>QJPP01000738.1:0-167500 GCA_003996215.1 Jaltomata sinuosa | reverse complement strand
TTCATTTTTACTCATAAAATTTGATCAGTTTTAAAAAAATGTTAAGTTTCAGATTAGTTTTTGGGTGAACTTTCATTTTTACTCACAAAATTTCAAATTTTTTCAACTAAAATGCATGTATGTCTAAACACAACTTCAAATTTCAAAAACTATATTTCAACGCAACTTTAAGAACTCATTTTTTTTTTCAAGTTTCAACTAAATCTATGACCAAACGCTAGTTAAAGCAATTGATTGTTTAGTTTATTCGGGCTATCTTCACATCAAGAACTAGTTTTTAACGTTAAATTAGATTCAAGGTCCATTTCTTAGGTAAGTATTTTCCTTAAAATATGCATGATATTTATATCTTTTGAAGTTTTGAACATTATTAAAATTGCACTTTTGAACACGTATGTAATGACAACATTATAATTTTTTTCCCCACTTTTAGCTTGTTTATTTATGATATACGCATCTTCCTGGGATTATGTAGTAAATTGTGTAGTAGCAAAAATCCAAGATTTGTCCTTTATTTTAATTTGCATGTGAAATTCTATCTTAGCTTTCACCATTTTACTATTACGATCTACTTTATGAATTATGACTAATTAACACCAAACTTCATTTTGTTCTCTCTTTTTTTCAGGGTGTGTTTAGTAGAGAGGAAAATATTTTTCAATTTTATCACGTTTAGTTGGTCAATTATTTTCTCTCAGAAATTTTTTTTCTTAAAAATGAGAAAAATGACTTCTCTAATGGAAGTAGGAAAAACAAGTTGAAGTTGCCTAAGTAACTTTCAAGTTCATTGTTTCCTCCCCACCCAGTCACCCAATGTTCCCAACCAGCATCCCTTGACCATTACACCCCTCACCACTCCCGAACCCCCACTGCCCACCCCATCCCCTCTCATAATATTTTACTAACTTACGCGGAACAGCAGTTCCATTCATCATCATAAAAGAGGAACGAAGATTCCCGATTGAAAAAAGAAGAAAAAGAAGTCGAATTCTTTTTTTCATTTTTTTCCTCCTTTGTCTTTTAAGTTGAAACTCTCCTAAAAAAGAGTGAAGTTTCTCCCGTCTTTGAAGGCTAGCTTCTGCTTTGGAGCTTCATCCCCACGTCTCACATATTGGAAAAGGCATCTTATCCTATCATATGTATAATGGAGTTCGTCATTTATTGACGATTTTTTCGATAAATGCTTTTAGATATTATTTTTTTACTTATTTAGAAAACACTAGAAAATACTTAAGAAACTCACATGTTTTGCAAAAAAAAATAAAAAAAATCCTTCTTACTTTCATAATTTCATTTCATGAGACAATGTTCAATTATTCACCCAAAAAAAAAAGAGAGAAAAAAACAAAGAAACGTGTTTCTCAAATCTCAAAGTGCCTTAATTATTGTGAAATATAATTTTCAAAAGGTTAATAAACAAAGTGTCCTTCTATTTATTGTCTATTGATAATATCTTTCTTTTCACTTATATATGAGTGAGTTATCAAACAACACTGAGTTGGGACTTTTTGCCAGCCTAATAAAGTGCATCTTGAGCATGTGACAATCTTTCATTTTTGGATCCATTTACTAATTAACCAAGTTTAATATAATAATAATAAAACATTTAGAACTAATTATGATACCATAATATTGAAAAAGTACATAGCTGTATTGTAAACCTACTGAAAAGTACCAGGCAGCTGGGAAATATATTAATTAATCCACTCATGTCGGAGATATTTTTACAACTAAAAAATATCTTCAAGCTAAGATTACTTAGTTTATTCATTTTTTTAATTTTATATTTTGTTTATTTGTTTTATCCAAAGACAGTAGTTCAGGATTTGTATAAATATCTGAAAATATCTCTAGTTGGCACCAAGAATATAATCTTCTCAATGCATCTTACATCCTTATAGTGATAATAGAAAAGGAAAACTTACGTGTACATGTCGACTATCTAGTTTATCAAATATAATTGAAGTATACACTATATATATACTTGATTGTATATGTTATGTGTGTGTATATATATATATAATATATTACATTCTTTTTTAAGTTTTTATTTCTATTTTTACAAGTTGTGCGAATATATATAGCTCTCAAGAAATTATTCTTTCGATCGGTTAAATTTGGATCTAATGGACAGACATTAGATTGTTGTCTGACGTTTACTATAACTTACAACATTTTAATGGTGGTCTAACGTATTTGCTTACCTTCAAAAAGAAACAGTTGAATTTATAGATGTAGCTCAAGGACACGCGGATTGAGATTACCAATAATGTGTGATGTAAAAATATACAGTATAACTTGCTTTTACTTAATGTCAGGGGAGGAGCTATATAGCTTGATCCCAAGGGGTTCATCCGAACTCCCTTCGATAGAAAATTACACTATTTATATATAGTTAAAATTATTATTTTTATATATATAGTAGATGTTGAACCCCCTTCGACTAGTTCGTATATTTACTTAGTTATATTTTGAACCCCTCAGTTAAATTTTTAGCTCCTCCACTGCTTAATGTAAACAAGGTTAATAATGAATATAAAATAAAGCAAAAGTAAATGGCAAAGTAAAGGATAGAAACAGCCTGAGATTTGGTGCCAGGAGCTAATAATGTCACCGGCTAAGCTTGACCTTATTGATACTTCATTCATTCATTCATTCATTTATTTTTACTTTATCATATTTAGATTTGATACGCCCATTAAAAAAATAATGACTGACATAGTTATTTTACTGCACAATTCCTATTAATTAATATTTAGTATTAGCTTCTGTGAGGCTCGACCCCCACAACAACTCCTACTGACTCACTTTTGTAGTTGTTGCGAAACAACTGGGAAGTGAATCGTGAATTCTCCATTAACGATTGGGTTCCATCCTTATCCTGACCCGGTGCGATCCCACACCAAGTTTCATGACTTCGGAGCTAGGCGGGTCTCTAGAGTCTAGACCTAGCATCAGACTTATGCGTTGTGCATTTGGGATATCCGGGAATTAATAAGACTATACTTCCTTCGATCACGACTACATGAGATCGAGCATATCTGATGTCACATATATATATTGCATGCGTGTGAGTCAGATCTAAAACGTCAGTCCCTGATTTAGCCACGCGTCTACCCCAATTTTCATCTCATACAATATTCTCATAAGATTTTCAATTTATTCTAATAAGACATTTAGATCGTGATTTAAAAGGTTCATAAGTTATAAAAAAAAAATCATATATATATAATATGGGGTTAACATATATCTTTCATTTGCGGTGCATATCTTCAAAAATGCATTATTGTTAGGAGGACAAAGGCCTACTTTTCCATCTATATATGACTTGCTACCCACCAATTTCCCACTTCTTTCTAACTGTTTTTTCTAAACATCTTTTTGGTAATAAACTGTAATTTTTTTAAACATCTTCTTCTTCTTCTTCTTCTTCTTCTTATTATTATTATTATTATTATTATTATTATTATTATTATTATTATTATCTAACATCAGAAATATCAAATATTACATACTTGATCAATATATTTTCCACTTTAATTTTAGGCGTATTCCAAATTAAAAGTACGAATCTCAAACTATTACTCCCTCTGTCCCGTATTAATTGCTCATTGTACTAAAAATAGTTATCCCATATTAATTGACCATCTTACTAAATAAAGAAAACATTAATTAAAATTTTCTCATATTACCCTTGCAATTAATTCTTTTTGAAAGTGTTCACATTTGTTTGTAAAGTTCCAAAAAAGTTTTTTAAAGGGTAAATTAGTAAAACAAGCTTCTTATTTATTATTTCTTAATATGCCTGTAAAAAAAAGTGTGCAAATAAAATGGAACGGAGAAAGTAATAATTAGGAAGCGTGAGTTTTCTTCTTAAATAAGTCATACACCACACAAATTTGAATGTATCGAAATTCAAAACATGTACGGAGCGAGACAGAAAACCAAACAAAGTGATGCAATAAGAGAACATTTAACGCTTATATATATTTATTCAACATACAAAAGCACACATAACGATACAAAAATAGATTTTATTTTTTTATTTTTTTCCTTTCCTTTTTTCACTCTTTTTTCTTTCAAGCCCTAAGAAGAAATATACTAAGCTCAGGTCCTCCATTTCCATCAATATTCATCATATAAAAAGCTTCCGAGTCACGATTCCCTACGACTCGTTCAAAATTAGCCCTCATATACATCAACTCACCTTCCGACTCGCCGGAGCCCTTTCGGCGGCCCTCTTCCACCACCGGAATGACTCCGGCTCCGACCGACACGTTCCGCACAGTATGCAGAACGTGTCGGTCAGAGTCCGTGCACGCGCGGGAAAGCGCGTGCCCGCACTTCCTTCCGTTACAATACATGTCCCACTTAGGTTCTCCTAGGAGTCTCACTAATCGCCTTCCGCCACGTGGCATTTTCTCGCATTCCAACGCGATTCGGACAAGGCCCGATGACATGTCTTTGACCAAACTAGATGTTGTCATGGCGAATTCGATCAATAGACTAGGTTCCAATGATGACGTGGAATTAATATCTTGAATGGCGAAGCTGACGTGGCCTTTCCGGTGACCGAATAAAGTTCCGGTGACTTTCCGGCATGAATTAGGGGTAATATACGTAGGGAAACTTAGCCACATGCATGAAGGAAGCATAGAGTGGAAGGAGATAATTTTAAGAAGAGACTTGAGAAAATTAAGGTTGACTTTGACTCCGCCGCGGGTTTTTTGATGAATAAGAGAATTATATGAGAAATTATCCTCAAAAGTGTGATGAATGATAGAAGAATTGGTTGGATTTAGGTAATTTGATGGAATGATAAGTTTGTTGGAGCTATTGCAGCTACTTGTTCTTGGAAGGGTACTTGGAAATGTTTGTTCATATTGTTTCATTGTAAAGAAGAAAGAGAATTGAAGGACAAAATTGAGAGAAATGAGAAAGAGAAGACTAAAAGATGATGATGTTGATGATAATGTTTGGAAGTGGACAATTATATATTAAGGGAAATTGTGAGCACTTTGTGTTGTTTGGTTGTACAAAAATTTAAATAATGTTCATGATCATTTCATGCTTTCATTTGTTTATGACAGAAAAATATGGAGTCAAACCTATAAGCTAATCATAGTTTTTAAAACTCATGATGGATGATGAGACTGTTTAGAGGTGATAAATATGCGAGTTGAATTGAATTTGAATGGATCAATATGGGTTGAGTTAATAAACAGATGAGTTATTGACTTGTTTGAAAGTTACTTGGTTTAAATGGATTGGCTGAAATGAGCTAAAATGCGGATCGAAACTCAATTTGCATAATTCTTACTAAGTTTTAATTACTTTATTTGTTCTTTTATTATTTTTCACTACCTAATAAGATTATCAATTTTTATGTTTATATACAACATATATATCAAATTTAAAAAATGTCTTTTTTGAAAATATATTAACAAGAGTTTTCATGGATCAATTTGGTCTAGATATCAGCTCAAATTTTAATAGGTTGAGCTAATAAATTAAATGAGCGAAGCAATAATCAGTTCAAACTTGAACGGGTTAGGTGAATTATAATTCATGGGTTAATTTTGCCACTTCTAAGTCTATTGTTTCAACCTTCTTCGCTTAAATACAATAATAATAACATATACAATATAATCTTACAAGTAAAATATGAGAAGAGTGGTGTGTACGCAACGTTATCTACTCTCTGAAAATTATAGGTAAATTATTCATAAAGCCAATATTGATAATTGAAAAAATAATACTGTAGAAGTTATTTGGTATATTAATTAAGTAAAATGTAATGATTGTGTAAAAGGATTTATATTGTCAGGTATATTAAAAGGATTTATATTGTCAGTAAAAATGTAATGATTATAGTATTTTTTAATTACGGATAATGATTAAGTGGTCCTGCAAAGCATAATCAGGATTACACGTGCAGCCATTTGATGATTATGAATTATAATCTTACCAAAAGTTGTGTGCCTTTACCGGCGTGATTCTGATCTTTGCGAAGAATGAACGGCTGAGATTGCTTGAGGAGATGGAGCATGAGTACTTTGGTGGACTCTCTCAATTATTTAGTGCATCGGTTTGATTGATTGTCGATCGTTTGCTCCATCGAAAATAAGGAATTTTTTAGAATATTAATTTGTATTTAGTTAAGTCATTTGAAAAATGCTTTTGTTAGCGATTTGTATTTGATCGATATTTTTTAAAAATATTTTTAAGTGTCAAATTGAAAAAATAGAAATTACTATTAATTAATTTGGAAAATACAAACTTTAATATGATAATCTTATCTTAAAATTTAAAAATACTTCTTTTTTTTTGGAAAATATACTTTTTACTTAAAAGCAGATTTCGTTACTACTCAAAAAACGTATTTCTTCACCAAAAAAAAGGATAAACACCTTCATTTTCTAAATTAAAATTTTTTGGCCTTTGAAAAATTGAGTACATATAGATCACTACTCACTCCATCTCTTAATAGTCACTCTTTAATCACCGAAGATTGTGATGGAGTGATAAGTTCTCGTTCATTTTTAACTAGAGATTTTGAATTCAAATTCTAATAATGGAGTCAGTTTTAGAATAGGAAGTATTACTCCTTCCAAAATAGAACTTTTTCAAGCGAATTCAAATTAATTACGTCACAAAACGAATATCAAATAAGAAAACTAGGTTATCATATCTCCCTTTGGTTGACAATTTCTAACTAAATTGTGGTTATTTCGATGAGAACAAAGCACACAATATTGAAGGTGATGACATCATTGACATGCATGTATGAGGAGCATGCAGATAAAAGGTCAAATGCAAAATAGTGTATATGCATGAGAGAGAGGCCACTTTGTCCACGCCCATAATTTAGATAAAAATAATTATTAAGGAGTGCGATGAAATGAATGAGATTTTTCATTTCTTAATAAGAAGTTTTGAGTTTCGATCGTCTTGTGAATGAAAAAAAGTTCATGGCAGACAATGTTTTTACCTTATATATATGAACTAGTCGGGTCTGTTAATTCTAGATAAAATTATCTCAAATCACGTATTTATGTGAAATTCGTGTTATTTTCATCATCTGCTATGAAATCAACAATTTCATAAGTTTTGACTTTTATTGATGACTAAATATTCCGATAATTTCCGTGAAAAATCCCCTATTTATGCTTTATAAAAAAAACTAGTAGATTAATGATGGATCATTACCGAATACCAGATGGTTAAACAAAAAATCTATAAAATTAATTGATTAAGTTATTAACATGACAACTAAAGTAAGCAAAATCTTTCATTTTAAGTATTTAAATTAATATTGGGACGGTTCCAAATTAGGCTTTTATTTGTCTGGGTGCTATGGCCAATCAATTAATTGGTAGCCTAACCCAATTTTAAGGGCATGATTAATCAATTGACCTTGATAATTATCTCTGAGATCAGACATTAATCACATTTTCAGAGGCATTTGTCATCTTCTTTTGACTCAATATCTTCATCCACCCTTTATTTTATTTTTTTATTATATATAATTCAAGGAAAAACGTCATGGACATCAAGATTTTTAAAAAATCCCACAAAATAATTGATGTAATCATCATTAAAAAAAAAGTTGTTCGATAGTTGAAAGAAAAAGAAAAAGATATGTTAGAGATTGGTTTGTGTGGGTTTCCAAAGATTCAAGATTATTTGTCCCTTTTAAGTCTTATTGGGGTTAGTTTTATTATTATAATTATAATTCCTTCATTTGGCGAATCATAATCAATCAAGATCATCGTTGACAATCAAATTACACACTAAAATTGCCAATACATGATTGTTACACTTATTATCGAATGTACTCAGCCAATTGGTAAAATTACAATGAACATCAACATATTTAGTGTAATCTCATAAGTGGTTCTGGGAAAGATAATGTGTATGCTATAACCTTATCCCTACCTTGAGAGGTTTCTGATAGACCATCTGCTCAAGAAAAAGCATTTCAAAGCAGTTGAAAAAAGAAAGTGTGGTAAAGCATTCTGAAAAGGAACAATAACTGCAACAATATATATATAATACGATAATCGAAGCACAAGAAACAATAGATAGTACTAACAGAAATCAAAGAATAAGAAACTACAAGCGTAATACTATGACTACTAGTATGGAAGGATACACGAGATAACCCTCAATTAACTACTAACCTTCTATCCTAATTCGCGTCGTCCTCAACAACCTCCTATCGTCTAAGGTTATTTTCTCGATAAGCTCTGTCATTTCCTGTCTAATCACCTCACCAATACTTCTTTAGCCTACTTTACCTCTCTTGAAATCATTCATATTCAATTCCTCTCACACCTCCGCACTGGGAAACTCGTGCATCTCCTCTCCACATGTATGAATCATCTCAACCTCGCTTTCCACATATTGTCCTCCACCGATCCACCTTGTCCCGAATATCTTCATTTCTGATCTTATTTCTCCTAGCTATAGTATGTCCACACATCTCATCTTAGCATCTTTATTTATATAACTTTTATCTACGTTAGAGTTCTTGACCAACCAACACTACTTCAATGTACTAAAACAAATTTAACAATAAGTGTAAGGAACGAAGGAATTATTTTCCCAAGAAAGTAATTTTTGTCTTCTCGACATGTTTTAGAGAGGGGGAAATCATAGCTAATGAATAACCAAAGTGTATATATTTGAATAGTCTACCGTAACAAATATTAATAAACAAAGGGTTTATATAATAAAATAAATTAGACATGCAAACGTAATGCAAGAATTATGTGATTAAATTTAATATAATCCACAATAGTATGAGCTCGTCGTCAATTAATTACGTGACTAATTAAGTTAGGATTAGAACTACATGATAGTAATACTTAAACTAGAAAATAATTTGTTAAGAAGAAGTGGGTTAATAATATGTTTGGTCTCTCAGTTATGATAAAATTTAACTTTTTAATCTTTATAATATCTGATTAAATATATATGTTTAATCTTTATGAATTACTTAAAGTGTGCACTTTTAATTCCCTTACTCAGGAATATTCGCACATTTCCAGAATTAATAATCTTTCCACTATTTAATTACTCACGTATCATATTAAACTTGTATTATTATTTTATATGTGCGCATCATATGCTTCTAAGAGTAGTCCGAACATACCATATTTCCTACATAATGGAATTGAAGACATATATTTTAATTAATTAAAGGTTAAATGCTGACATATTTCAGTAGTTCTTTTACTTCCGTGAAAAATTTGCCTATTTTTGCTTCATAAAAGAACTAGCCAATCGACGAATCATTACCGGATACCATATGGTTAAACAAAAAATCTATAAATTTAATTGATTAGATTATTAACATGACAACTAAAGTAAGCAAAATCTTTCATTTTAAGTATTTAAATTAATATTGGGACAGTTCCAAATTAGGCTTTTATTTGTCTGGGTGCTATGGCCAATCAATTAATTGGTAGCCTGACCCAATTTTAAGGGCATGATTAATCAATTGACCTTTGATAATTATCTCTGAGATCAGACATAATCACATTTTCCAGAGGCATTTGTCATCTTCTTTTGACTCAACATCTTCATCCACCCTTTATTTAATTCATTCAAGCAAAATTAATGTCATGTACACATCAAGATTTTAAAAATCCCATAAAATAATTGATGTAATCAATAATCATACTAAAAAAAAAGTTGTTTGATAGTTGAAGGAAAAATAAAAAGATATTTAATTATTAGAGATTGGTTTGTGTGGGTTTCCAAATGATATAGGGCCAAGATTCAAGATGTATTTGTCCTTTTTTAAGTCTTGTATTGGGGTTAGTTCTATTATTATAATTATAATTCCTTCGCTTGGCAAATCATAATCAATGTAGATCATCGTTGACAATCAAATTACACACTAACATTGTTAATAACATGATTGTTACACTTATTATCGAATGTGCTCAGCCAATTGGTAAACTTACGACAACATACCTAGTGTAATCCGATAAGCTAGTGAGGTCTGAGAAGGATAGTATGCATGTATACTTTGCCCCTAATATCTTGAGAGGTAGAGAGGATGTTCCTGATACACCCTCTGTTCAAGGAAAAATATTTCAAAGCAGTTTGAAAAAGGAAAGCGTGACAAAGCATTTTGAAAATAATAATAACTACAACAAAATATATAACACGTACGATAATTGAAATACAAGAAACAATAGATTAGTACTAACAGAAATAATCGAAGAACAAGAAATTACAAGTGTAACTATGCCTACTAGTATGAAAGGATAAGTGAGACAATCCTCAATTACCTACTAACCTTCTACCTTAATTTGCATCCTCGATGACCTCCTATATATTTAAGGTCATGTTCTCGGTAAGTGATGTCATGTCATGTCGAATCACGTTTCCCCAATACTTCTTCAGTCTACGTCTATCTCTCCTAAAATCATCCATTGTCAATTCCTCTCACACCTCCGCACTGAGAAATCCGTAGATTTCCTCTTCACATGCATGTCCGAAGTATCTCAACCTCGCTTTCCATATTTTATCCTCCACCGAAGTCACTCTCACCTTGTCCCAAATATCTTCATTTCTAATCTTATCTCTCCTAGTATGTCCATACATTCATTTCAAAATCTTTATTTTTATAATTTTTATCTTCTGAATGTGAGAGTTCTTGACCGACCAACACTACTACGCTTCAATGTACCAATTTAAAAAAAAATAACAATAAGTGTAAGGAACGAAGGAATTATTTTCCCCAAGAAAGTAAATTTTGTCTCCTCGACGTGTTTTAGAGACGGGGAATTTTATATATCAATTATCATAGCCAATGAATAACCAAAGTGTATATATTTGAATAGTCTACCATAAAAAATATTACTCCCTCCGTTCCACTTTATATGACCTAGTTTGACTTGGCACGGACTTTAAGAAAGAAAGGAAGATTTTTGAAACTTGTGGTCTAAAATAAGTCTTAGATGTTTGTGCGGCTATAAATTATTTTATTAAGGGTAAAATGGACATTTTAAAGCTAAATTATTACTAAACGTAGAAATATGTCATTTTTTTTTGTACTGACTAAAAAGGAAAGTAAGTCATATAAAGTGAGACAGAGGGAATAATAAACAAAGGGTTTAATAAAATAAATTAAACATGCAAACGTAATGCAAGAATTGTGTGATTAAACTTAATCAACAATAGTATGAACTCGTCGACATTTACGTGACTAATTAATTTAGGATTAGACTACATGATAGTAATGCTTAATTTCTTCCTATCCTATATAAGAAGTGCGAGTTGAGCAGCTTACTCATGGTTGATATGCTTGCTTCGGCGGGCCTCACTTCTTCGTTTTAATATTTTAACTCATTATATATTTGAAAATTACATTAACACTACTATAAATCATAATATTTAACAACTTAAAATATTTTTATATCAGAAAATTTTGTACTTTCGTCATTTCAATTTATTTATCTTAATTTTCTTTTTAATTAATCATTATATTTGTACATTAAAAGTATTATAAACCACAATAATTAATAACTAAAAATACTCTTACATGAATTTCATTGATCTAAATAAAATAATGTATGCATATCTAAGAATTTATCAACTAAGCAGATGAACGTTCTCAATTAAAATGATATAATTATGCATATCTTAAAATTTTCGAACATCAACATGCATTGGGCCCGTACATAGCGAATAGCCTACTAGTAGAAAATAATTTGTTAAGAAAAAGTGGGTTAATAATATTTTTAGTCTCTCACTTATTGATAAATTTTAATTTAATTTTTATAATATTTGATTAAATATATTTAATTTTCAATTACTTAAAGTGTGCACTTTTAATTTGATCCCTTATTCAAGAATATTCACACATTTTCAGAATTATTAGCCGTTACATCATTTTAGTCATCCACGTGCCATGTCATATTAAGCTTGTACAATTGTGTTATTACTCGATAGTTGAAGGTCATATGCTTCTAAAAATAGTCCAAACCCCAAACATAACATATTTCCTAGCTAACAAGTTCAAAGACACAAAATTTAATTAATTGAAGGTTAAACGCTTGAATTCATCATACATCATAAGGAAAAAAATTAAATTTTATTAGTAATTAAGCAATCACAAATATCGATCATTAGATCAAATGAAATTATGGGCATTTTAAAAGAAAGCTGAAAGGATGACCGACAATAGCAATAACATAACTCAGTGAAATATGGAGAGGGTGATGTATACACAGTCTTACTTCTACTTTATAATGATAGAGAAACTATTTTGATATATCCTCAATTCAAGTAAAATATACCAAAATAATTGTAAGAGAAAAAAAGAAAAGACGACAAAAAAGAAAAAAGTAATATAGAAATGCAAATGTCTCATACTTGAAGAAATTGAGAAAAATATACTCATAGAAGTGATTATTTCAATAGGAAAGGTAAAAAATGCTCATGAACTATCGCAACAAAAACAATATACCCAGTAAATTTTTATAAGTGGGGTCTGAGGAGGGTAGATTGTACGCAAATTTTATCACTATCTCGTGAAGGTAGAGAGGTTGTTTCCAAGAGACCCTCGGCCTAAGTGTAACAAATCCAAATATAAGACGGAGAAAATAGTGAAGAGAAGATAATACAACAATAAAATAATAAGGTGATGACACAAAAACAACATATGGCAATAAATATCAAAAGCAAGACTACATGGTGTGACTAATACTACGACAAACACCAACAACCATAAACCTTCTAAAGACAACACGACGCACTACTCCGTACTAACCATCTATCCTAATATGTGACCGCCACACCTTCCTATCTTAAAGTCATGTCCTCGGTAAGACGAAGTTGTGTCATATCCTGTCTAATCGTCTCTCCCCAATACTTTTTAGGTCTACTTCTGTCTCTCCGCGTACCCACTATAACCAGCCGCAAAAGATTTAAATATACTTTTCATTCACCTATTTCGTTAGAAGTACTCTCCTAGTTCTAAAACGTGATGATTATTTTCAAAATGATATGTATTTAGACCTTTTATGATAATGCAGGGACATTTTTAATCCTTTTTCGTAAAGGTGTCAAAAATAACTTGACCCGAAAATCGATCCAAAACCCGACCCGATTCTCTAAAAACAAGCTTCCCCTCAGCCTCTCGTCTGACCTTATCCCTTGTTTGTTTCCCGTTTCTATCTTCTACTACCAAAAACCCTGCAAAAACCTCCTTTCAAATTCTTGAAATTTTTATGCCCTTTTCATTACACATGGCCATGGAATTATGTTCAACTTTCAAACCCAACTCATTTGATCTCTCCTTTTCATCCTCATTTCCACACTTTTCTTTAAAAACCCATGTAAAAAGTTGCAATCTTGGTCCAAGATTTCATGTTTTAGCTGTTGCAGTTGACCCAAAAAAGCTCCCTCAAAACAGTCCACAAAGACTCCTTAAAGAATTAGCTGAGCGTAAAAAAGTAGTATCCCCTAAAAGAAAAGTACCCCCAAAAAGATTTATACTAAAACCCCCTTTAGATGATGCTAAGCTTGCTGAAAGATTCCTTAATAGCCCACAATTGTCATTAAAGTCATTTCCACTTTTGAGTTCTTGTTTACCATGTTCAAGGCTCAATAATGCTGATAAAACTTGGATTGATGAGTATTTGATTGAAGCTAAACAATGTTTAGGGTACCCTTTAGAGAGTTCTGATAGTTATGGGGATGATAATCCAGCTAAACAATTTGATACTTTATTGTATTTAGCATTTCAACATCCTAAATGTGAGAGGACTAATGCAAGGCATGTAAGGTCAGGACATTCAAGATTGGGTTTTTTAGGGGAGTATGTTCTTGAATTGGCTATGTGTGAGTTTTTCTTGCAGAGGTATCCGAGGGAGTCGCCTGGTCCAATGAGGGAAAGGGTGTATGCATTGATTGGGAAAAGGTATATGCCTAAGTGGATTAGAAATGCCAGCTTGCAGAATTTGATTTTCCCATATGATGATATGGATAAGTTGAAAAGATTGGATAGGGAACTGCCGGTCAAGTAAGTTGATGTCTTGGTTCTTTGTTTGACATTTGATTGTTGCTATTTTAGTTTTAGTTGGATATGTAGCTCAGAAAAGCTCTGAACTTTATTAGTTTTGATTCATCGTTTTCATGTACTTGCACATTTTTTAGGTGGAATTGTATAATTGTATTCATTTACTTTTATTTCGTCATCTCATGCTCTTGAACTATTTATTAGTACTAATCCTTGTCTGTATTTCCTACACTTTAGCAGCACTAGTTTCTTACTTCTTTCCTTGCTACTCTTGCTAATATGACCTTTCTTAGTTGATGAACGAAAATAATGATCAACCTGTAAACACCATGGTCTATGAGTTTTTCTTCCTAAAGTATGAGGTTTATTACATGATCCAAGTAGCTTAGGTGCAGGATATGGCAATGACTAAACTTCGTTTTATGATAATAGTACGTGGAGTGGAAGTATCAGAACAATTTTGCAGAACACAAAAGAATGTGGTGTTGTTAGGAAGAGAAGAACTTTGGTCAGGATTGCGTATTTGGTGGGTCAACAAAAGATTAATACTGGTTGAAAAAGTTTAGACTTCATTTAGTCTTGATCTGTTGTAGTGATTAAAGTAGAAGTATCAACCTTCCAATCAATGTCTCTATAAGAGGTTAGGATGCATAAAGTTATTTATGTATTAAGAGGTCATTCTGGTTCACAAGTTTCAGCAGATGCCCTCCCATTTTTGAAGACATCGAAATGAACAAACAAGAATTCCTCTTTGAAGAAAATTTCTTTGCCATTGCCAAATTATGTTATACTTTGAAATTTGAACTATAATATAACTAGTCCACAAGTACGTGCACTGCATGAATAAAATGCAAAAATTATAAATTTTTGGACTACATATTCTTAAAAAGTTTTGTTTGAACTATAAATCCTTGCAACACAATATGTTTGAACGTGATTTATATAGCCTATTCTAGTGGGATGAACTGTAGTTGTTGTAGAATGTATATTGTGGGGCTGGATTAGGAGTCTACTCCAAAATATTAGTCGTACGGATTAGAAGTTTAGATTAGTTTATGTTTCATATATTTTTTTATGTCACATTATTATCACTAGTCTTCAGTGTTCTGATCTATTTTATCTGCATGGTTTTTGTTTTCTTGTGATGTTATTTTCCTACCTAGCTACTATCACTTTCTCATACTGGCTTGGATTCCATGATTACTTGGCAGATCTGTGTTCTGGGCTTTATTTGGAGCAATATACTTGTGTTTTGGAATGCCTGAAGTTTATCGTGTCCTATTTGAAGTGTTTGGAATGGATCCTGAGGCTGAAGATTGCCAGCCTAAGTTGAGGAGACAGTTGGAAGATGTAGACTATGTCTCAGTAGAATTTGAAGGCAGAAAGCTTAGCTGGCAAGATGTTGCTACTTATAAGGCATGACCTGAACTTCTTATCTTATATAAATGTCTAATTTACTCAGTCAATCTTGCAGGTATCACATTGTCATCTTTCTGCAGTTCCTATTTTCCCGTCTTTCTGTTTTATATTGTTCTACCCCAATTCTTGTGAACGCTTTTGCTACTGTTGTTTAAAAGTGGAACCTTGAAATCCAACGGAAGTCCTAGCATTTCCTATAAGTTAATTAAGCACGGTGAGTAGCGTCCAAAGGTGTGGCCTAGTGGTCAATGAAGTGGGTTGAGCACCATGAGGTCTCAGGTTCAAATCCGAGCAGGACAAAACACTAGGTGATTATGGACATAGTTACTTGGTACCTGTTACTATTGGGAGGTGGCAGGTATCTCGTGGAGTTAATCGAGGTGTGCGCAAGCTGGTGCGGACACCACGGCTATCAAAAAAAGAAAAGAAAAGAAAAACTAAGCACAGTGAGTAATTGCTCAAATGCTTCTTGCCCACTATGTTGGCTATTGTTATAACAAACCTCGTAGATTTGGTTTTTTGGCTGGCTCCCGGGTCTTATCATTTTATCATGTAATGGAGCTAGCATATTTACTTTTGTACTCTTTGCATCTTCTTGATGCCAGTAATGAAACAACTTCATAAAAAAAAGTTAACTTAAAGAGTGTTCTTTTTGGATTAAATTCTAATAACTTAAAATACTGCAACAAGCAACAATATTAGCCTCTTGAAGAAAAACAGGGGGAAAAGTAAGGAGAAAGAATGTGATTCTGAAGCCATGTTTAGATTTCATCAATTACTGAACAACCTGTGAGAAATCTGCTTATATTGTTATTACTTTAGTTTGTAACTTTCATAACTCTCTTGATACGGTTTTTTTACTCAATAAAGTTACCTTATCAAAAAAAAAAGTAGGGAGAGAGAATAAGGATTAAGTGTCCCTTCACTAGTATCAATCGCATTGTAAAAGTTGAGAAACACATGCCAGAAGCTAGTGTACCTGGTACATACGCTGCATAACATGATGCATATCTCATTATACAAATGCAGTTATTCCCTTTGAGTTCCTGGATGAGAATTAGTTTAAAGTTACTAGATAGACCTTTTCTTTGTTGTACTCAAACGATTCTTTTACCATTTGGTTTAAGGAACTAAAGTGGATGGATTTCAGCTCCATCTTTTAGATTATTAAGTTTAATGGAAAGTGAGAAATATGAGAGCTTTTGATGGGGTAGTGAAGGATTTTGTACACTTGAGGAATAGCCTCTTTTTCTTTTTTTTCTTTCTGAATAATGTAAAGTGATTTATTAGTGAGAGGACAAAGAAGGTACTTCAGAAGTACAGGAAGAAGGAATCAAGTTGACATCAGTAGTTACAACATCAAAGACTCCAAAAGAAAAGTAGGATTTTCCGGCATATTACTCCTACAACACAAATATAGTGTTTGCAAACACCTATACTTTGAGGAAGAGTTTCTGAAGAAGCAATGATGAAGGATGTAGATAAATTGAGGAAAAAAAGGTTGAAGAAAATAGGGAGAGAATCAACAACGTACCCAGTGTAACCACACAAATGGGGTCTGGAAAATAGGGAGAGAATCAGAAAGACCAAAATCACTGGCGGAGGTTATCGGAAGACTGACAAGAGTGAGGCACTTTTCCCAATAGAGAGAAAACAATGTCATCCTACAATCCTCAATGGTGTTAAAATAACACTTGAGGAATAGTCTCTTATTTCTCATTTCTTTTTGGTGCATCCATGAGGTTCCTATTTGTATAGAAGATTGGATGCTGTTCGTAAAGAGACATCTTTTTGTAACGTTTTTCTACTTTTTTGGTATACTTCTTGTGTACGGGTGCTTGTTTGTCCATCATTACTAAAATTTTATTACTTTATGAAAAACAGATCTTTAGCAGTTTAAATAGTCTCCAGCCCTGCTCATGAAAGATTTCAAACCATATTAATGTATTTTTATTCACCTTAATATAAATTGCTTCCTCAATTATATGTGCAAACGATTGCAACTTGAAGGAAATGACCATCTGAATTCAAATTGCTTATTCATTTCTCTGTTTATGATTGACAGCCTCCGGAGGATGCTCTTTTTGCACACCCAAGGGTTTTTAGGGCGTGTGTTCCACCTGGCATGCATAGGTTCCGAGGTAATGTTTGGGATTATACCTGCAGACCTCAAGTTATGCAGACACTGGGATACCCATTGGCAATGAATGATAGGATTCCTGAGATTACTGAAGCCAGAAACATTGAACTTGGACTTGGTTTACAGGTATTTACTCTTCAGGCTGTAGTTTGAATGTTACACAACAATCTCTGGGGAACATGTAACAATCACTACTTTTTGCGAGTTCGAGTCACCAAGAGAGAAAATTACCATATCAAAAAATAAATTGCTTGTATGTTTTGAAATTCTAAATACGTTTAACAAATAAGGAGTTATAGTAGAGTACAAACTGTGTATGCCTTTAGGGTGTCAGTTCTGCTTTGCTTTGGACTGTTTTTCTTGAGCCAAGAGTCCATCAGAAACAACCTCTCTACCTATGAGGTAGGGGTAAGGTCTGCATACACAGAACACTCTACCGGCGACCCTCCCAAGTCCCCATTTTGTGGGACTACACTAGGTATGTCGTTGTTGGGGTCAGTTCCACTTTAGCCTTTTGTAATTATTATGGCCATGCAACATTAACTATCTTCTCCGAAGTGAATTATCAAATCCAATTTTGTTGTTCACCCGGTTTTATCCTATTCTTCCCCTCCTGTTTGAAAGATCTTAAATTATTCTCACTCCATTTTGATTGAAGTCTCATAGTCTATGTTTATATATCAGTATCATGATGTCTTTTTCCATAAATCTAGCATGTATATTGCAAAACTAACCTATTCTGTGAATTTTTCTGCTATATGAACTGCAGCTCGCTTTCTTGCACCCGTCAAAATACAAATTTGAGCATCCGAGGTTTTGCTTTGAGCGGCTAGAGTATCTTGGCCAAAAAATCCAGGTACGTGTAATGGTTCAGTCAGACTTCTTTGGTTGCATTGCTTCCTTTGTTCCATTTTCTAGTTTGTGTTTGGGCCACAATCTCAATACAGGAAAAAGAAGACATTTTTCTGTTTATCGACAGGAAAACGTACTACTTTACTTTAGTTAAAGGACGATTGTTAAATCAGGAATGGACACTGATGCCAGCCCTGTCTGCACAAGCATAACAGTTTCTCTTTCAAGTTTGATTGTAGAAAAAGTTGATGGTTTCCTTCTTGTGATACAGGATTTGGTAATGGCGGAAAGGTTACTTATGAAGCATCTCGATGCTCCTGGGAGATGGTTGCAGGAGAGGCACCGGCGTCTGGTGATGAACAAATTCTGTGGGAGATATTTGCGAGAAAAAAATCTCCACCGCTCTATCATATATAGTGAGGAGGTTCAGGATGCATTCGAGCACAATCGTAGGCTCAGGAATCCGGCTACAACTTCTGTTCAACAAGCTATTCATGGACTCTCTTACGCTATATATGGAAAGCCAGATGTAAGACGCCTCATGTTCGAGGTTTTTGACTTTGAGCAGATCCAACCTAAGGCGGTATGAGTACTAACGAAAGAAATGTTGTATTTTCTGTCTGGCCCAATTTATTGGCGATGCTATATTATCGGTTTCTCCTAAACCTGTGTCTGTCTTGTCACGATCATTTATCGGTCTTTCTAAGAGATGAGAATGTAAATAGAAAACATCTCCGGGGAAAACCTCACAACCCGATGGTCAGTGTAACAACAATGACATTTGTCATTGGCATTAATAGGATAAGATTTTTTGATACAACAAAAAATCTTATCACAGGAGGAATAGCAAAATACCAGATTATGGTGTAGATTAGAGATATTGCAGGCTTTGCATTGTTTAGTATTGTGTTCTTTCCAGTATCATTTTAGAAGATTATGAAAAAGAGAAGCTTGGCATTATAATCAAACCCAGAAATCACCATGTGTCCGCGAGCAGTAGGCAGAGGCGAATCCAGAATCTAGAGTCCAGTGGGGTTCAGAAATAGTGTAATTTTATTATGTGCACAACTTATTTTTCTCTTGATGTGGCTAGTTAGTTTTTGGATTTAGACCATAAGTCCCATGAAATGATGCAACTTATGCTATGATAAATCATGAACAATGACTTTTAAAACTGTGGAATAGTGTGATATGGTTTGCCTTTTATTATTTGCATCTGTTTTTTTTTTATTAATGATCATTTAACATTTATTTGAGAATTTTTTTAGATACTCTGCAATCTTGAGTTCGAGTCCCGGAAAACATCATCGTAGTAAGCGCTTTCTCCTTAAATAGGCTTTATGCACACAAATTCAAATTACGACAACACCACATACCCAGTGTAATCCATTGCATAAGTTGATATTGGATATCAATTGGAAATGACAAAAATACACATATCATTAATATGATGGTCTTACAACTTTCTAATAACATGGAATTATAGGGAGGGCAAATTGCCTAAAGACAAACACAACAACTAATATTATGGAAAATGTGAGTTTGACTTGATGTATCTTAGCTAAATTATATAAGCTAAAAAACAATGTATTAAGAGAGGGTTTTAATTGTATGTAATCAGGAAAACATTAATCTAAAACCATAGGATTCTCAGAATCATTGGAAGTGCATTCAATCTTTGGCAATTTTTTCTTCTGACTTGTAGCAACTGATAGTCTGCATAAAAGAATAAATAAATAAATTAGTAGCTTGAAAAATAATCGGTCACCTAAAAGATAACTATAAGTAATCGTTCATAAAAAGTGAATGTGAAAATACATCCCAGAAAGTACGACTACAACAAATTAAAATATACTAATAGGGTGAACATCATAATGTAAAATATCCTATGTATATATCTCAATTCTTTTTAGCCAAAATAGATGTCAAATATGATGTCAAGAGACAGTCTCGGAGCAACGGTAAAGTTTCTTTCGTGTGACTTATAGGTCACAAGTTTGAGCCGTAAAAGCAGTCATTAATGCTTGCATTAGGATAGACTGTCCACATCACACCCCTTGAGGTGTGATCTTTCCCCGGACAAGAAAAAGACTAGGAAATCAAATATGATGTCCACGGAGAGTCTCCGAGCAACGATAAAGTTGTCTTCGTGCAACTTATAGGTCACAAGTTTTAGCTGTGAAAGCCGTCAGACCGTCAACATCATACTGAGGTGCGATCTTTCCTCGGACAAGAAAAAGACTAGGAAATCAAATATGAAAGGAAAAAAACAGAAAGAAAAAGTTAAAAGTTTACATTACCCTAAGCTCAAAGAAGTGTCTGAATTTTCTTCTCTGACTGATTTATAATCACAAATTACTGTTGAATTTCCACCAGAAATTTTCCTTGCTGCTTGATAATTTTCAGATTTGTATCCAAGTTCCTCAATCTTAAAAAAAGTCAAAATATTAGACCATAATCAATTATAGGAAAATTAAAACAATTAAAAATAAATAAAGTGTTTGTTTTAGATATTTAAGTTTCAATTATAAATTTATACCATTGCCAATAATGTTTACTATCAGTGTAATTTAACTTGCATTGTCTCTCTTTTTTTTTTTTTTTAAATAATGATTAAGAGCACATCTAAACTATTATTTTTTTCGTGAGTTTCGCGCTCCGACTATCAGTTGTTCTCTTTTCCTACCTGAACTATCAGTAGATGATGATAGTTCAGGTAGGAAAAGGGAACTGATAGTTGGGATGTGAAACTCTAGAAAAAATGACAGTTCATGTGTGTTTTTGATCATTAACTAATTTTTTGTTGATAATTATGGTCTCCAAACGAGCTTGCACGAATCTCACGAAGTACCTGCTACTTCCCACCAGCACAGGTACCAAAATAACTCTATCCTCCAAGATTTGAGCATATAAAAAAGAAATCACCTTGTGTTTTTATCTCCATACGATCTCAGTGTAATTTAACCTTACATCTACTTTAATTTCA
This sequence comes from Jaltomata sinuosa, assembly GCA_003996215.1. Classification (NCBI taxonomy): domain Eukaryota; kingdom Viridiplantae; phylum Streptophyta; class Magnoliopsida; order Solanales; family Solanaceae; genus Jaltomata; species Jaltomata sinuosa. Next base: position 146,062 of record QJPP01000738.1, on the reverse strand, counting down.
AAAGATTAATATATGTAATTACGATAATTAATGTGTACCTGCAGACTTGATTTCTCAAGTAGCTCCAGTAGTACTTGTTCCTGAAATATTATAGACATATTTTCAAAAGATGATGTAATTAATGATAATTAAACATAATTAATATTGATTAATTACCTTCTTATTCTTAACAGACAAAATGCCTTCAGTTAGTTGATGCTCTAACTGCTGCAACTCTTTGAAGTCCAGACCATCAAGTTCTTTCCCCAACATCCTCCTTTAAAAAAAAAAGATAATATTTTGTTTTGCGAAGGATTTAATTTATATATACTGACAGTGGATATCAAATGAACTAGTTAAACTGAATTTAGACAAGTCAAAGTAGGTGGAGTTATATTGACTCGACCAAATATTACTTGGACTAAGATGAGTTGGATCGAGATGGGTAAACAATAGGCCAAGGCAAAATTCGCCCAACTCTAACCAAGTTTTTTTATTTATTTTGTTTATTTTCTTATAATTTGTTTAATTACCTGACAAGACTAACAAGACTATTTCCCCCCTTCATTATTGTTATATATAGCATTTAAACAATATAAAATTTAAAAATCTTTTGACAAGTTTCTTATGCGTCAATCTAGATCACATATTTAGCCCAAATCAATCCAATTATTAAATTAGTTGAACCTAAATTAGTCTGATCAAAATGGATTGAACTAATAACGAGTTATTAACCTACTCAAATTTGGGCGACCCGTAATATTTTAGTTTAACATGTGATAGCAGGTTCCCTATTTGCTAATATTTATTTTAAAATTTACTCGTAATTACCATGTAAATGATCTGATTGTAGAAGTAAATATTTTTTTACATAATCAATGCATTGTTAATTAACACTTTTATGAAAAGATAATACACTTAAAATTAAAACTCTTCAAAGAAAAATCAAAGAGCTTACCCATTAACCTGTCGTAATTTTGCAACTTCAGCTTTCAAAGAATTCAATTCAGGCTGAAATTAATATCAAGCTAATTAGTGACTAATTACTTTGATATTTAATCAAAGCATCTCATGTTAGCAGGGTCCGATAAGGACCGCACCATAACGAGTATAATGTATACCCTAATATAAATATTAGTGGTTGTTTTCATGGCTCGAACTCATGACCTATATTTTATATTTAATTAATTAATTTAATTAAAATATAATACCTCTGCCCCGTTTTCGACGATAGGATGCTGAGAAGAACGTGGAGAATTGTTGTATCTATCCATAATTTTTTCCATGCTGCACAAACATATGTTAACATAGAAGAACAATAATTAAAGGACAAATTATTACTTATAAACCAAAATGAAAATGTATTAATTTAATATCAAATAAGTGCAAAAAACTTCAATTTGCCAGAATAAGATTTCACACAAAAATGGATTCTTTTTTCTTTCGTAGTATAATAATTCAAATAAATAAATAAAAATCCCAATTAAACAAAAAATAAAATGAAAGAAATAAAAACAGCACTCCACGTGCGTACTACTGTACTAGCAAACTTTAATCAATTGACATTTCTTAATATCGATTAGGCTCTCCGATTAAGTCAGTTGTAAAATACCTTTTACTAATGTATAACGAAAAATTCAATGAATACAAAAAAAGAAGAAGAGGAAAATGAAAAAAGAACTCTACAAAACAAATATAGCTACTTAATTGTTAGGTAAACATGGACTTATCAATAAGCCGATATGGTGGAATGGTTGAGATCCTTCCATTATTACCCAGAATTCTCAAAATCGAGAATCTGAAAATAGAAAAAATCATGTTGAGAGTGTTACCCTCAAATAACAAACGCCTATGCTGATACCAAACACCGAGTCGAAAACCAAAAAAAAAAAGGGTATACCTGGACTTGGAGCTAGCAAATTTGTAAAGCCTATCAGTGTTGGAGAAAACAATAACACCAATTTCAGCATCACATAGAATAGACAACTCTTCGGCCTTTTTAAAAAGCCCTGCCCTTCTTTTTGAAAATGTTACTTGTCTGCTGCTTGTATTTTCGATTTTCTTCATCTCTATTTTCCCTCTCCCCATTTTTCCAAAAGCACGAGACCTTGAAAGTTGCTTTTTCAAGTTTCAGTAGTGAAACGTTAGAAAGTCAACAATCTTTTTTCTGCGAACGATGACCCTAAAAAAAATAAGGGAGAAAGAAGAGGAATATGAAGTTTTTCAAGTTTAATTTTCTTATACAAACACAATGAATGTTATATAATTGCTAATATGAACTGATTCATCTCTTACTTTATATAGTATAAAAAGAATATGGTTAGGTTGAATTTTTGAGTAAATGGTAATTAATTAATAGTACTACCTTATTTGGAAGGAAAATATTGGAAGGAAATATTGGATTTTCTAAATGTGGCAAGGTACCTTAAATATGGCTTTGATGTCTTGCACTTTTGGATTTTCCATTTATGGATTCTTTCTTTTTTCTATAAAAAGAATGTTTAGATTATTCTCCCCGTTCATATTGGTTGTCCACCTTACTATAAAGAGTTGTCCCGAATTATTCCCTCTGGACCACTTTACTTATTATTCTTAATAAAAATAGTTGGTTCATAATACTTGTTATTTTAGAAAACCAAGATATAATTAGTTGTATGTTTCCACCTTTATCTTTAGTCATAAATATGAAGAGATATTAATGTGATGCAAAAGAAATAAGGATAGTTTAGTCAAATTACTCTTTACTTAATATTTTTCTTAAGGGACGTGTAAATAAAAAATGTGACAAGTAAAGCGGTCCGGCTAAGTACTTGTCAATTTACAAAACCAAGATAGAATTACTTAAAAAATATTTCATTCTACCTTTACAATTAATTCTTTTTATGAAAGTGTAAACAAGTTTGTAAAGTTTCAAAAAAGTTTTTAAGGGGTAAATTAGTAAAATTGTTCTTTTTATTTATGATTTCTCAAGGAGCATGTAAAGGAAAAAGTGAACAACTAATATGGGACAAAAGGAGTATAGTATAGATTTGGTATCAATAATTATTGCCAGTTTTTTCATTTCTAGTAAACGGTTCTTTACACGAATAGCCGATTTGATTCATTATTTACTTTTTTAATCAATATATACATAAATTATATATAGATTATACACATATTCTACATAAATATACATACATGTGGGCTATTTAGGTTAATTCTTCTTATCTCTTTTGGTAAGAAAGCCTTCTATTTTAGCTTCTTAACGTGTTTGGTAAGTGCTAACCATGGAAAGTGGAAAGGAAAGGAAAGTTTTGTAGTTTCTTTCTTGTTTTGTTAAGCAAAGAGAAAAGTGTAAAAGGTGTAAAAGGTGAAAATCAAGGAAAGTTTATAAATATTCAAAGAAATTATCTTCTTTTATGACCAATTCTTTGCTTGTACAAAACAAACCAATGTAGAGTTTATATCGTAAAAGTTAGCTCTAACAAAAATTTGGAACAATTCGCAAAACTTAGCTAGCGTTTGGCCATAGATATTGGGGATCTGCAAACTTTTTCCAAGTTAAAATGCATGTCCAAACACAACTTCAAAAACTCAAATTTTCAAGTTTCAACTTCAAAACCTATGGTCAAACGGGAGCTTAATTTACATAAATATGAAAGACAACGAAAGTAAGAAAAAGTAATCCCAGGGAAGTTCTCCATGAACTTTGAGCAATCAACGTCAGGTTGAAGGAAATACTGGCCACAGCCCACAACCACAACAAGCCATTTGCACCAGGCGCGCTTTCCCTTGCACAGATGTTCGCCTTTCTAAGTCAAGTAATGGTGATCCACCAAAGCGTGAAGCTTCGTAACATGTTGACCAAGGACCCCAAACTTAGGGTTCGGTCAGTAGAAGGAACAACTTTGTCTCCCCGGAAGAAGAAACATAATACAACCAAAAACTGACTTCTTCTTACTATTTACATTGTCACTAGTAGTATGACCATCATTTTGGTGGTCAAGATCTCTGCTTCAAACATTGTAAGTTGTTCGATGCATTGCTGCAAGAATCGCGTGCAACATCAGCTTTCGCAAGGTAGAATCGGAAGGAATCTCCACTTCTGATACCACCACCATTAACATTTAGATACTCCTCATCCCCCTCTGCAAAACATAAATGTTTGACAAGGGAAAGACAAAGCATAAACACCTGTGCTTCATTTATTTATACATCGAAAAAAGCATAGTTGTTGTTACTTGTTATTGTAAAAGCATAACACCTTCAAACTGAAAGATGTACCTGCTTCTCCAAGGTTCCAACATTTTGAATATACTGATTGCCATCATATGAAAAAGTAAGCAACACATGAGATAAATGGTAAAAGAGACGATCAAACGAAGACCAGAAAAAAAGATAAAAATAGAAGAATGAAAGAAAACAGTCATCTGAGCAGCACAGCTATACCAACATATTCATATCATGCACCTGGGGACTAAACTCTCCAGTAAGCCTAAGGGTGCCAAATTATGATACAAGCAAGTCAATTCTCCAACGACATGAAGAAGACAAATGTTTAATAGTTTAAAGAAAACAGAAATAATCAGCTATAAAAGTTATTCAAGACAAGTATTTAATATAACCCCAGACCTAAATTGGAACCTCCATTTTTATTGGAGCAGGTGAAGTGTCTATAGATGCATTCTGAAGCCAGTCCTTGACACAGATGACGGCCTCCACGGTCTCAGGTTGCAAGGAACACCTGTAGTGATCCATCTCTTTGCTAACCGTGCTAAATATAGAATCAGCTGTAACGGTTGAAACAGGAACTGACAAGATATCACGAGCCATTTTTGACAAAGTTGGGTACTTAATTCTGTTAAGCTTCCACCAACCCACCACATCAAACTCGTGAACACGAGGCAGCAAGGACTCTTCCAGATATTGATCAAGTTCTGACCTTGACTGCTGGCTTGAAGTCACCATAATGTAGACGTCAAAATCAGTAAGTCCAAGCCCTTGGCCATCCTCCTGCCTCATAGCACCGCCATTTACATCTTCAACATAAGTTGGGGTTAGAGGCAGAGGAAGAGCCACATATTCCATGAAGAGCTCATGGATTCCCTCCTCAACAGTCTTCACATAGGTGGCTGCTTCTTCCCCATATATTTTCGAAAAACTGAACTCAACGAGTTTCATTTTGAAGCGTGGATCCATTACTACAGCAATAGCTAACATTAAGCAACAGCTCTTCCAATAATTATCAAACTTCTCTTGCATCCTTTTGGTAAGGCTGCTGGTGAATGGATCTTCACTTGCTACAGCACGAGCCAATTCCAATTGAATCTTCCATGCTTCATGATAGAATGTGTTAGTTGTTGGAATTGTTGGTGCAGTCAGGAGATTGGCAGTGTCAAAGAAGCTTTTCAAGTAAGAGCACAGAGTCTCAATTTGCTTCCAGTCTTCCAGTGTTGGGGCATCTGTGTAATCAGGATCTAATGTATCCAAGCATGAAAATACTTCTTTCAACTCCATTGCAGCCAACAGCATCTCATATGTTGTGTTCCATTGAGTTCGGTCATCAAGGGTCAGCATCTTTGTGCTAGGCACCTGAAGGTGCTGTTTGAGCGCAATAAACTTTTCCTCATGAGAGTCCGATGTTTTCACATACTTTACGCTATCTCTAACTTTTTTAACAGTTCCATCCACAAAATTAAACGCATCTTGGGCAATGCTGCTTAAAGTTCGAGCAAGACAATTTCCAACCAATAATTGACCGTTAAGCACAAGTGGGTTCTTCACAGAGAGTAAAGCTCTGAGATTATCAACAGCAGCATCACTCAGTGGCTGATTGATAGTGACAGAAAATAGCTTCCCCTCCATACTCCAGTCAGAGAGGCAAGCGGCAACAGCGTGGCTGAAAGCCGTCTCAGAGTCTGGATATGGTTCCATGATGACACTGAGTATTTTCCTGTGAATTTTCCACTCACTGTCGATATACTGCCCAGTTATGAACACATATCCCACAGTGTGGCAGGAGGACCACATATCGAGTGTTAAGCAGATCCACCCGGACACTCCCTCAATCACCTTCAGAATGGCTTGCTTTTCTCTAAGATAAGTTGCCACACAATCTCCTTGCACAGTGTTGAAGCTCACCACATCAAAATGAGGTTGAAGATTCTGGACAAAAGTAAGAAAGCCTGGATGCTCAACCATGTGAAGGGGATAGTCGTGCATGATAATCATCTTAGAGATTTCCTGGCGGCACTGGTCTGGATCAAAAGCAACATAAGGAGTAGAAGCAGTTCGATAACGTCGTTTAGGTGCACCATTACTACCCCCATATCCAGTCATCTTAGAAGGTGCACTATAAGGGGTCAATTGATCATTCTGCTGATTACGCAGGACTACCAGACATGATCCTTTGGCAATATGGCGTTTCAGATGACTAGTGCCTGCTACTTTTGACCCTGTACTATATGCAAACGATTGCTTGCACTGCTTACATTGTGCCCTTCTAGTCCCAACCCCAACATTTTCAATGGTGAAGTGCTCCCAAACTATCGATTTCTTTTTCCTACGCTTACCAGGTTGGGTTTCTGTGTTGCTTGTAGGTGTTTCAACATTGTTGGGTTGTGGCTCTGCAAGAACCATCTCATTTCCTGGAATCATCTCATAGTCTGGAACCATTCCATTGCCTGGGACTATCTCATTGCCAAACACTATCTCGTGTTCAACCATCTCATGTTCATGTATCATCCCATGTTCATCGACCATCTCATGTTCATGGCCCATCTCATGTTCATGACTCATCTCATGTTCATGGCCCATCTCATGTTCATGGACCATTTCATGTTCAGGTAGCATCTCATGTTCATGAACCATCTCATGGTTTTCAGTGGGAGTTGCCGGAGTAACAGGGGTTTCTGGGGTTGCCATCCTATTTGCAGCAATACACTCTCAAATATCTGTATAATAATGATCCAAAAAAATATATACATTAGTAATGTGACCGAAGAAGATGATACACGAAAAATAAATATAAACTTTAGAGTAGCACGTTATATATCTAAAAGAAAACATAGATTTATGTATTATTATTTATTATTTTGTGATAGTTTTCAAGAAAACTCATTCTTATGTCAGCTGTTAGCAGAAAGGTTTGATTAGTGAATATCAATTCTTGGAAGACATGGAAGTAAAGCATAAAAAAGAATTTACAAGGAACAAAAGGGACTTTAATCTTTTTTCTTTTTGAGGTTAGTACATAGAAGCATGTCAAAATTCTAGAAATCCCTCGTGAACAACAAGGATAGCAAACTGAATAATACCATAAATTATGGGGAATCTATGTATTATTTAATGCAGATACATAAATTAAAAACACTAAAATGACTATACTAACCTCCCTCATAGCAAACAAACTTATTTTTTTTTCAAAAAAGTGAACACATATTCCCTCCATCCAATTCATGTGAATATAACGTGGTCCAAAGTCGAAATTTCTTTGGCTATAAAATACACAGTAAAGATAAAATGAGAAGTTTAAAGTTAGAATTTTGTTTTTAGAATAAAGAAATATGTCATTTTTTTTTTTTAGATATATTAACATTGCAACAGAAAGCCCCAAGCTTTAGCCAACCATTTTATTACTGATCCAACTCGGCCCAAAAGGTCAGTATTTTATTACAAAAGGAAGTAAAGGGTCAAAATGGACATTTCACAAAGCATGGGCTAACAACTAACATCTACTTACTAGATCTGATTGGGGAAAATGGATCAAACATGGGCTCACAAATAAAATAAATCTAAACAAAGCCCAGATATCAAAAGACCCTTACGAACAATACATCTATAATAAAACAAACACACCCAGAAAATCAAAAATAATAATTCAACATTCAATTCACCTTCAAGCCCACACCAACAACATACCAAAATACCCCAAAAAATTTCTTATAAATATATGTATACAGAATTTTCAATCAAACACTAAAAAGGCTAAACTTTGAACTTAAAAGTTTCTTATACATGTGTACACAGAATTTTCAGTTAAACACTAAAAAAAGTTCAAATTTTGAATGATCAACTAAAAAGGGGAGGGGGAAAATTATCCATTTTTAGAGATGCAAAAGAACAATCTTACACTAATAAGAAATCCAAGTATAAATTTAAAACAAACTCAATCGAAAAAAAAAAAAAAAAAAAGGAAAATGGTATACCTAGCTAGCCAAGACTTTAACTTTTGGGGGGGAAACTGGAAATTGAGCAAAACCCAGATCGTGAAAAGCTCCGATTTCTATTACGACGGCGTTTTTGGGCTGCGCCGGCGAAATAGATCTAGGGTTTCAGTAGAGAGAGGAGAGAGAAAGAGAGAATTGGGCTTGAACTCAATTAAAACCCTAACTGGACCTTTGTTTAATGATATTTTAGGGTCCAACTTTTATAATTTCAGTGTGTGCAAATTTTAGGTAAGCCACTATGTGTGTTTTCATTTTTGGTCAATTAGCCCATTGGGTGTTGTTGGACTCAACTTATGATAGGGCCCACATGGATATTTGGGGAAAAATTACGCAACGTAGAAATATTCTAGACTTAATTACATGGCGTAGCTAAGGTTAAAGTTAAATAGCTATAATATACATTTTTTTTATATTTATATATATTTTGGAGCTCATATACAAATTTCGGGGTTCATATACGTTTGTATTTGTATACAAAGTGAATTTTGGGGCTCACATACGATTGTATTTGTATACATAGCGAATTTTGAGGCTCATATACGATTGTATTTGTATACAAAGCAAATAACGAGACTCATATACAAATCTCTAAAGCAAATTTCTATTTGTTTATACAATCTCTAATTTGTATATTTAGCTACTAAACTATATCTACGTTTGCTATTTTTGAAATTTTGCCTTTGTTATTTAGCCCATTATTGGTGGGGCAAAGCTTCAATTTTGAAATAAAAGGGGCATGTAATCTCATCCAATTTACTATTTGTTCAAGCCCCTTTTTACCAAGTAAATGGACCTCATTCTTGTGTTTTTGGTTTGGGTTTTTACGAAAAATGTATCACTGTCAAAAGTTTTTTCATAAAAAATAATCGCATATATATGCAATATATATGTAATGTATACTGTCAAAAAAAAATTAAAAACAAATAGTTGCATGTATACTGCATGTATACGAATGATCATTTCGAGTAAGAACTTTGATTGAATGGTCATTTTAGGTAGTAAATTATAAGTGGCTATTTTTTGTGTAAAAAATTTAACACAATAGTCATTTAGTCTAATTTTCTCTTTTTGGTTCACATACACTTAATAATGAGGTGAGACCAAAAAAAAATATTGTGAATAGATGAAATTCCTCCGTTCTTAGTCAGAGATCTTGAGATCAAATATTGTGAATGAATTTTTTTGTAATAGAGAGCGGTCGATAAAGAACCTATAGCATACTTATCTAATTAAATAATTTAACCTTGACAATTAAACCTATGGTTAAGCAATAAATGTGTGTATAAAAGATAAATATCTTGTATTCATGGACTTGGTATAATATTGACAATCAAGTAATGTTTTGATGAATTTTTGAATATTACAGCAACAACAAAAACTTGTCTAATGTAGTTTCACAAGTGGGTCGAGAGAGAATAGAGTGTGCGCATATTTAAAACTTCTTTAGTAATGATGATTATTATAAATATTTTAGTTTATACATAATGTATTTCTTACAAAATATTAGTATTACACAACATTTGATATGACTCTTATAGAGGGGCAATTTTACAAAAAGTGTATTGTATAATGAATAGCATTACTGTTATAGGTAACATGTTGCTATAGAGAAGCAAAATATAACATGAAAAATCGATTCTGGAGAATATCTGTCATTATAGTGAAATGTTGTTCTAACGAATGGTCGTAACTATCCAACTACGGATTCCTTCCACATCCATTTCAACATTTCTTTTTTCTTTTTTCTTAATTGGGTTAGAGAATTACAACATGGGGAATCGAATCCTCACCGATATGGTGAAAGTTCAGCTAGTCAACCAACTGAGCTACTAGGATTTTCATTTTAACATTCTTTTATTATTGGGACATTTTTACTCTTTTCCAAAGAGAATTACTTGATTATATCTTTATCTAGAGATCATTTGACAGTAATATTTCATTTTATCGACACGGTAAATAAGTTGAGATGCATAAGTACCTGATAACTCTGTCCACTAAAACTTATGCAAATTATCAAGATTGGAAGTGTTTTATACCCACTGCTCCAGAGATCCTTCTGTTACAATTAACAAAAAAAATTCTTACCAAGAAACTTTACCAATTACTAGTATTAGTAGTAATATAAAAAGGCAGTCCGATGCACAAAGCAGAATCCGGGGGAAGGGCCTCAAATATTATATGAGAGAATCTTTGCCTAAAGCTGCCATACAACATTTCAAAAGTTGGGTACCTCATATGCTAACTCATAACCCCACTGCAGGGAACATGAGATGATCTGCAATCTGCATTCTCATACTTTTAATTATAAATGCTTTGGCAGAATTTTCTACAATATAATCTAGGCCCTTTTTGGGTACCATATTCTGTTCTGTCAGGACGGATGTTTCTTCATTCTATATAAAAGTACTACTAATAGATATCAAAAAGTGCAGCCCGGTGCACTAAGCTCCCGTGGTTAATCTGGCTCAAATCGTCAACTTCACCTTGTATGCTTCCATCAGCGCTAAAAAGACAGCATTAAACGAGAAGAGAACTAAGGCAAGGCTGGTGATGTGCCAATGTATGGAGGGCTCAGAGAGAGTAGAAGCACTTTCTTTCACGCTGAGTGTGAACTTCTGATTTCAGGGTCTATTGACACAGCTTTACCTTGCATTTCTACAGAAGGTTGTTTCCACAGCTCGAATTCATGACCTTCTGGTCACATGGCAACAACTTTACTAGCTATGTCAATGCTCCCCTTCAAGTACTAGTAGATATCCAGAATAAGAAATGACAACCAGAGCAAGAGATTTTTTTTTCCTTGAAGCGAATGTAGTATATACCAAAGAGAAAGTATCTTTTTCCTACTTGATTTACAAACACAGTAGCAAATGATCTTTACAAAAAAATTACTTTTTTTTCTTAATGTACAACTCTAAGAACTATAACTACTGAAATTAATCCTGTGCACTCCAGTAACCACAAAGAGAGAAAAGAATTACTGATTTTGATGATGAAGACGACCATTCTTCTTTGCAATAGAATAGTAATAGGCACGAAGCAATCTCTTATGGAATCTCCGAAGGTTCAATCTCACATTTTGACGATCAAGGTAGATCTTTTTCGTGAATTCCCATCCCCTGTTGTTCACACTGTCCGGATCTGCAAGAACAGGATCACTTTTCTCGTACTCATTGTACAAAGAGCTCTCTTGTGGAAGGATTTTGTAGCCAATGTACTTCAGACCTAATTTCATTGCTGGTTGTCCATAGTAAGTATCTGCTGCCCAATCTGTTCCTAGCGGAATGATTTGGATGAAAGCAGACTCAGGCCTCATGAAGAGGAAGTGAGTCATAGCAGCACCGTGAACTCCAATCATAACATCACTGGAATTAAGAGCTCGATAGATCCTAGCAAGCTCAGTCGTTCGTTGAGGCCTCAAAACTTCCACTTGGAACCCAATACCTTGCGCCATTTTAACTAATGAATCTTCATTGAGTATAGCTCTTGAATCATTTCTGGCTATTATGACTACTTTTGGTTTCTTCAAGTCCCGCTTTTCTTCAATCATCTCTATCTTTGTCTTAGCTGACGGTGACAAAGCAGATCTATTCATATCCAATTGTGTTTCATGTTCCTCTTCTTGGATCAAACCTCTAATTCGAGGCAAATACGCTCGGTCTAGCATGTCTCGGAAATCCCTAATGGTCTTGTTTCTTCCCATCAGTGAAGCATCAATAGTTAGCTCATCATGGATCTTTAAACCAACTATGGCTTCAGGGAAGCAATGAGTCCTGTTATCACCTCTAAAATTGATAATAGGATATTCAGTGAGGTGAGGTAGTATGTTCTCGTACTTAGAAATCCACCAATCATGATACTCGAGGATTACAAACACAACTTTCTTGTTGAAATGCTGAGAAGTGATGTAAAGAGGCAGAATCCCATCGTTGAATTCGTGGTAAAGATTACCCGTGTAACCTCCAGTAGAGAAGAACACAGCAGGTACATCATGTTGAACATCACACTTCTGATGAGTAGCAGAATTCTCTCCCTTTGAAACAAGGTCTAATTCATCAATGGTGTCCATTACACTTTTTTCCCATTTCCGAGTATACGGCTTAATCTTTTCGAGTTGGAATATCTCATCATTTTCACCAGAGGCCCCGAATACTTGGCTGCCATAACCATTGCTTCTGTAGAGGGAAATTGTGGAGGAAGCAGAATCTGTTCTTACATCCCCTTTCATTACACAGATATCTGATCGAATGCTACTTCTATCACAGCAAATTGAACCTGCATTTTGATGAAAAATAATCTCTCAACAATTGAAAAGGAGAAGTTGGTAAAACTATAATGGAAGTACTAAGGTTGATATAGTACTTTAACGGTTAAGAGTAACATCAAAATCCAAAAGGAATTAATAGCAAAGGGAAAACTGTATTTTTCTTTTTTGCATTTCAAAACAAGTTCAGATTACAACAGACACACACAACAACAACATCAATAACTATGCCTCAGTCCCAAACAAGTTGAGGTCGGTCATAATCCCCAGTTCTTCATTTCAGCTCATTTTCTATCATCATCATACTAAACGATACTCCCTCCGTTTCAATTTATTTGTCTTGCTTTCCTTTTTAGTGGCATGTTTAAGACTATTTTGGTACATTTTTAGTTCAAGGCTACAAGATTCAAAAGTATTATTTACTTTCTTAAACTCCATACCTAGTTAAGTCCAAACAAATAAATTGAAACGGAGGTAGTAGATGCTATAAAACCAAAAAGAAAGGAACTTGCTTTCCTCTTCAGAAGCAATCAAAGGGCTAGAGCCTATAAGTTATAACCACCTATGGTGATAATAAGATAAAATCCAAAAATTGTTTATCCCAAAACAAAACATAAAAAATCACTAGTATTTATATATACTCAAGATTTCTAAATAAAGAGAAATGGAAAATCATGAGAAAAAGCACCATATTGCTGTAACAAACATACAAAAAAAAAAAAGATACAAAGATAAAGAGGAAGCAACTAAGTACTAACCATTAGATACAGAGGAACAAACAGAAGCATATACATCTGATGTAGAAACAACCCCTTCATCTTCAAAACCAAATGAATCTGCAAGAAACCCCACAAAACAGAAAAAAATCAGAAAAAGAGAAACATGTAATAATATGACACTCGGAGCTAACTCAACCCCAAAAGCTATCAGATGAGCGAAAGATTGCCCAAGTCATATAAGCAAACCGTTAATCCATTTCTCAACCAATATGGTACTTTCACCCACTCTAACACCCCTTCACGCCGGCCCAGCTGAAGCGTGAGCCTAAACGGGAATGGACCAAGCTCTAATAACATGAAAAGATATGGCACCTGAGCCTAACTCAACCCCAAAAGCTAGCTCATGAGAAAGTATTGCCCAAGTCCATATAAACAAACCACCAATCAATCATAATACAAAAGAGCATAAACAGATGTAAAAAGAAAAAGGAAAGAAAGAAACTTACATAAACGAGAAAGAGTAGGAGCAGATGTGAAGAAAAGAGGAGCTAAAATAAAGGTAAAAGAGATGAAAGACAGAAGAACAAGAAACAAAAGCTTAGGTCTTGCTAGTACTCTTTTGCTGTTTTCACAAACAAAAGGGTGTGAGTGTGACTCCTCATCTAAACAAACATTATCCCCTTTCTTCCATTGCTGGTATCTATGGTATTGCACCATTTTCTTGAACATAAACAGCTTAAAAATATGAACTTTTTTTATGTGTGTAATCTTTGAAATGAGGATAAATAACAAAAGGGTGTGTGGAAGTTTGCTTGGGGAAAGGTTTTTCTGGGGTTCAAGGTTGCTGTAGTATTTGGAATCTTCAAATGGGAGCTGTCAATTAAAGGGAAGTAAGAAAAATATAAGGAGGTGGTGTTATATTTTTGATTTTGTTGATGGTCAAAGGCGTGTACAAATGGTAAAGGAATTTTTTTTGCTGGCTGGCTTTAGACTATTTCTCAACATGATACAACTAGGAAGGAAGGTGTACCATTAAATTTTCAGAAATGGGTTAAAAATGTCTTTATTTCATCGAGTAAATGATCTTTGATAGGAAGGTGTGAAAGACACGAATTAGAGTAGAAAGATAGTAGGTAAAAATGTATCGATACTAGTAGGAGTGTATTGACTTGTTGTTCATTTTAATAGTCGTAGTATTACTCTTAGTTCTTGTTCTTCGATTTCTATTATTATCTGTTGTTGCGTGGAGTTTGATTAAAGTATTATTTTGATGTAGTATTGTGATGTTACTATTTGTTGTTTTATTAAAGTATGTTGTTTCTTTTATTTTCATTATTTTTTTCTAGGTTATTTTTAACTTGAGTCGAGGGTCTATCGAAAATAACTGCTCTACCTTTGAGGTACACGCTAAGTCTGTGCACATTCTGCCTTCTCAAATTCCATTTTATGAGACTACACTGAATATGTCGTTATTGTTATTGTTTATTTTACCTATTGGATCAATTTTATCCTTTCTTCCAAGTTCCACCTATCTGAATAAAAAAATGTCCATGTTAAATCTAAGTCTAAAATTATCCTTCCTCTTGACAAAAGCTTATGTGAAATACACAATTTTTAAAATTAAATATATGACATTATTTTTATTTGGTCCACATGTAATTAAATTCAAATTCATTCACAATCTAACCCATTAATCCAAATTTATTTTTCAAAAACGCAATTGACAGCTCTAGCTTCGTTCATATTTACTTATTTATGTTTGACTTGATATACTCCTTGAGAAATAATCAATAAAATGATAATTTTACTAAATTACTAGGAGGGTCCAAAATATGAAAAAATAAACATACAAAAAAGTAGATGGGGCTCCTCTCCATTTCTCTTCTCTCCGTTTTTCCCAAGTTTCTATTTGAATAAGAGACACGTGTCAATGTTTAAATCAATGGCTAAGATTTAATTAACTAAAGTAAAACTCTTAACCATAATTACAATAATTAATTATATCTTTTCTTAGTATATTAAAAACTTTTCATTCTTGCCATGAATAAATTTATATGCGTGCATAAAATACTTTTACTTCTTTGCTTTTATTTTCATAATATATGTAAAAAAAATATTTTGCTAATTGCCGTATTCAAAAGAGCCACAATTTTTATAAGGCAATAGATCCATCTTTGTTTTGCTCCTAAAACTAAAAAACATGCCAGGTCACGTTTTTAAATTTTTTATTTAAAAAATATTGTTTTGTGAAGTTTTAAATTTATATTATTATTGGTTGGAGTTTACTTTTAATTTTTTCTATCTTTTGAATTAGAATGTGAGCATATTTTTACGAGATATTGAAGTTAAATATATTAAGCGAGGTATAAAAGTAGTAAAAAAAATTATATTAAGTGATGGATAAAAGTAGCAAAAAAAAATTTAAAATTGATGCATGGTAAAAATATACTCAAGGCAAGAAAGAATTTTTTAAAAATATATTTAAGAAAGATATGAGATTAAGATATAATTTAAATCTAAAATAGTGGGATTGTACAATATTTTGGAAGTAAAGATATGAAAATAATTAATTATTGTAATAATGGTTAAGAGTTTTACTTTAGTTAATTAAATCTTACCCATTAATTTAAATATTGATATGTGTCTTTCATCCAAGCAAGAACTTGGGGAAAATGGAGAGAAGAGAAATGGAGAGGAGTCTCGTCCCAAAAAAGTCAAAGTGATTCAACATCTACTATATGTACATAAAAAAATAAATTTAAGCATGTATAAATAGTATAAATTTTTGTTGAACCCCTTCGACCTTACTTGGCTCAGCCTTCGATTGCAATCCTTGTATACAATGGTGAATTCAAAGTATAATTTATAAGTTCATGAAAATTCAAAACTTTTTTGTTCACGTCTTGTATGTATACTAGATACAAAAATCCCGTGCAAGGCACGAGCCCAATATATGTAACTTTTTTTGTTTCAATTTATGTAACATAGATTAAATTTGAAGAGTCGGTCAACTTTTTTTTATGGTTTTTAAATATTTTAAGTTATTAATTATTATGAATTATAATACTTTTTAACAAAATTTTCAAATAATATATGTTACTCTCTTTGTCCCAATTTATGTGGCGCTGATAGAATTTGAAAAGTCACCCCAATTTGTTTATATAGTTTTTAAATATTTTAAGTTGTTAATTATTGTTATTTATAGTATTTTAGATGTAATTTTTAAATAATATATGTTACTCTTTCTACTCCAATTTATGTGACATTGACAGAATTTGGAGTCAGTTAATTTTTTTTATATTTTTTAATATTTTAAATTATTAATTATTGTGATTTATAGCACCTTTTACATTATTTTTAAATAATATATGTTACTTCCTTTATCCCAATTTATGTGGATCTGATAAAATTTCGAGAGTCAATCAATTTTTTATGTTTTTTTAAATATTTTAAATTGTTAGTTATTGTAATTTATCTTTTTACGTATTTTTTAAATACTAGTTTAGAGTACGTGCGCTGCACGTGTGTCTGCCGTCAATCAATAAAACTATTTACAAGAACAACAAAACTATTGATGTCCTTGACAACTAATAATAGTAACTGAATAAGGTTACTGACCTAGACGATAAAACTGGAAAAAAAATAACATAAACTTAATGTTTGAAATATCTATCATAAATTCAAAAAGAAAAATAAAATATAGGCTTTATTTACTTTTGTCTTCACTTTTTTTTTGCTACAATAAAACAAACAACACAAGAATTAAAGAAGAACTACAATAATATTAAAAAGATAATCAGTAAACTAATTGAGAAAAAAAATACAATTAATATACTAACCTCGAAGAAGAACTACAACAACATTAAAAAGATAACTAATGAACTAATTAAGAAAAAAGAAAAGAATTAATATGCCAACCTCAAGAAGTTTTAAAAACAAAGATGGGGGAGTTTACGTACTGCTTGTATTGCTATACGGTTGTATTTGTGTGGGAAACATATAAAAACTTAAATTAGGGTTTTTATTTTTAAATTAAATATTATATATTATAAAGATAATTAAATAAAAATTTGAGAAAAATAGTAAATGACACTTTTGTCTATTGTAGAGTTTTTTAATGAAGAACAAAACGTTCAAATCACATTATAAGGTCTTTCACACTTTTAATATAGTATAAATATAATAGATTTAAAAAAAAGATAAATAAATTAAAATAAAGATCGAATCCACAAATGAATAAGCATGCAGCAGAGGCAGACATGTTGACGCTCTGTTGCCTGCTTATTGATTCTTATTAGACAGTAATATCGAAAAAATACATTAATTAGGAGTTCATACTTTGTTAAACAAAAATGTAATACAACATGAACTTGGTTATAAATACGCTTTAAAAGTAACAAAAGCAGCATTTTGAAAAAGTAAAGTCACCTACCTAAAAGAAAAAAAAAAAAGAAAAAAAAAAAAAAAAGAAAGAGAAAGACACTTACCTAATTCTTTTTAGTTTACTCTTTTTCTTGTTAATTGTTTCTTTTTAACATCCCCATGAAGTTGCATGTTTCGTGTATTATTGTTGGCACATTTTTTTCCATTAAAACCAAAGTTTTAATTATGTTGTTCAAAGCATATATATGTACCTAATTATTAATTTATAAATAAAAGGGAAGAAATAGAATAAGATCACGAGTATTAATGTTGACTTCTTCAAAAGTATATTTATAATTATATGCAGAAAAAACAGAAAAAATTATGTGAAGACTTCGAAATAATTAATTAGCAGATTATTATTGACTAATTATTAGTTCCAACGCAAAGAATTTTTTTTGGTGGCGTTTGAAAAGTATTTACCAAACATATCTCCAATATCAATCTTTCAAAAAAAGCAAAATTAGAAGCTTTATTTTTCGTTTTTCAGAAAATAAAACGTATAATAAAACTTATACTGATAGACTAAAACTTTCTACTGGTATGGCTTGCCAATTTATTCCTCGATAACAGTGAATTTATTTAATCATTGGTAATATGAATGAATAATTTATTAAAATATGATTTTGACATTTTTTTATCCTCAGGTTTAGGTGTAATCATGTGCTTAACAGGGTTTTGATACTTTAATAAATAAGTTTTTATTTAAAGAAAAAAAATCTTAAAATTGAAAAAGCCAAGGTTGGCGTCTTCTTGTACAACTTTATGCGTGTAAATTGCAACTTCCAACACAACTTTTTTTTTTCTTTTCAACTTTGAACACAACTTAATTTGACTTTTTATATTAATTTGATCAACAAAATTAAACTAGAAGTAGTACTAATAAATTTATTTATTTATATGTAATAGAAAATAGCATATTTGGTCCCTAAAGACTAAATTTCAATATTTTGTCACTTAACCTTCAATAAATTGAAGTGCTTAGTTTTGATTGCTTTGCTAGTGAATATTCCCGAATTTATCATAATTATTCATCATTCCATCACTTAAAAAAACATGTGTTACGTCACTTACTTCCAATATAAAGAGATCAAAAACACATATTTTGAAAATCTTAGTAGCCTAATCGGTTAGCTACATAAACTTTTATCTTATCAATAAGAGTTCAATTATCCACCGTATAATTCCTTTCCCCAATTTATTTAGAGAACTAGTGCAAAGTTCAAGCACTAGCCTATAACTTTTGAGAAAGAAAGCAAATACACTAGTGATTGAGATAGACAAGAGTTGTGTGCTAAGCTAGAATGGCACATTACATTTTTGTTGTTTATTGTTGTTTTTAGATTAGTTTGGTTTCGCTTTGCGTAAGATTTATTTAACGGAAAAGTACTTTTTAATAGGATTTTTTTCATATCCAAAACCTCAAATTTAAAGGCGGAGGAATCCTATCTATCCCACCACATCTCTTGTTGATCACGTTGAACTGATAAAATATAAGCCAAGGAGATTTTTCAGAGTCTTCCTTAATTACTTTCTTTACAAATCATAGTAATTTTATCTAAAATAATGTGTAAACATTTAATTTTTATAATACTTTTTCTTTTGAACCTCAGGATAGCTCGCAGTCGCTACAACCTCTGTCCTTCGAGTGAGCACTTTGTACACACTGGGTAAATCTCTCACTGTGTAATAGCCTACAAATTATGCAGGGGATGTAAATCACACTAAGCAAGCTCTGTGCAACATGCTCGAATTTTTATAATACTTGTAACAGTAGAATGATGTATTATTTTTTTGATTTTTCATCTGGTGTACCGTACCCATAAGAGCCCACTAATTCAAATTTGCGCCACCAGGACTCATTCAATAGAGTGATGTATTAGTATATTGTTTCTTTTACTGAAAAGGTCCAATTTTAACCCTATCAACCCCCACCCCCCACTCCCATCCCCACCCACAAAAAAGAAAAGAAAAGTTTTGGCCATAACGTGCATTGTATTTTATGTATATAACCATGTGACACAACAACAAAAGTTCCTTAGTTGCTTTTGCTCTCTTTTGCTAAAGCAGTTTGAATTTCCAGCCACTCTATAATGTCTATTTATTTATTTATGTTTAACCTATATTCTAGGCATAATACATAAACATGTCTTTAACTTGGCGCCAACTTATATCTATGCCCTCAAACTTTGGATGTGCACGAATAGACACTTAAACCTATATAAAGTTGAACAAGTAGACATGTTCATCCTATGTGGCGTAATACACGTAGGACGCCACGTAAGATGTTATATTGTCACGTAGGGCTCCACGACGAACGCATGTGTCTATTTGTTCAACTTTATATAAGTTTAATTGCCTACTTGTGCACATCCAAAGTTGGAGGGCATAGATATAAATTGATGCCAAGTTAAAGGGCATGTTTATGTATTATGCGTATGCCATATTCTAATATCTAGACAACACCCTCTAGGCTCTAGTTTTGGATAATTGGAGGGTTTCTAGTTTTGTTACGTTTGGTTGGTTAAATTATTATTTCGAAATACATATACATCTTTTCGATGAAAATGAGTTTCTCAAAAATAAGAAAAATGACATCACTAATATGAGTAAAGAAAATAAGCTTTACGAGTGATATTTCAAGCTCATTATCTCATCCTCGTAATGTCTACCGACTTCCATCAATCCCCAACCCCTACTCGTATCAATCTTTTATAATGTCTATACGTATATTATATTTCCTACGTACCAAATTCAAGTAAAATAAGGGAATCCTTTTTTAAAAGGTGGAATAAACAGAAACAAAAATGTACCAAAAAAATAGAGAGAAACAATAAGGCTTAAGTCGAAAGAGGAAACCAAAAGTACTACTCCCTTCAGCCCAAAATATTTGCCACGTTTTAATTTTTGAGAGTTAATTTAACTAAAATTCAAAATTAAATCATATTAAATGAACTTAATATCATAAAATTAAAACTTTGATATCTAAAGACTATATATGAAAGTGCAATAAATTAATTTTTCCTGATATTAATATGGTAAAAATATATATTTTAAATTATTAATTAAAAGTTATGTAATTTGATTATCGAAAAGCTAAATATGACAAGTATTTTGAGACCGCAAAATAATTTCAAACAGGACAACATTATAGTTGTAGAATTTTGAGAAAAAGGACATCCTGAAATGTCGCCGGAAACAGACAATTTTGATAGAATTAAGATTTAAATACAATTAATCAATCCGTGAGCATAGATTACGGCTTTAATTACTAACATTGAATTTTATGCTTTGGATCGACTTATTTTAAGAGCTTTTTAAGTTAAAATAGTTTTAAAGTTATTTTATAGTGTTTGAGTAAAGTAAAAAAATATTTTTTGGACACTTATTTTAAGCCGAAATGACCAAAAAAAGCTAAAAGCAAAAAACTGAAATTTCCAACTTAAAAAAAGCAGTTTAAAATAAGTTTATCCAAACAGGCTCTTAGACTCAAACTCATGGATTGAGATTATTAGTTTCTTCGGATCACTTTATTTGTCACATTTTTTGTTTACATGTCCCTTAAGAAAAATATTAACTAGAGTATAATTTGACTAAACTATCATTATTTATTACTTCTTAATATTTAATACTTCACTCTTTTGCATTATATTAATATCTCTTTATATTTATGATTAAGGGTAAAGGTGGAAACAAACAACTAATTATACCTTATTATTTTAACGTGATAATTATCTTTTCAACGACATATCTTTTGGGAGGCCACCGTTTGTCACTTTGGTAATTGGGTTAACTCATTTCTATTTTGTTTTAAAAGAATGGAGTCATAAAATGTCATAGAAAAAAGGAAAAGAATAACAGAAAAAGAAAGAGAGAGAGAGAGAGGGAGAGGGATTTGTAATTGCATTATTAAAATCTACTTTTTCTTGTTCAATTTGTTGTGTAATTTTACATTTAAGATACACCTAATCAAGGTACTAGGATGGATGACCCTTAAGAAACTGAGTGGGCGTTTGGTCATGATTTTTTTTTTAATTCTTTATTGAATTATGGAAATGGTGTTTAGCCATAAAAATTTAAAAAAATTTGGAATTTAACTTCAAGTTAAATTTCAGAATTTGAAAAATAAGAAAACTTGTTTTCGCTTTCACTTCTCTCACAAAAAATTAAAAATAACTCCAATTTATATTCATGGTCAAACACAACTTCAACTTCAATTTGTATTTGATTTTCATGGCCAAACGGGACCTTAGTGTTGCATACCAAATAAGAGTCGCGGACTTGTGATGGAGTGATAAGTATTTCTTTTATTTTAATTATTGATTTTGGGTTCGAACAGAGTTGAGCATGGAGGTGCCTTAGTTAAGGAATATTTTACCCTCAATATAAAACTTTTTGATGCAAATTTAAACTTAATCGAAGTTCAATATAAATACTGAATGCCGAATAATAAACCAAAAAACTTAGGAGTCATTTGGTGTGAGGTATAAGGTATAATAATTATGGGATAAAATTCAGGATTATTTTATCCTGCGTTTGGTTGGAGGTATTAGTTAGTCTCGGAATTATTTATCCCACCATTTATACCATCGTGATGGAAAAAGTTATCCCATATGTAATGAAATAACTTATTCCAAAATAATTAATCCCGAGATAAGTTGTTCCCACCCAAACGAACCCTTAAAGTTTAGCTTAGCTCTATTACATCAAAGTTCCGCGCAAGTCGCAATCGAAGAATAAAGTTAAACGCAACTTTGAAGTTTGAAAATTGGATCAATTTTCATTTCTTAGCATTGAAGAAGTTGAATCCTATTGGGCAAAGTTTGACTTTCTAAAATGTTTTCTATTTCTATTACATTGAAAAATCTTGGGAGGGATAAAACAATTTGAATCTACGACTATTTATTTTAATTGAACATTTTGATTCTCCTCGTTTATACTAATTTTGAGTTGGTTGTTCGACGTTCGAGAAAGGCTCCCAAGAGAATCGTTCGTATTATGTCCATCGATCGGCACGTGGTGACCCCCTATTAGCGTGGAAGCAACTCAAACAGTCCACTAACAATCGTTAAATTTAAAACTAGGACCTGTCGTGCTCAACCTTCAAAGCTAATTCTTTTTTTGATACTTTTATGTGAGAGAATTCAATCAATACCAGTGATCTCTATCCCTCGATATACTACTAATTTTACACAAAAATAATCTTTTCATATACTAGTAATATTTTTAATGCAAAGATGCATAATAAACTAATTGAAGTAACTTTGAATTTGCAACTGTTGAATTTAACACTTAGAATATAATATTCAAGAAGTATACTCAAGGATGGAATACTATTGAGCTATTCTTTTCATCTTGTTTTTCATGGCCTAATATGATTATGACAAGTTTTAATTAAAAAAAATAAAGAGAGACTTCTGAGATGTGAGCTTAAACATTCGACGAGATAAATGTGATTATAAAAACATATTATTAAGAATAATAAGAAATATAGAATCAAATTAGTTCAAAATATTTAGGTATTATTATTTTGAGTGATGTAATCACTCGTTAGTTCGAGAGAAAAAAGTATGTCAAGAATACCTTTAGTATGTTATATTTGAAAAATATTGTTCTCTTAAAATTTTGTGTCCAATCCAATAATTTACAAAAAGTAATACTAATATAGAAGGAAAATAATTTAATATCTATAAAATTTATCATTTTTTAAAACTTTATGTTTGAGAAAATAGCCTAAAACACACCCAACATTTACCCGAAATCTCAACTACACACTTGAACTTCACGGGGGTCTTATCACCATCCTAAACTGTTTAAAACTGAAATATGTACCCCTTAAAAACTCAAGCCCAGATTTGTCCTAAAGGGTGATCTGCACGCACCTCTCACCTAATGTTACGTAATATTATTTCTTTTAATATTAAAAAAATAATTATTTTACTTTTTCCTTTTATTTTTTCCCTTTTCTCTTTTTATTTTCGTTTCTTTTCCATTCACGGTTATCTTCTCTCTTTCCCTGTTCTATTTCTTTCACGCGTGACAACCTCTCCACTGATCGAAAAGAATCACGGTGAACCACGACAATAACAAAGACGACAACACGCAAGCATCCCTCGATTCGAATCCTTAGATTCAAATAATTTAACCGACCTAGATTTAAACAAATCAAAGAAAAAATCTAAAATGATTTTTCATCTTAATTTGAAATCTGAAACAGAAGGAGTATGTACACTTGTTGATTTTATTTTAGATTTGTTTATCCTTCTAGTGATAATTGTTGCAAAGTTTGTATTTTTTTGTGTTGAATTTTGATTTTCTTAATTGAAAGTTGAAAGAGAAAATTTTGTGTGTTTTATGCTCGGATACATCCGTGGAATTGAGAGATACGTTAGAAAGATTACCGAATTCAAGAATGGAGAGAGGCGTTAGGTTTGTGGTGTAGATGAAAATGGAGATGAGGAAGATGAAGATGGAGATGATAATGTGAAGAAGAAACAAAATAATAAAGAAAAAAAAGAAATACGAAAAATACATATATGTATGAAAAGTAATATAAAAAAATAAAGTTTTATTTTTTTGTTTTTGGCGCTCACTCTTTCAAAAAGAGTGAAATACACTCACTTTGCTACATAAGCATTTAGGGAGGTAATAATTTCATTTTTAAAAAGTTTAGAGGAGTGATAGGACTCCTGTGTCAAGTTCGAGTGTGTAGTTAAGATATGGAGTAAAGGTTGGTGAGATTTTAGGCTATTTTCTCTTTATGTTTCAATCGAACAATTTGATATAAAATGTAAAGTAGAAGGAAAATAATTTGCATGAATTGTTACTACACGTTAAGTTTTTTTTTGTTTCAAATAAGTGAGTTATTCCATTCGTTTACTATTACTTATCCACTTTAAACTTTTAACATTACTTGAGAAATAATTATTAATACGAGTATTCTGTTACAATACTAATGTTATAATCTTAAATTTTAAAAAATAAGTAATTAATATTAAGAGTAAAACATGAAGAAAAAAAAAGTCTCTTAATATGCTAAAAATAACAAATAAAAATTATATTTTCAATATAGTGAAAAAGTATTCATAAAATTTGAAGATCTACCGAAATAATGTCCTTACCTACACAAGATACTAATAAAACCGCGTATACTCATCCTTTCCAAATTAAAGAATTTTTTTTTTATAAAAATTGAGAATCTACCAAAATGTGTCCTTACCTACACAAAATATTAATAAGACCGCATATACATCATCCTTTTCAAACTTGATCGTGCAACTACACTATTGTTGTTGTTTCCCCTCTTTCACCTAAGGCTAAGGGTGTCAATTAGGCCGGATTGATCCAGAATCGGACCGGCTCGATCCGGTAAAAACCCGGCCTAGCCTGGCCCGGACCTTTGTTAAATAGTTGGGTTGGTCTGGGTTAACTATTATAACCGGAATCGATCGGTTCAATTTTTGAACCCGTAATTCGAAACTGGTCAACTCGATAATGTCACATTGTTAGTGATATCGATTAACCAACACGACCTAACCCAACCCGGCCCGGTTTCTTAAATAATAATAAAATAATAATAATAATAATAACAAATAATTTATATTTTATTAATAGATTTTTTAAAAATAATTTTTTAATTTTTTTTTCTTGTAACTCGGCTCGATATAACCCAGAATCGAATAGATCAGTTAGAACTCTTTTAGAACCGACCCGATGAACCCAAATAGGGCCAACTCAATAACTTACTCGACCCTAAACCCGTCCGATTCAAATTTTGCCGGCTGAGCCCGACCCGCTAGACACCTTTACTTTCACCTGGTTTAAAATGTTTCCACGTTTTTTGTGCACGAAAAAAATGTGGTCCCCACTCACGACCATTTCGACCCGACCCGCTTCAGCTTTTCCGTTTATAAATACCCAGTTGACCGCTTTTTGTTTCTCCACTCCACTTTACTTCCTCTCCATAGATACAGCAAGCACAGATTTTCTAGAGAGAGAAAACTCCATAAACAACCCAGAATCTTTCTCTCTCTGAGCTCAATTCACACCTTCTAAACAAAAAACCCATATCAATTTCCCCAATTTTGTCGGGTCGGGTCCAATTTTTTATCGGGTCGGGTCGAAAAATGGGTGACTCATACTGTTCGGACTGCAAACGGAACACGGAGGTAGTATCTGACAGGGCCGCCGGCGATACAGTTTGTTCGGAGTGTGGACTTGTGCTGGAATCGAGGTCAATAGATGAGAGTTCTGAGTGGCGTGTTTTTGCAGATGAATCCGGTGATCATGACCCGAACCGTGTTGGTGGACCCGTTAACCCGTTACTTGGTGATGTGGGTCTTTCTACTGTTATCTCTAAAGGGCCTAATGGGAGTAATGGGGATGCTTCTCTAGCTAGGTTGCAGAATCGAGGTGGTGATCCTGAACGTGCCCTAGTTATGGCTTTTAAAGTTATTGCTAATATGGCTGATAGGTAAAAATGTTTACTTTTTACTAGTAGGTAGGAGTGCAGTGTCTTGTTGCCCCTATGTAGTAGTTGTAGCAGGAATACTCTTGTAGTTTCTTGTTTCGTCAGCTTTTTTGCTACTTTCTAGTGTTTCGTGTAGTTTGACTATAGTATTATTATTTTATTGTAGTATAGTTTTGTGACTATCTGTTGTGTTTGTTTTATTGTCTATATCTCTTGTACTCTCATTACGTCTTTTTTCTGGTCATTTTTTGTCGTGCGCCGAGGGTCTATCGGAAACAGCCTAATACACGGGGTATGTTGTTGTTGTTGTTTGGAATATTTGAAGTTTTAGCTGTAAGCAAATGAATTGAGCTAGTCTGTTTTAGTCCTGAAAAATTGGGAGCGAGGGAGTGCTTTCATTTGGTTTTTGGTTTCTTGAGTTCTTAAGTGGTAAAACCCTGGTGGGGGTTTATTGGAGGTTGAGTAAATGTAAGAAAATACTAATACTCCCTCTACTTCAATTCGTTTGTCTCACTATCCTTTTCAATCTGTTTCAAAAAGAATGCTTCTTTCCCTTTTTGGCAAGTCCTTAATTCTAACTTTACACGTATCATGTTTAAGACCACAGGATTAAAGTACATTTTGGTACATTTTTTTTTTATATATTAAGTCTTATTTACTTTCTTAAACTCTGTTTCAAGTCAAAACCAGCAAAACAAATTGAAAATGAGGGAGTAGTATGTTGGTTGATTAGACTTCAGTGCTGAGTGATATTTTCTATAGGGACCAAAAATGGATTAATCCAGGAGAATCTGATAGTGAATTTGAATATATGTTACCTAGAGGAGGGGTGTTTGAAGTATGAAACTGAAAAAATGGTTTTTTTAATAACATGTGTGAGCCCATCTAATGGAAAAGAAAAATTTAATGAGGATTTGGTTCATCCAACACGTACTAGTTAGTTTTTTATTGCAAAAGACAGTTGTATATGATTAAAGCTTGTTATATTGCAAGGAGTCAATGAAGTCCAACAAGGTATCACAATGATTTACATTTGTCATACTACACCAAAATACTAAGGAATGTAAACATCTAAGTTTTTTGAAGTGCTTCTGCTCTTCCCTCGAAACTTTTAGACTTCCTTGGTGTCTAGATAGTCCTTACTACGCACATTGGGATGGTGCTCCACAGAATTTTGAGCTGCAGATTCATCCTTTCTCCTCTCCAGCTACTGATAGCCTCCTTTTTAGTTCCTTGACGTTACCCATTTACTCCAAAAGGATTTGTAAAACATACACCGAATCTGTCAGGTTACAGAGCAATGCTTCTCACAAACGTACATTTGCTTCAATGAGTAACACATGCTCTATGCATAGCAATCCTAGTTAAATGGACCACCTTCGTGGAACCGTTTTTTCTTTTTAAAAATAGAATTCTCCAAGGCCACTGCTTTTTTCTTTCAGTTCTAACCAGAACGCTATAACAAAACATAAAAGAGGAGCAGCTGACTTTTTTTTTTTGCTTTTTAGGTTTTGGAGGGAAGTTCTTTGTAAGATGTGATATTATAATTTGATTAGTTTGCTGTTATATAACAAATTTTCACTTACCTTTGGCTTTCGATGATTGGAGATAATGATTATGTATGCTGTATGTTCTTACTGCATTTGGACGGCTAACTAAGAGATTATATTGGTTTCAGATACTTATTTTTGTGATTTTTTGTGGGAGCATGACTAATGATCTTAGAGTTGTGTTTTTGTCCTTTTTGCATGAATTAACATGTTGAGAAGTTTAAGATTAAGAATGCAGTTGATATTTTTGTTGGATTAGTCAAGTGTGTTCCCCATTGTTGTGTGCATTAATTGAACTAATCGTCTTTTTCCTTCTTTGCAGGTTGAGCCTTGTTTCTACCATAAAGGTGTGTCCTGTTTTGTTGGTTTTTTCGAAAATCTCTCTCCTTTTTTCGCATACAAAATGGAGCGAATTTTGAATTGCTGTTGCTTGCTTGTTTTAAATCTCTGTTCTTTTTACCAGTTTGCTGAGAATATATCTTCAATTTACTAAATGAGCTTCACCTTGAACACAATACTTTCTAAGGTGTCAGTAATTCTTATTCTGGTAATCCAAGTCTTTCAAAACCTTCTAGTGAAATTCCGGGTGCCATACTGCTACATTCCTCTCTCTAGTCTAGAGTTATCTGCTTGCTTGAAGAAGATGACTTTCGCATCACATTGTGATGTTCTTTGCCCATGCGTGCTATGATCTTTCATGTGATATTTTGAAATCATAACGCAGAGGCTACACAGCCTATGTGGCCACCGCTGCCAGCTATCCTTCCTTGACAACGACCATCAGCATCCATGATACTTTCTGTCATACTGTTGTATTATCCGTGGAGACGAAAGATTCAGTGACCCTTATTTCTTTCTCTTAGCCTTACCCCTTCCCATGCCATAATTGCAAAATTATTAGACAATAAATATGATTAAGTAGCTTTACATGTGCCTCTGTCTCTCTACTATTAGTTCCTTAATTTTGGATTCATATGCCTGAGTATCATGATTGTTAAATGATGCAAGACCTACCTTCTGGTGGTGATGATGGATCCAAAGCAACTTGACCTATTATTTTACCCTTGGTATCCGATATTATGTGATGCTATTATTTTTTGATGTCAAACATTTGAGTTTTAACAACGGGTAATTATGTGGGAAGTGAAATATATGGGTGAAGATTAATGATCAAGGTAGTACTCTTTTAATCCCTTCTATGGGAATCAATCTTTAACTTTATCCTTATCAAACCCTATGGTATTGGAACAAATTTGCTCCTTCATTATGTAAGAACAAGTCTTACCCGTGTCGTTTAACATGCATCTTTCCTTAATCTTCTGCAGGACCGAGCAAGTGAGATATACAAAAGGCTGGAAGACCAGAAGTGTACGAGAGGAAGGAATCTGGATGCCTTGGTGGCTGCTTGTATTTACATTGCATGTCGGCAAGAAGGCAAAGCACGCACTGTAAAAGGTACTACCATGATATCTGAGTATGTAGATTAATGGTTTAGTCCTCTGTATGAACTTCTCTGAACCTTTGGGTGTTAACTAGAAATATGCTCAATCGCCAATGGAGCTACAAAGAAGGAAATTGGCAGAGCAAAAGAGTTCATTGTGAAACAATTGAAGGTTGAAATGGGAGACTCAATGGAGATGGGGACTATACATGCTGGAGACTATCTGGTGAGTGAGACCAAGTGCTGTGGTCTGCTTCTCTTTGTGAGTGCATTCAATACAATATGAATGTTTGTGTATTATCTGACATGGACCATGCATGAATGTCAGAGACGTTTCTGTTCTAACATTGGAATGAACCATGAAGAGATTAAGGCTGTCCAGGAAACTGTCAAGAAGTCGGAAGAGTTTGATATAAGGTACATGAGTATTTTTAGTTGGAGTTTATTGTTTAACCAAGTTATCAGATATTAATTGTTCGTGCCTTTTCCACCAGTAATCTTAGTCTAGTAATTAAGTAGATTGTGGATATGAATGTTAAGTAGTTTCTAAGTGAAAGCCTGTTATTTTCTGCAGTGGGATGAGACTGTTTCCATTACACATTCAGTGCAACCTCTTTTAGTTTTGAAAAATTCATTCTCTTCTGGATCTAGGATCACAAATTTTTGAAATAAATGAGAACTGCTGTTTGGTCTTGCGTAGTTGATAGGGGCTTTTGTCAGTTGAGTCAAGACTCGGGGTTGAACTTCTTCCCTTCTTTCCAGTACCTCTAAAACAATGCTTAACTCTGCTCTATCTTTAATGGGAAAGATATTCAAGGCTCCTCGAGGCATTTTAGTGAAAATATTGGAACATGAGGGAAAATGGGGTGTCATCACTTTGATCATTAGCCACAGACTTCTGTACGCCTATCTTGTTGGTCAAATAACATAAATGTTTGATCCTTATTTTGTAGGAGGAGTCCCATATCAATTGCTGCAGCAATAATATACATGCTAACACAGCTTACGGATTCAAAGAAACCCCTGCGAGGTTTGGGCACTTACCTTCTTTTTGTGAGCCTGCCAAATACTTTGAATCTATATGGGGAAACCGCGATACACTTTTAAGACTACCAATGCTATATTTTTTTTATTGTTTCCAAGTCGACTATTGGTTGTGTAAGAAATTGTGCTGATCTGGATATGCTGAAGATACTTTTATTCTAGCTCTGTATATCTAGTTTTGACTGATGGGGTGTACATGCAGATATCTCAATTGCAACCACAGTTGCAGAAGGGACTATAAAGAATGCATACAAGGATCTCTATCCACATGCTTCTAAAATAATACCTGAATGGTATCTAAAGGATAAAGACCTTAAGAGCCTCAGCAGTCCGAAGGCTTAGAAGTTCGATTTAGTTTCGCTACAGCACCCGCTGCTCTCACTATTTCTACGGTATGTATGGTCGCACCTAAGGGGATGTCGGTTGAAGGACACTCAAGAGCCTCTGCAGTCCCAAGGCGTAGACGTTCAGTTTAGTTTTTACGCAGTATATAGATCTGCTATATGGCCTAAATCTTCAAGAAAGTGCCCAGAATAGAGAAACAATCAGATAGATATTGTAGTTATAAGGGCACTGTGTAGTAATATGTTGATCCCTGAGTAAGATTTTTTCTTTCATTTCCACTTTTCTCCCTCCCACGATACAGAGGCATTTCATAATTTATTTGATATATGATGAGGCCTTTGTTTCTCCAATTTTTATTTTTGGTTATCAATTGTCATTGGCAACATTTCCTCCCCCCGTCTGTTTGATAATCGCGAAATCTAGATGCTAGTGGCATATAATTTAAAATTTGGTCGATAAAGGTATCGTTTTTCTACGTTCTTTGGAGCTGAATGTGCGTCTAACTCACATATCACGTGCATTTGAATAGTATTAACTTGCAACAAGTGTTTCATCAGTAGTTTTACTCGGCAAATTAGTGAAATGGTAGTGAGGCTACATTGTTATTGTAATTTCTCTTTGAAAGAACACACTTCTAATTTTCAAACTCCTGTTGCAAATAAACCAAGAAAAAGCACAGTAAGAGTATGCCTCTGCAACTGCACCACAAAAGGGGTAAACTTTCTAAGAAGGGCTTGGAGCCTTTAAACAGGAGGAACTTTTATAAACATCACCTAGCAGGAATTTAATCAGGTTTTCATAACTACACTTTGTCTAATTACGATCCGTGACAATATTTTCAATAGCAATTATACAATCTCGACATATAAATACAAATACGCCTGTATTTGTATTTTACATTTGTATGCCGAGATTATATAATATAAATACAAATAGAGTTGAGGTGAAACCTCGGCTTACAAATACAATCCGTGTTGTATATTTTATGGAATCTTAGAATCTCAGCATATAAAAATAAATTTGTACTGTATATTTTATGGATATTCGGCATACAAATGCAAGTTGTTGCTATATACAAATTTGTATTATATATAGCAATAGTTTTAAACCTTGTGTTACTATGAAACACAATTAAACATAAATATTTATCATGTTATGTATTTTTTCCTAAACAGAATAACACAATAAAATGATTAAATAAAGAAGAATAAATGGAAGACTATCTAGAAGCAAGTATAATTCATCAACATTCATTAAATGCTCGACAAAAAATTATTTCTAAACGACTCGAATAACGAGAGAAGGATATTTGGGCCATATAGCAGAACTTTGTGAACCATTCGAATATTAAATAAACAAAAAATCTAGCATCATTATCCTTTTCAATTAATATATTTATATATTAGAATAGATCCATGATATAAGATGAGTAGCATAATATAAAAACTGCCACGTGCTCCATATTAATGTCTATACTGATAAGGTTTGGAATTTTCTTCCACACAAAAAAATGGTATTAGTAATGATCAATGGAAGTTGAAGATAGGAACAAAATCACTTCAGAAACTTCTTTTTAAAAAAAAAAAAAACTTTACTATACACCATTATCCAGACACAAACAAGTTGGTTATTTCTGCTGCCTAATGTCTCATCTTAATTCTTTTTTTCCATCTTTTGAATTGTCGTCGGATATGATGCAGCGGATGAGATTATTTCATCTAAATTAGATATCTTGATTTTGAGTCATGAATACTTTTTCCATCTCATTTTATGGGAAATCCTTTGTTGGCATGGTGTTTCAGAAAAAAAAAAACTTTTGAAATTTATGATTTAAAATGATTCTTGATTATTTATGTAATTGAAATCATTTCATTAAGGGTATCTCATTAAGGGTAAAAGAGGAATTTTAATGTCAATCTTTTTTCTAACTATAGTAAGGTGATATTTTTTTTTAGACGGATAAAAAAGAAATTATGCCATATAAAATGAAATGGAGGGAGTATAATTTTATTTTATTTTTAAAAGGAGCGCATGCAACGCTGGAATGAATCTTATCCGATGTAAATACGAATTAATCGAATTTCAATGCAAGATACCGAACATCGAATGAGTATAAAAAAAAAATCTTTTCACTGTTCATTTTCAGCTTACTTGTCAACACTTCCAAGTGTAGACCTTTTTCTCTTTCCATCACCTATGGATCTTTGTCTGTGGGACCTGTCTTTTACTCCTCCTTTTCTGTGTTGTCAACATATTAATGGATTGAATCTAACTTCTACATAATAGTTATCCATCACATATATATAATAACTTATTTAATTAATTATGATATAAATGATGAGATAAATAATTTTGACATTAACTAATATCTTCAAGCAAACGCAAATTATTTTATTTCGAAACTATTATACTTTGTACCTCACTCCAAACAACCCCTAAAAGATAGACCATTAAAAGATTACGGTGAAAATGATAAATATTTCGTTCATTTTTAATTAGAAGTTTTAGTTTGATTCTTAAATGTAAAATTATTTTTAGTTTAGAGTAATTTACCCTTCAAATTAAATTAATTAAATTTTTTGGTACGAATTTGAATCAGTGAAGCCAAAAATTTATCCGTATTCGATATTTATATCAAGAAAGTAGATGTATTACATATGTCTGTGTATGAATATTTAATACTTAACCATAACTTGTTAACATGCATTTTTACTTAATTATATTGTGGTATACTTACACAATTTGATATAAACACCCCTAATACAAATGAATATTTGCCTCGAGCCTCAAAACAAATATCGAACACTTATATCCACTTGTTAGCATGTCCCTATACCAAAGATGACACATACAAATCAACACAAAAATAACTATATATATAACTATTCATAATAAATGAAATTAGTTATCTAAAAAATACATCAAGCAACAATTATAACACATTGTAAATTATATTGATAGCTTAAAATTTGTGCACTCTCTCAACATATAGAAGTTAAATCCAAGTGTAATTTTGATACATCGACCGCGGATTGATTAAACCTTATGTTGCTCGAATTTTTCAAAAGTGTCAAGCGGTAATGCATTTTTGAAGGATTCGACATGAACGCAGTGATATTTTTAGAGAGACCGAGCAACACAATCAGAAACCTAATATCTTGTTATATGAGATATGAATGAATCCAATTCCATGCCTTTAATTCCACCCTCCGCCACTGATTTCCTAATTTCTTCACTCAATTTTTTTGCTCTATTCCTCATTTCATTTCCTTCTTTTGATGCCATCAATTTTTCCACACATTTTTGCACCATATTTGATGTTACCAATTCATTCCTATTAGCCCAATCTCTAACAACAATACCAATTTTAAGAATCTTGGTGATTAGTACTGTGTTTCTTGGTTGATCAGAATGCATTGGCCATGCAGCTATCGGCACGCCCATCGAGATACTCTCCATGCACGAATTCCATCCACAGTGACTCAAGAATCCACGAGTCGAACAATGTGACAAAATCTCCAATTGTGGTGCCCAATCTCTCACCAAAATCCCCTTTTCTTTAACTCTCTCCTCGAACCCTTTTGGCAACTCGATCTTTCTTGAATTTTTGGTAAAAACATTCCCTTTATCCGCATCTCTCAACACCCAAACAAACCTTTGCTGGCTCTGCTCTAGTCCAATTGCCATTTCCTTTATCTGATCGTCTGACAAACAAGTCGTGGTGCCAAATGACACGTATAGCACTGAGTTTGGTTCTTGTTTGTCAAGCCATTGCAAACACTTGTGGCTTAGGGTATTGGACCCTTTCTTGGGAATCGTGACCGGGTTAAACGGGCCAAGAGCCCATTGTTTTTCGTTGTCTTTAGACAGCATATCAAGAAAGGGACCTTCTATGACACTACACGTGTTGTAAATCTTGCCAGAGTTAAACTTCATACATTCGTATTCACTTTTCATAAATCTCTCGAATTCAGGACTAAAACAACCTTCGAGGGAAGGAAGATCCTTCAACGTATCAGAGTCTATCGGAAACGGTCTTTTTTCTCTCTCCCATATAAACAAGAATAAAGTAAAAGCTGACACACTGTGAAAAGTGTAGGCTTCTGCATTGGGAAATGACACGAAATCCTGAACAACTGATCCCATCAGAGAGTCGTTTATTATAACGACTCTCTGATACTTGGATGAAAGAGATTGGATTAGTCTTTTCATAGGGTTCCTCATATAAGAGGATGATTCAAATGAGGAGTGAAGATGTGATGGGAATTTGATTCGCAAATTTGGATTTGGATTTGGATTGACGAAATTAGGTGTGGGAAATTCATGGAAATGAATCTTGGAAAAAGAGTCAAATCCATTAATAACTCTAAGTTTTGCTTGAAGATTATGTGTTTTTGTACTAACATAATGGACTTTTATGTTGTTGTAAGATGCTATAAGGCAAGAGAGTTGAAGAAGTTGATTAAGATGGCCTTGTGCTAGAAAAGGGACTACTACTACTACAACTTTTTGACACTTTTGGCTATTCTTGCAAAAATGGATATTGGAAGCCATTGCAAAAATGTATTTGTATTATAAAATATGAACTTGGTTTGTTTTTTTTCTTGGCTAATTTTTTTGGTACAAGCTTTCTCATAACATCTCCCCCTATTTATTTGGAGAGGGTGAGAACATTTGTGGATAAAGATGACTTGAATTTGTTTTTTTGTTTTTTTTTAAATTTTTTATTGAGAGTATCAAGTTATAGCATGTGAATAACTTAACTGATGTGATAATAAAGAGATATAATTTGCTTATATTGAGTCACATGACAATAATAGTGGGTAGGGGTGGAGTTGGAGTTTTAGTTACGAGTTCAACAAAACTCATTAATTTTGGTCAAAATCTTATATTTATATTTAAAACACTACTTAATATGTTATGGGGCGGGTCATTAAATTGGGGATTCATGGGTGGGTATTTTAAATTAAATTAATTAATTATATGGTGGATCAATGAGAGAGCTTCACGTAATTAATAAAAAATAATAATAATATGGAGTCTGTTAATTTGAAGAGTATTTTAGAGCTCAAACGTAGACGTCAAGGATATAATAAAGTCAATAGGTGAATGAAGGGTATTTTATATCATTTCAAATAGATGAGGGAAAATTTAGGCCTTTTTCATTAAATAAACTATTTTTTTAGAATACAAAAGGCATAAATTCAAAATTCTGAATCCGTATATAACAATATATAATAAATGTACTTGCTTAAAGAAAAGAGTGCTTGCTGTAATATATGACTGGTGACAGCAGTGTTACGAACTTCAAGGAAAATGGAACTGACAGGTATAAAGGACATAAGGACATATTATTTCATGTCTAGATAAATTATTAGTGGTTTGCAAATTGCAATTAGAAATAATGATTCACAGTGATTCATGTTAGTAATAAGGCCAGAGAGAAAAGAGATTACTTACTATTACAATAATAACATATTCAGTATAATCATATAAGCAGGATCTGAAAAGTATGGAATACATGTACGCAAATTATACTCCTACCTCATAAAGATAAAGAGTTTATTTCTGAAGACCCTCTACTCGAATCAAAAAATAAATTATTTACATGGAGCTATACATTAAAAATTGCTTAACTTTGGAATAGGTGTGGGGGGTGGGGGTGGGGTGGGGTGGGGTGGGGGGATTAAATGGTGATCCCCTCTTCCAAAATCTTGTTTGTTAGGGTGGTAAAGTTTAGATAAACCCTGGTTGGTGGAATGAATGTAGGTAGTTGATGTAGCTAGCTTGTAGCTATAAAAGTGTGGCAATAAAGTGGTTCGATTGGTAAAGCCTTGTATAAATTTTGATTAATAAAATGAATATAATTATAGCTTTTAGCTGTGAAAGTGTAGCATTCAGATGATTCAAGTGATAACATTTTGTATAAGCTTGAATTACTACATTGAATGCAGGTAGTTGATGTAGCTAGCTTGTAGCTATTAAAGTAGCTATTGAAGTGTAGCATTAACGTGATCGGGGTGGTAAAGCTTTGTATAAACTCCGGTTAATAGAGTAAATATAACTATAGCTTGTAGCTGTGAAAGTGTAGCATTCAGATGGTTCAAGTGATAAAATCTAGGATAAACTCGGATTACTATAACGAATGTAGGTAGTTGATGTAGCTAGCTTGTAGCTATTAAAGTAGCTATTGAAGTGTAGCATTAACGTGATCGGGGTGGTAAAGCTTTGTATAAACTCCGGTTAATAGAGTAAATATAACTATAGCTTGTAGCTGTGAAAGTGTAGCATTCAGATGGTTCAAGTGATAAAATCTAGGATAAACTCGGATTACTATAACGAATGTAGGTAGTTGATGTAGCTAGCTTATAATAGCCATCAAAGTGTAGCATTAAGGTGGTTCAGTTGGTAAAGCCTTGTATAAGCTCAAGTTAATAGAGTGAACGTATGTAGTGAATGTAACTATAACTTATAGCTGAAAGAAAGCATTAAGATGGTTCAAGTGATAAAATCTTGGATAAGCTCGGATTAAAACAGTGATGTAGGTAGCTGATGTAGCTAGCTTGTAGCTATCGAAATATAGCATTAAGGTGGTTCAATTATTAAAATCTTGTATAAACTCTGGTTAACACAATGAACAATGTAATTATAACTTGTAGATGTGAAAGTGTAATATTAAGATGGTTCAAGTGACAAAATCTTGGATAGGCTCAAGTAATCCATTTATGTATAAAAGCTACTGTCGTTTTTTATAATTATTATTTTAATATTACGTGTACTAAGTATGAGAATTATTATTTTTTGGTACCAGCTTTCTCCTAACTCCTAGCTCCCCTATTAATTCAGGGAGGGTGACAATTAAATTTGTGGATAATTGTGAATAAAATTTGTTTTTATTTTATTTATGAAAGTATCAAGTTATAGCATGTGAATAACTGATGTGACAAATATATATATATATATAATTTGCTTATATATTGCAATAGGATGAGTCACATGTCACCTAATAGTGAGTAGGCTAAAAGTTCTCAATGTAGGACAGGGTTGGTTAGTTATTGGAGTAGTATACTATTAATGTACTTGCTTAAAGAATACTCTCTCCGTTTTCAAATTATTTTTCGTGATTTTTAAAAATAATTATTTAAAATTATTTATCATTTTAAAAATTCAAGACAAAATAATCTCATTTTATCTTCAGTAGTTATTATTCTTGAAGTATAAACATCTCAATTATTGGCGATATTATTCGTTTGGCCATGAAAGTTTTTCACTTTATTTGAAAATCAGCGTTTAGTCATGAAAATTTCAAAACCCTATTTTCACTTCACTTTTTTCTTAAGAAAAAAAAAAGCCTAAATTTTTATTTTTCATAAAATAATTCTATTTAAATTAAATTTTATATTTATTTTTAAATAATATATTTAAAAAATTATGGTCGAACACAACTTTAATTTTGAAAATTTCAAATAAAGTTATTTTTTTTTATTTTCATGGCCAAACAACCACTATGATTGTTCAAATATCAATGAAGGATAAAATAACTAAAAGCTTCTTCCAATCAATGTTTTCTAAGAAATATGTAAAAGAGAATCACAACAAATAATCTGAAACTGAAGAAGGCGACAACAGAGCTACAAATTTCAAGGGAAATATCAATGAAATTGACAGATGTAAAGGAGACATGAGGACATATTTTCATATTTAGTTACTACAGACGGAAATATTAAATTATTGTAACTATTTTGTAGCTGTTAAAGTGTAGCATTGAGATGATGGGAAGGGGGGGAGGGGTAAGACTTGAATAAATTCGAGTTAATTACTCAATTTGTCTGGGATAAAATCATTCCTACAATAATTAGCATTTTTGCGTGGAAGCTCTTATTTTACTTTGTATATGGGAATTTCAGAATCAGTTAAGGATAAAGTGAACGTAGCTATTTCATAGCTATTAAAGTGTAGCATTGAGATGATTGGGGGGTAAGACTTGGATAAATTCGGGTTAATAAAGTGAACGTAGCTATTTCGTAGTTGTTAAAGTGTAACATTGAGATGATTGAGTGACAATTGATAATTAGACCTCGGATAAACTGGAGTTAATAGAGTAGATGTAGCTAATTTGTAGTTGTCAAAGGATGACATTAAGGTGATTCGAGTGATAAAACCTTGTATATGCTCCGATTAATGGAGTAAATATAGCTAGTTTGTAGCTATTAAGGTGTAGGATTGAGATGATTGAGCGATAATTGGTAAGGCCTTGGATAAACTCGAGTTAATAATAGGGTGAATGTAACTAATTTGTAGCTGTCAAAGTATGGCATTAAGATAATTTGGGTGACAAAACCTTATATACGCTCCGATTAATAGAGTAAATATAGCTAGTCTGTAGCTATTAAAGTGATTGTGGTGGCAAATCTTAAATAAGCTCGGGCTAATAGAGTGAAGGTAGATAATGGATGTAGCTAGTTTGTAGTTATTAATGTATAGCATTAAGGTGGTTCGGATGATAAAGCCTTGGATAAGCTCAGGTTAATAGAGTGAATGTAGAGAGAATATAATAGTTAATTAATTTATAGCGCGCTGTTAAAGTGTGTCATAAAGATGATTTGGGTGGTAAAATATTGAATAAACTCGAGTTAATAGAGTGAATGTAGATAGTAGCTAGTTCATAGCTATTAAAGTGTAACATCAATATGGTTCGCATGGTAAAGCTCAAGATAGGCTCGAGTTAGTATAGTAAATGTGAATGGTAGGTATAGCTAGTTTATAACTGTTAAAGCGTAACATTAAAGTGATTCGAGTGGTAAAGTCTTGGATAAACTCGAATTAATATAGTAAATGTGAATAGTAAATATAGCTAGTTTATAGCTATTAAAATGTAACATTGAGATAATTCAAGTAATAAAGCCTTAGATAAGCTCAGATTAGTACATTGAATATGGACAATGAATATATAGCTAGCTAGTTTGTCACTATCAAAGTATATACAACATTAAAGTGAAAAGTACACTAATTAGGTAGAATCTCTTGCCTAATATTCCTAATTGTGTCATGCCCCTAACTAATTCTATTATAATGTGATTTTTTTAATTGGTATAACGAAAAAAACAAATCACTTATTTTATTCATAGATTCATAGGACAACATAGCAAGTACTAATATATTTTTGTTATATTAAAATTTAAACTCGTGATATTATAATTTGAATTACGATTTTTTAGTTGGAAGCTCGTAGCAATGGTCCCGATAAATTCGAATGATTTCTTTATCTGACATCAAGCCCGATAAAAATTGTACTGCATAATGTGTGGGAAATTATATCTGATGGTAGCATGTGTAATCAATCAATTCAAATGCAATTGTACACATATCAAATAATATTGTCTGTCAATAAAATTATTTGATGACTCAAAAAGGGAGAATTCCTAGCCATCCACACGTAAGTATTTAATTTATAGGGTGAACCAGCTTTAAAATATTTAAATAAAATATAAATTTAAAAGTATAAATCACATGTGGAAAGAAGAAGAAAAAATAGGAACCATCACTTGTCAATTTATCCATAAGGGTGTGTACCATACAAAGGAAAATGTCTTTTATGAAGAAAAAAAAATCAGCTTTTTCAGAAAATTAAGTGAGTTTTTTAATTATTTTTTTATATTTAGTATATAAATAAAAATATTATTATAAAATTATTTATATATTTATAATCTAGACAAATACTATAAGAGGTGAGATAAGGGTAGGGGTAGGGGTGTCAGTATTGGGGATGAGGATTACGAGGGTGGAGACACAATTAATATGGAATGTCACTTGTAAAATTTATTTTTCCTACTAGGAAAGTTATTTATATCATTTTTAAGGAACTTATTTTCCTACAAAAAATATTTTCTAAGTTTTTTAACCAATCGAACATAAGAATATTCAAAAAAAAAAACTGAAAAATGATTTTCTCCCTATCGAACACATTTTAAGATATAAATTCTCTTCTATTTATTGGTGTTTACAGTTTAGTGAAAAATTAATCCAAATAAAAAACTTGACCAAATCGATTAAACAGGTGAATATTTTTTGGGTTTATATATAATTTTTTAATTAAAATTTTATTTTAATAATAATTTATTGTGAACAGGCTAATGAACTTTAGATCTTAAATTCATTTCCTAAAAGAAAATCAAGAATCTATAATCCAGTTAAGAAAAATTATAAAAAAATTACCTAGACTTTATTTATATTTCTTATAATTTTATGCACCAGATTAAAGCTTATATATCTCAAGATATTTTCAATTTCATAATTCAAGGAATCCATCGCTTATTTTTCATAATAAGCAATATTTTAAAAGGTTTTTTGGCTCATCTTATGACACTTGTAAACGTGCCGTTCATATGTAGAACTTGATTTTGTGAGACTTATAAGCTTCGAGTGTCTAATTGTTCGTCTTAAATACGCCTATCACTTAACTCTCAGCCTTGCCCAATAATTTACGCAAATCATATGTAAATTTCCAAATTAACATTAATATTGATCCTATTCTTTTTAAAAAATAAAAATTCTATTCATCTAAGAAATATGAAAGATTTATAATAACTCAAATAATATTACTCCCTTCGGATCACTTTATTTGTCAGATTTTTGCTTTACAAGCCCCTTAAGAAAAATATTAACTAGAGTGTAATTTGACGAAACTATTCTTATTTATTACTTTTCAATATTTAATACTCTCTTTTGTACTATATTAATCTCTATATATATATATATTTACGACTAAGGGTAAGTGAAAACAATTTTCAACTAATAAAATCTTAATTTTTTTAAATGACAACTATTTTGAATCGTTTATTTTTAGTAAAGACGACAAGTAAAATGGATCCGAAAGGAGTATGGTATTCATACTCACCCTGTTTTATTTATTTCCTTTTTTTAGAGAGACACATACCTTACTTTGGACTATTTGGAACAAAACATTTCCTTCTATAAATTAAATTCCATGTATCTGCTAATATTTTGTCACTGTTCATCCACACCATCTTAATCTGAAGTTTGGTT
Organism: Jaltomata sinuosa; assembly: GCA_003996215.1. NCBI lineage: Eukaryota > Viridiplantae > Streptophyta > Magnoliopsida > Solanales > Solanaceae > Jaltomata > Jaltomata sinuosa. The sequence goes on along the minus strand of QJPP01000738.1, from coordinate 104,575 downwards.
CGATATAAATAAATGCTAACATAAAGTTAGTTAATATTAATGTCTATGTGAGTTGTGAGTTGTGACTGTTTATCAAAAATACAGGTTTTCACAAAGTCATAAAAGTATGTATATATGGAGGTTGATGCTAACCTCGGTGGAGACGGAAGGTCAAGAAAGTTGGTGACCTAGGGGAGTCACTGATGAAAACAGAATTTTTTTGGCCAAACATATTTTTCGAAGTTTAACTTTAAAAAAAGTTAAAAACTTTTCATGATCAAACGGACCCTGAATCTTTCTTTATGCCAAGTTAAGTTATCAATAATGAGCTAATTACATAGTGGAATAATATTTTAATTAAAGTTTAAAAGCAAATTAAGTTAGTGGATATGTGATACATCTTTGAGACGTAAGGAATACTACCACTATTAATAACATGGATATTATACATGTGACCAAATCTTCTATCCCTACAGCCACATGTGTTGTGATATATTAAAGTCTAATTAGTTCAAATTCGAACTAGAAAATTTCACATTTTGGATAAAGTATTCCCTAATGTAACAGATGTGATTTCATGTTTAGAATTTGAACTTAAAACCTTTGATTAAAAATGTGCGCAAAATAATTTATTTCTCTTTACAACGACTCAGTGACATTTGATATGTTATACCTGGTTGCACGTTTTTTACTTTCGCTATTCACTCGTACAATTGAATTGACCAGTGATAATCAACCCATTGAAGCAAGTACCTAAGGAAAATATATTTTTCATTCAATACCATTCCATGTTCATACTATACATGAATTCCAAAAGAGTGTTACCATCTTAAATTGATATTCTTCTGTTATATATTTGTTTAAGAAAGGGATTTGTGAATTTTGTAGTTCCAAAATATTGCACTTTTAAACTTTTTTTTCGTATGGACCTAATTTCGCTACTAAATTAGTCTCTTTTAAATATTATAAGTATTAAATTAATTTTTATTTTGTAAGTGATATTCTCCCAATGGGGTTACTATAAGGTTGATATCACTTTAAATTAAACCTTGACATTGTGTCCTACCTCTCACCTTTCGGTTCATTACAATGAAAAACTAAAAAAAATAAAGGTTTGAGTACTTTGTTAGACATTGTTTTTTTTTTTGGCCTGACAGGAGTATTTATCACTCTATCATAATTTCGACCGATATTTTAACCTTCTGTCCATGAATTTATTATCTTTTATTGCTAAAGTTCTTCACTTTTTTTTCAAATATTACCCCAAAATGATTCAAATGAAAAGTTCATATGTAAATGTAAATCTTTATTACATGTTACTTTCTCTGTCTCAATTTATGTGACACCGATAGAATTTCGAAATCAACAAATTTTTTATATGTCTTTTAAATATTTTGTAATTGTTAATTATTGTGATTAAAATGGAGAAAGTATTAAAATTACTAAAAGTCAAAAGCACGTGACATAAAAAAGTGGAGTAATTTTATTAGAATTGATGTGTTGGCTATTGAGGCCTTTAGGCTAGGCCACTTTTTTTTATTGCAATTGAAAATTTTATAATGCTCAACCTAAATGACAAAATAATCCTTGAATTTAATTGTAATATCGAAAAGCACACATGTCGACGGCAATCACCCAAATTTTTAATGTTTTCTAAATATTTCAAGTCATTTATAATGCTTTTTACATAATTTTCAAATATATAATTGATTAAAAATAAAAATAAAATAAACTAATTAAAATGGAGAAAATATGCAAGAATGACAAAAGTGCTCTTACTATATAGAAGAATGACATAAAACACACACGTCGACGGATAACTGCCTACTTTTTCATACTTCTATATAGTAGTAATATACAGAAAATGTGTGTGTTGAATTCATGATCATATATGTATTCATTTCTTATAGAAGGTGCATCACTCTAGATCCAATTCAAAGTCCGTTGAAACTCATCAAATTACAAATCTATAATCGTTGTGAACCAGGCTAACATGACAAGAACTTATAGACCATAATTATTGAACAAGGTTGATCCAATTGGGATTATTGCTTAACCAATTTATTTTTTTTGGATTATTGGGCCATGAGCTAAATTCAGAAGAAGCCCAAGGATTGAATATTACAAAATTCAATTAAGGTTGTGAAGAATTCATGATTGAAGGCTTTCGCTGAAATTTGTTCAATGTTGCACGAGTTGGTTGGAAACCTTGCAACAAACAAACCTTACATGGTGGAATTCTAACGATTTTGTGGCGGAAATTCAAATTTATGAATTTCTCAGGCTGAACGCTATTTGAATTTCTATGAAATAACAGAAAATTACAAGTTATCTCAGGCTGAACGCTATTCTAACTTTTATGAAATTGCAAAAAATCACAAGTTATCTCAGGTTAAACTCTACTTTGACTTCTATGAACTTGTAGAAAATCACAAGTTATTTTTGACCTCGTCCTATCTCGATAGGGAAACTTTATCGTGTTACCATTGACTTTTTTTTGAACGAGCAATTGGCAAATTGAGAATATTTTACTTTAAAAGTGTTGATTCGCTTTCATAAATGACATCTCGAATCATCGAAAGGTCATTTGGTTAATAGTTTGATTGGGTCTGATGGGTAAAAAAAAAATAGGTGAGGTGATTATTTAAAGTCACGTGATATTTTTTTAATTAAAAAAATCAATTTTGAAATTATTTTTTAAATTTAGTCTATTAATAAAAAGAGTAAATATGCACCATTTATTAGACGACAAGAATATATATGCATATTTTGTTAGATGATGATGATATATATGTACTACTTTTTTAATGAAGAATATATTATATTCATTCTAAATCACAAAATTGAGGAATCTTTTGCCTCTTTTCCTCTGTAACTAATGACTATACTCTATTCAAATAGTACTATTTTTATAGACAACAAACCATGACATTAATAATATCCATATTATTCTTGTTTTAATACATTTTTTTTAAATATATATCTATTTAATAAAATAAATCAAATCATAAATAAAATATAATATCAACATTACTAATACATTTAATTCCGTTGCCACGACTTCTTTATAGCTGCCTTTGTCTCGAGAGAGGTCTGAATAATGTTTATATTTAAAATATTAATATTAGTTTTAAAATAGATTATGTATTGAATTTATTTTTTTAAACTTATTTAAAATGAGAACTATTTAAAAAATGTATCAAACTTTTTGAAGTGTTATAAAATCAAAAGTAGCACACAAACTAAGACCAGAGTAGAAGAAATTTTGACCCAAAAAGGAAGAAAGAAACTTCCCATGCTACATATTTACTAGTTTAGTGTAGTCCAAACGTCTTGCATCAATCAATAAATATATATAAATAAAATAATTAAAATATTTAATATTAAAATAAATATTATCTCTATTTAAATTATATAAATAAATTATGTATCTCATATATGTTATCTTACTTCATAAAACAAATTTATTTTATAGATTTTCTTTATGCTTCATATATAGTCTATGTTACATTTAAGGCAGGCAACGGAACCGGACCGGTAGTACCGGACCGGTATTAACCGGAACCGGACCGGTACCGGCGAATCCTTCCGCCGGTTGGCCGGGAACCGGGACGGTACCGGTACCGGTACTACCGGGATTTTTCCCATTGTTCGTCCCGGACCGGTACTTACCGGGACCGGACCGGACCGGGACCGGACCGGACCGGGACCGGACCGGTATACCGGGTCCCGGTCTTTTTTTTTTTTTATTTTAATTAAATTAAAATTCGGTTATTTATAATTGAAAAAGTTTCAAAATATATAAGTTATTTTATATTTCTTTTAAAAGTATAACTTAATAAATTAGATTTTTTTTAGAGTTTAAATTTTAAACTCTAAAAGTTTAAAACTTTAAATTTCAAATTTTTAAACTCTTAAAATCTTTTTAAACTTTTAAGTCTTTACTCTTAAGTCTTAAGTTAATAACTTACTTATTTAAGTTTGAATCTTTTTAAACTATATCAAACTTTCATTTGTTAAACAACTTTTTAAAATTTGAAATTGTAACTTAAGTTTGAAACATTTAAAAATTGAAATATATAAAAAAGACTTGTATTAAATTGAAGACAATAATTAAAAAAATTTAAGGCGAATAGCCTATAATTTTATTCATAAAAATTAAATAATACAATTTGTATTACAAAATATTAGAAGAGAACCTAATCTACGCAGCCACCTTCTAGGAAGGGTTCTGTTTGAATTAGGCCTCGAACTATCATACTAATATTTGAATCCTTGAAAATAGTCTTTCCGTAGAGTTTCTAAGAATTCCCTCGTAACATTTTCTGGCAGTGGTTGTTGTGCTTGATCCTCCAATGCATCCATGCCGTCTTCACTTGAATTTACCAAAATATTATCTATATTATATTCAAATTGGACAGGTAAACTAGGACGCCCATAATTCCTTCGCTCGGCATTGATCCAATCTCTAAACAATACCGATATCTCCAAGCTGTCCGATGCTAATGAATACCTATGCTCCCCAATTTGATATCTTGCTGCACTAAAAGCGCCCTCCGAAGCTACTGAAGATGCTGGAATAGCTAGCAAATCTCGAACCACCGGTTGAAGTTTTGGAAATGACTTGCCGCGAGTCTTCCACCATTCCAAAAGTTGAGGTTTGCCTTGTGCATCCTTAATGCTTTCCATTCCCTGATTAAGATATTCATCAAAATTATTCCTTTCATTAGAAGTAAGACCAAGATAATTTTCCATCATATCATCAATATCATCTTCATTTGAATATCTACGCCTAGAACTTGAAGGTTCTACATTATGTACTTCATCATTTATTCTACTAGAATTACACAAGTCATACAATTTTCTAGCTTCAATTCTTATGCTATCTTTAACATCGGACAAACTAGGTAATTTGTCCTCTTCGGCAACTTCGTCACCTTGGATACTTTGTTCAAATATAATCTCTAACATATCTAAATTACAATATATTCTTTCAACCATTCGTGATGCACCTATTTCTTTGTAAGTTGGGTTTAATAAACAAGCAGTTAAATAAATTTGAGGAATAGGAATAAAATATTTTCTAAATTTTTTAATCATTGCATTAATAGAATCTTTAAACCGTGGAATATTTTTGTATTGAAAAAATTTATCAGAAATAGCACATATATTTGGTAAAACTGAAAAAATAGTTGGATAATAAAGTCCAGATATTTGTTTTGTAGCTAAATAAAAAACTTTTAAAAATTCTTTAAGTTCATATACTTCTTTCCAATCAGTGTCACTAATTCTATAATCAATATCTGAATTGTGAGCATTCCAAACCCTTGCCAACATTTTTATCACCGGATTCCATTGTAAAATATTAAAAGTAAGCAAATAAATAAATACAAAAATTAAATGCAAAAAAATAAACAAGTAAAGAGATGAAAGTTGGAACGAATGTACCAAACGTCTGCGTAAAAACAGACGTGTATAACCAAAAGTCGAAATTGATAGATGAAACTTGAAGCTTGAAAATTGCTCCAAAATAATCCAACAAATAAAATTAACAATTTAATAGAGACTATTAGAGAATAGAGAGTAGAAGAGTAGAAGATTGAGAGTTGAGAGAGTAGATGAAGAAGAAGAAATTTTGTGTAATAAATAATGAAGGGGTGGGGGGTTTTTATAGTTAAAATTTAGGACTAAAATGTATTTTTAAAAACTTTGGGGTATTAAAAAAAGTTTGGGGGGTAGGGGGGTGTTTTGGGGGGGTGTTTGGCTGTTATAGCCGTTGGGTGGGCCCCACTGGCCGTTGCCAACGGCTACCCAACGGCTACTTTTTAAAAAAAAAAAAAAAAAAAAAAAATTTGAAAACCAACCGAATCGAACCGGACCGGACCGGACCGGTACCGGGACGGACCGGACCGGGACGATCCGGTAACTACCCCCTTCCGTCCCGTTACCCCTTCCGTCCCACCTCTCAACCGGACGGAACCGGAGTACACCGGACCGGTAATGGACCGGGACGGTCCGGAACCGGTACCGGTACCTCCCGGTTCCGTTGCCAGCCATAGTTACATTAGTATATTTCAAAAAATTCTATTATTTTGTTCGCTTCCCTATAACAAACACCAATAAGTCGATTTAAACAAAGAATATAATAAATTTTAATTTTTTTTGGCTACTTCATTTAACAACAACATGTTATCACTTATTTTTTTGATTATAAATTTTCAATCAAAAAAAACATGAAAAATTAGCAAAAAACATAATGATGAAGATATTTTTAAACGGAAAATACACGACAAAAATAAAATTAACATATTTTAAATAATTTAAGAGCGGAAAGAATTATTAGTGAGAGATGACAGACAACTGTACATGAAATTAGTCAAGATTCGAACAATCTGTTCGAACACCACGATTATTAATTAAATAAAATAAAATAGAATAAAATGATTTGAGTCAAAATAAGGCAACGCTACGACAAACATAAAATCTCTAATACTCACTTTCAACCTCACTAAAACTCTCAATCTCAGCCGGAAAACGCAGTAGTCGCCGGAGATTCGGCGAATTTCAGGCGAAAAAAAATGGAAAAGCATTTGATTCAACCGGCGGTAGCTGCTTTTGTATCATTGATAATCGCCGGTAGATCCTACAAGCGTAAATCTCTGAGTTTGTCCGGAGCTTTTGCTGGATTTATCGTTATGTTCATTCACTTAGCTGTTAATTACAGGTTCGAATAAAATAATAGTTTATTGTTAGTTGTTGTTGTTGTTGATTTCCTTTTTTTTTTATGGATTTTGATTGATGTGATTGAAAATGAATTAGGTTTGGAGCGATGTTGCTGGTGTTTTTTTTTACTTGTTCAAAGTTTACTAAATTTGGTGAAGATCGGAAGAGGAAACTTGATGCTGATTTTAAAGAGGGCGGTCAACGCGATTGGTATGATTCTATCATGAAAATTAATTGTCATTTGATGTTTACGATTCTACCATATATGTCTTTTTCATTCCTTGGAAAAAATCGATTTTGAATGGAATAGATGCTTAGGACCTCCCTCTCTATGCCTTGCGTTAATGATTCCTCTGGCATTACGACTGTTTGGTGTGAGGTATAAGGTATAATAGTCCCGTGATAAAATGAAGGATTGTTTTATCTTAGTTGGAGGTATTAGTTAGTCCCGAGATTATTTATCCCACCATTTATACCATAGTAATGGGATAAGTTATCCCATATACATGGTGGGATAACTAATCCTGGGACTAGCTATCCCAGAATTAGTTATTTCGGGATAACTTGTTCCCAACCAAACGACCCCCGAGGGTCTTTAGGAAACAGTTTCTCTACCTTCTCAAAGGTAGGGGTAAGATCTGTGTATACTCAAGACTCCACTTGTGGGAGCACATTGGGTTTGTTGTTGTTGATTGGATTTCACTTGACTGGTTACGGTTCCCTTGCGTGTGTTTTTTGTACTTTGATTATAGTATTATTTTGCTGTAGTTACTGGTCCTTTTTGTTAAGATTATTATTTGTTTCTTTCCCTTATTTTTAGATTTCTATCACTACCTATTGTTTCAGTATCTTATTATCCTGTTGTTTCTATTTGTTGCTATTGCCTCTTTTTCACTGTTTGCTCAGCCGAGGGTCTTTCAGAAATAACCTCTCTACTTTATCAAAGGTAGGGGTAATGTTTGCGTACACTCTACTCTCCTCAGACCTCACCTATGGAAACATACTAGGGTGGTTGTTGTTTGTTCTCTCCACTTCCGTTATTTCTTTTCCCTAATTGCTTTGATATGTTTCTTCTTGAGCCGAAGGTCTATCAAAAACAATCTTTCTACACTACCTTGGGGGTAAGGTCTGCATACACTCTACCCTCCCCAGACCCCATAGGTGGGAATACACTGGGTTTTGTTGTTGTTTGTTCTCCACTTCCGTAATTTCTTTTACCGAATTGCTTTCATATGTTTCTTATTGAGCCATGGGTTTATCGAAAACAACCTCTCTACCCTCCAATGCAGGGGTAAGGTCTGTGTACGCTCTACCCCCCATAGACCCCACAAGTGGGAACACCCTGGGTTTGCTGTTGTTTGTTCTCCATTTCCGTTATTTCTTTTACCGAATTGCTTTGATATGTTTCTTCTTGAGCCGAGGGTCTATCAGAAACAACCTATCTACCCTCCAAGGTAGGGGTAAGGTCTACGTACATACTACCCTCCCCTACCCTCCCCAGGCCACACTTGTGGGATTACATTGGGTGTGTTGTTGTTGCTGTATCAAAATCAATCCTCAAACTAGTTGAAGTAATAGATAAATGTTTCTCTAAACCCCATTTTACTCCGTTACTCAATAATTTGTTCACCAAATAAGATTTTCCAACATTTGAGGTTCTTTAAATCTCAGAATTACATATTGCTCTATGGACACTCCTCACTTACACTGGACCTATGTAAGAACATTATTTAAGTCTTACTAATATCTTGATAGGCTATGAACATATTTGATTTTGAAATTAAGGGCAGTATGATATAGATTCATTTCCATGGATTTTTGCATTTTCTTCTTGAATTAGCTGTTGATTGATGGCAAAAAGGTTCTGTTCATATTTACTGTTGTTGAAGTATGTCTATGCTGAAAGCATGAGTGAAGTGTAAATTCTACATTATATTCCCATTACAGTGTTACGGGAATATAACATTGTATGGGAATATATTCTACATTGTTGTTGTAATGTTACTTGGTCCTCATTCTTTGGGGTAATCCATGAGAACCACTCTTGGATTCCTTGGGTTATGATGTCATGTGATTAAAGCCAGTTTTATTGTGGATCTGGTGTCATACTACTCTAACCTCTCCAAGCACTTATCTGAACCACATGTTTTTTCTAGTCCCCATATTTTTCAAGGTATCCTTTATTTTTGTTGGCCTAGTTCTATGAATATAGCTAAAATTTTTATGGTTCCCAGATGTATAGAGATCTATAAAGTTATCATTGTGATTCGAGATGAACAATTGGTCAAAAGTAGCCTTCATCTCTTTTTTTTTTTTTCGAAACTGGTAACTTAGTAGCCTTCATCTCCTTTTGATCTCATGATGTACTGTCAACACTGATTATCATCTTAAATACATTTATCCTGTTTAAGTCTCAAACCCACAATGTGCTAATTTATGCATTTCTGTTGTTCCTTCTCGCGTCTCTAGCTTTTGGTATAATCCATCTAGGGCTTCCCCTCGAGCTTACATATAGCATTTTGCCTTTCCTCTTTGCTTTCTTATACTCGTCAAAGACTTTTTCACCTTTCTTTTTGTAACTTCCTATAATACTCTCTTTTTTGCGCTTTAATAGCTCCTTGCACCTTTTCATTCCACCACTATGATTCTTGTGTTCGAGGTCCTAGGCCTTTATACACACCTGACAGTTCAATTATTACTTTTTTAATGCATACTAACATTTCCTTCCACAGAATGTATGTGTCTCCATCTAAGTCCCATGCTTGCTCCCGTTGTTTTTTTTGGAACACTTATTGGCTTTTGCCCTTGAGTGTCCCTCATCGAATTCTCAGTTGCTTATAGCTCATCTCTTTTCTTGTTCTACTTTTTTGCTTTGCATCGAAGACCACCATCCTATGTTGGGTGGTCATGACTTCTTGTATAGCCTTGCGATCTTTTTAGAATAAATTAAATCATAAGGTAAAGAGAACTTTAGAATAACCTTTCCATCCTTATTTCTAGTACTGTAATCATATTCTATATGTACTTGGTCGAAGCCGTGACTATATCCACCCCCTAACCATTCAATCTCCTCCGAGAAAGATCTGTCAGTCATTTGGAATCCTTTGGACCAAGGTGTTCATATCTTCCCAAAATTTTGTTTTAGTTTTGGCATGTAATCCTATTTGCGAACATTGACTGTCTCCTTTCCTCGTACAAGAGTTAATGAGAAAATCTTATTCTCGAACTTGCTTTACCTCTGCAACGTTGTCCTTAAGTCATGGTTGTACAATGTTCTCAACCTACTGTTCCACAATTTCATAATTTGTAACTCGTGTTGTCACTCTTAACCCTTTCCCATGTCCATTTTATTTTATGTAGATATGCAATATCAACTCTACTCTTTTTAACGATATGCACTAATTACATTGACTTTCTATCAAGAAGCCTGTGTTCCAACTACCTAACCGAACCTGGCTCTCTTGGACTGACCACTTTACCCCTTTCTGACCATGAGTTGATGACCCTTTCCTATCTAGCACCACACTTAGACGCATATGTGGCAGGACTAACTTCTTTATCCACATTCGTTCTTAGTGTAGGAACCTTTTCTTATATTTCCTCACATACAAGTGGCGATGCGATAGAATCCTTTGCCCATTTTTCATCATACCCCAGTGTCGAATTAACACGTGTTTAGGTGAACTTTCTAGAACAGCTCTTGCAGCCCTTATATTGCCAAAAAGAAATGACATCCTGACATCGTAAATTTACAACTTCACCTAGTCATTATGGATATGATTATATGAATAACGAGGAAGAGAAATTTTCTGGAGGCAGAACATGTGTCCAGATATGTTCGATTTACCATTGTAACATTTTATTCAATACAGTTGTAATTTCAGCAGAATGTATTTTGTAATTTGTTATTGGATACCAAGTAACCTTGTAGAAAGCTCACAGGTAATGCGAGAGAGTGCTTAGCTTTCCTCATTAGCATTTTAATTTGTGTTTACAGGATTCAAGTCCTCTTCAACGGCGGCATCGCGACCCTTTTGGTCCTGATTGTATGGAAGATGATTGGGTCACAGGACAAATGTCTGGATTCAAAAGAGTCACGCATAATAACCTCTTTGATTGGTGGTATCATTGGTCAGTATTGCTGCTGCAATGGGGACACATGGTCTTCAGAGCTTGGGATACTAAGTAATGAGGAGCCTCGACTAATTACAACCTTCAAGGTGTGAATTCAAAGCTTTGACATCTGCTAAATCCTAAGTTTTTCATTTAGTCTGACACCTCATACGTAGGAGCAGACACTGTAGAATGTCTTTTATCTTTAGTGTTCGTTAGGAATCAAATAAGCTGATAAAGCTTTCCCTCTATCTTTTTCATCCTTACGAATTCTGATTAGTTTATAGAGAGTCAACTATGAGCTAATCTCATAATAAGCTGAGTTCTTCTCTACTTAAGCCTTGGAAACATGATAACTACCTTAAAATTTTCATGATAATCAATTATGCTTTATCTCGATCCTATTTGAACTATTATCAGAAGGTGCAAGATTAAGACATTATGTTTCTCATTTCTCCTTTTTACTTAAAATCAGCCAGTTCGAAGAGGTACAAATGGTGGAGTGACAAAAGCAGGACTCTTGGCTGCAGCAGCAGCAGGCACTGTCATTGGATTGACATTTGTAGTCCTGGGATTTTTCACTACAAAGTGCACATCTGATGTGACTGTAAAGCAGCTTTTTGTTATACCACTTTCTGCATTGGCTGGAGTATGTGGAAGTGTTATTGATTCGTTATTGGGAGCAACGCTACAATTCAGTGGATACTGTTCTGTTCGGAAGAAGGTCAGCCATAATTAATCTCTTAATAAAAGAACTAAGTTGATTTGTTTATGCAAGAAATAGTAGCCAATCACCCCACTGGCCCACCCCCTCTTCTCTGGAAAAGAAAACCCCAAAAGTAGAAGACGACTGTCAATGTGTTTACTAAAACCATAAAAGCAATCTATGTCACGTTTGTGTAAGATGGTTTTCGTCCAGGTCTGAGTTGCCATGGCTATAATTTTTATCAGTATTTGAGAAGATCTTGAAAATATGATAAATATTCTTTGTGCTCTGATATCCAATCAAACTGTTCTTATAGCAATTGAAAGGAATTTGGTAAAAATACAAGCAGTCTTTTTTGCATACCTAAACTAAAGGTCTTTATAACTTACTGAACGAAAAGAAGAGATAAAGCCAGCCTACTGTACGTTCAGGAACTCATCATTTTTCTAAAATTTTGTGCACACATCTGTTCTCTTTTGGTAAGGAGAATTATTGCAACAGTTTCTGTTGATTTTACATGGTATGTGATATTTAAAGCAAAGATATAGAGAAAAAAAGGATACTGAGTTCATTTTGTAAACGAGCAAATGAATAACAAAAAGAAACAACAAATTTAGAGTTTGGACACTTGTTATTCCTCTTTCCTGTAGGTTATTGATGCTTCATACTTTGTGATATCTTACCTTGCAGGTGGTTGGGAAGCCAGGACCAACTGTGAAGAGAATCTCTGGTCTTACTGTCCTTGATAATAATACAGTGAACCTCGTATCGATATTGCTGACGACGGCTATAACCTCCATTGCCTTCTTATACATTTTCTGAGTGTATCCACCCAGCTCAATTTAAATTCTGTAGAATTTTGTATCATCTTCCAGCAATAATGAGGATTCTGATCATGCAATAAATGCTGCTTAGTTTCAGAATCCGTGTCGAGATTAAATGAGAATGAATTTTTTTCCCAATGTTACCATTTTGATCTCAAAATAATCAATTGTCTCTTCTTTCTCGTTTTGTTATTATTTTCACCAATTCCCCCCTCTTGTTTAGACATGACAAAGGTATGTGGAGCTATCCGTTAGAAGCAACGGCTACATGCATCAGAGGCAGGAAAAACAATCATTGCCATGGAGTTCACAATAGATAGGACTTCGCAGAAGAACACCAATGTTTTTAAAACTAAACGTTTGAAAGTTTATACCTTGAAGTGCTAGAATGAATCTGTCCTGCATGCATGTATGTATATGTCACACACACACAACACACACGACTTTTTCACGGAGTCTGCTTGCACAGTTTCTTGAGCAACAACCACCTTGCGTCCCAACCTTGTCGACTTTCTTTGGTGCCAAAGACCAATGACTAGTTAACAGTGTTAATATTTCTCCTTAAAGCATTGTCTTGCTTGTCATCCAACAGGCATAATCTGACTGGGTTAATAAGAATATGCATCTGATAGGGCAACACGTGTATAAGTTATTGTCAGACCTGGCGATTCATTGTCTTAGATTTCATTATTAGGGTGCGTAAGAAGTTCCAGCGCACTGTTTGTCATGTTTTTGCTCTTTTAATTCTCTGTTTTCCTGGCAGTTGAATTCTTTGAGTTTGGGTGTTCTTGCCGCTATGTATGATCTTTATTTGATGCTTTTTCATGATTTTCTGCCTTTTTCAGTTGGGTTATGTGTTCTTTTTACCCTTTTTGTTGTCCTGTTTTGTTCTACCAATATGTCCTTGTTGAACAAATGAGGCTTTGAGGTTAGCCCTTGGTTATAATTTGAGAAAATTTCATAAATAGCGATAGTTTCGCCCCCTAATTAGGAAACATAGTGATAGTTTGTGCATTTACAAAATGTAGCAACAGTTTGTTTCAAAATGTAGCGGATATGCTGTATGCGTGCAAGTGAAATACACTGTATCCGCATGCATACAATATGTCTGCCTCACTGGAAATCGCATGGATACAAGATCAACTTACAAACACTTCAATACAATCATCACCCCAAAAATGTCATACGTACTACCTACACACACAACATACACTATATATACATACCACATACACTTACACTTGTATGTCACTGTATTTCAGTGTATCACACTTGTAGTTTAAGAAAGTTGGCCGTTATGCGAATGCTTGATTGCTTTCTACTCCAGTGGATATCCTTTGAAGAAGGCAGACAGCATATGCTTCATTAAGAAAGTAAGTTCCATCCATCCTTTGCACTATGTAGTTTCAATGTCAGGCATACTCGCTTTCACTTTTGTGGCATTCTTTGTCCTTTGAATATCTACTTTGACTAGCATAAATGATCTGTTGACTGACATCGCAAAGTGATTGCTAGCACTAGATATTGTAAGAGTCCTGGATTTTATTTGCTTATGCAAAATTTTGGTAAATTTGAGGATTTTCCTTAGCATGCTTGCAACATCGGTGCTAGTCCAGCCAATGTCTATAGCCATAAAATCACAAGATTTGTCTGTATGAACATGTATAAGCAACAAAAGCTTAAGGTTCTTGATGTCATTGACTGTCAATCTCCTCCTTTTAAGTCACCTGTTTCAAGACAAAAAAAATCTCCTCCTCCTTTTAATCTTTTAGCTCCTCAAATTTGATAGCAACATATGCTATGCTTCAGTGTAAAATCTGTTGTTTGTGATTGATTCTTTTGGCAAGCTATAAATGATTGGCTGGCAGATCTGAAGCATTCATTAGGAGTTCAAGGATAGTAATTAATGCAGGACAGACTTTATCAAAATTTTAAAAAAGTAGTAAAAGTCGTGAGCCTTTTTGCTTTTATCTTTGTTTTCCCCTCATTATCTCCTTCCTTTCCCACCTAGATGATACACCAGTCTGCTCTCGGGTTTTCCAGAAATTATTGTTGATCTGTTTAGGATCTTTCCTGTTCAGATGAAGTTTTGGTATTTGTAATGATGAGTACTGTCTGGTCATATTACTTTTGTCTAGACAAGGTCCCAATACCAAGAAGATCTGATACTCTTGAGTTGTGAAGCTCCAAGGATAGATATCTCTTGTAATGATGAGAGTTTGGCATCTTAACAGAACCTTCTTTTTGAACAAAATTATTTTGCTCTTCTCCTGTAAATGTCGGAAAGAAATATCTAACACAGTTTTATAAACCTTGACATCAGTGAACAACTTATGATGCTATATTATCTCCTCTGTCTAGGCCTTTCCTTGTGAATGAATTGGAACCACTACACCTTCTTCATGATCAGAGGAAAGTATATGAGCTTCTTGTGATGTTTGGACCTGTGCCAAGGTACGCTTGCATTCACAGAGAAGTACCTTACCAGCTTTAAGATTATTTTGTTGAAGTTCATGGGGATCGCTTTTGGAAGCCTTTTATGGAAAAGCCTGTTGATGGTCAGTCTCTCTTTCCATGGATGATCAATTTTTCATATTGTTTGCTCTAGAAGTAAATGTATGTGTTTGGCAGGCTGCCAATTTAGATGAAAAGATAGTACTCATATTCTCTTAGTTCCTTGATAAGTAACCATTATGGTGGTATTATAAACAAGATGCCTCTTGGTTAAGATTTCATAGTTGTTAGGTTGTTGTTGGTAACATGCTGCTTTAAAAGTTTCAGTTTGGTTATTTCAAAGAATTTTTATTTACCTTACATATGATGGGTGCTATTAGTACAGTGGGTCTTTTTAAAGTTTAAACTATGGAATTGTTGTTGATGTTGTCTGCTTGTGAATATGCTGCACATCTGATATTGTAAAAATACCACTTAGGATGGGAAAGATCAATCTCTTATTTGCTTTTATATACTGATAATGATTTACTATCGTAGTTAAGCTGGAGGCCGGGGAATGAAAGAATAGTTTCTAAAGCAGAATGCATAAAGACCACCCTAAACTTGGCCGGTTTTCTTCCGATCCCCTAAACTATCAGTAGTCTGGGGGGGGGGGGCTTGTAAAGGCTGCCAAATAGCCAAGTTCAGGAGGATAATTTAGACTACTGATAGTTTAGGGGGATTTGAAGAAAACACGCAAAGTTTAGGGGGGCCTTTAAGTATTCTGACTTCGTTGAAGTTCATGGGAATCACTTTTGGAAACCTTTTGTGGAAAAGCCTGTTGATGGTCAGTCTCTCTTTCCCTGAATGATCAATTTTTCATATTGTTTGCTCTAGAAGTAAATGTATGTGTTTGGCTGGCCGTCAATTAGATGAGAAGATAGGACTCATATTCTCTTAGTTCCTTGATAAGTAACCACTTTGGTGGTATCATAATAGTCGGGCAAACAAGATGCCTCTTGGTTAAGATTTCATAGTTGTTTGGTTGTTGTTGTTGGGTAACATGCTGCTTTAAAAGTTTCAGTTTCGTTATTTCAAAGAAATTTTTATTTACCTTACATATGATAGTGCTATTACCTATTAGTACTGCGGGCTTTTTGAACTATGGAATTGTTGTTGATGTTATCTGCTTGTGAATATGCTGCACTTATGATATTGTTTAAATACCACTCAGGATGGGAAAGATCAATCGCTTATTTGCTTTTATGTAGCTGATGAGCACAGATAATGATTTACCATCCTAGTTCAGCTGGTGGGGTAGTGAAGGAATTGTTTCGAAAGGTAACATATTATTTTAAAAGAAAGTTGGAATTACTTCTTTCCTTTTGTGTATGATATTGCAAGTTTGCAACTGCTTCTGCTTCTTGTTTCTTGTAAAATCCTGTGTTCAACCTCCTGCCCCCCAATATCTTGATCTTTTGAGCAAAGTATTTTATGAAATCATATGAACTAAATAGTAAGGTAGTGTCTGATACTCCCTCTGTTTCAATTTGTTTGTCTTGCTTTCTTTTTATGGAGGGTGTGGAGGACGCGTATTTGGGTAGAGGGTTAGTGGGTAGTGGAGTGTTGTCTTGTTTTTCGAGGGCTTAGGTTGGTTGGTGTTTGTCGTTGTACTAGCCGTTTTACTATAGTTCTTGTTTTTTATGTTTATCATTGTTTATTATATGTTGTTTGTTTGCTTTCTTTTTTAGTCCGTTTCAAAAAGAATGTCTCTTTTTTGGCAATTCTTTAATTATTTAATTCTAACAAGATTACAAAATCAAGCAATAGTTAAAATTCCTTGAAACGTAAAAGACAATCCCTCCCTTCCCAAACTTATAAGTCTTCCTTTCTCCAATTGAACCAATTCCCTCTTTTTCATGGCTTTTGTTACCGTCGATTCTTCCTCCGCCACCGTCACTGATGGCGGCCCACTTCAAGCAGTCGATTCTACCTCCGCCACTGTCACTGACGGAGGCCCACTTCAAGTAGAATCAATCCCAATCATTGATCTCCGCCTTCTTTCTCAATCTGAACTTTACTCCCTCTCCCTCTGTTCCTCCGCCGCTTTCGATCCTTGCCGGGACGACGACATCATTATCCCTAAAATCGATTGTTCCGTTTTCAATGAATCCGCTGGGTCCCTCAAACAGACCTATTCCGATCTCCCCCTTGCCCCCACCACCGCCGCTTCCTCCTCCACCATCCGTAGCCGTGCCTCTCACCTTCGTGATTCTCCTCACCCTCTTCAGAATCCATCCTTTAACAATGGCCCAGAAAATTCGGAGAGTTCCCAAATCGCTACCCTTCTTAAACAGCTATTCGGTTCGGGTACCCAAACGAATCCCACCGATTTGGTACCTATTCGGGTTGATTATTCCGATTCCTTATCCATGCCCGCTCATGTGCCCGTGCCCAAATTGTCCAATGTGGGTTCAATTGGGCTGAAAAGAAAACGAGGTCGGCCTAGGAAGAATGAGAATGGCGGGGTGAGTGAGGTTAAGGAGGATGAGGCAGTGAAGGACATTGTAGTTTATCAAAATGTGGATGATAGGGATAAGGAGATCATGAATAAGGATGCCATACCAGTGGATTTGACGGCTCTAGGGGCGTTGGAGGATCCTTTGGCTAAGAACTGAGGAAGAGGACGGAGGGGTTGGGACTGCAGATGAGTTGTTAGATTTTCTGGGGAGATTGAATGGGCAATGGGGGAGTACGAGGAAGAAGAGGAGGATTGTGGATGCAGGTGAGTTCGGGAGTATGCTACCAAAAGGTCGGAAGCTTTTGCTTTCTATTTATGGTTGCATTGTCGATGCTACATAAGGTTTTTTTAGGAATGCTGTTGTTTCTCTTATTGCTTACATTATTGATTTTCTTGTCAAGAATGTTTTGTGGTTAGGGTATTAGAGAACTGTATGGTTGCATTGTCGATGCTACATAAGGTTTTTTTAGGAATGCTGTTGTTTCTCTTATTGCTTATTGTTACATTATTGAGTTTCTTGTCAAGAATGTTTTGTGGTTAGGGTATTAGAGAACTGCAATTTGATTTTAAAGTTTAACGATAATCTTTGGTATTGAGTGAATGCACTTGAACAAAACAAAATGAATACAGAGGGTTCATAGAGCTGAATCTAACTAATTTAGGATTGATGCATAGTTGATTTGTGATCATTTATGGTAGCAACTGGATCTTGATTTCTCTAGGGACATGATTCTCATGGAGCCTAACATAAATGATGATGAAATAAATGAAGTAGTTTGGTAGTGACTTCTCTTGGGGGTTTGAGTTATACAGCTGGCATTTTGTTTCCTATCATTTATGTTTGCTTCTTCGACTGTGTTTGTTATCGGAAACATCCTCTCTACCTTCACAAGGCAGGGGTAAGGCTACGTACACTCCATCCTCCCCAGATCCACTTGTGGGATTACGCTGCGGTATGTTGTTGTTATTAACTTTCCACATGGCATGTTTAAGACCACAAAATTAAAGGACATTTTGGTACATTCTACAATATTTTGAGTTTAACACCACTAGATTCAAAAGTCTATTGGGAAAATTTTCTAACTACAGATCTGTTCAATCTGTAACGAGCTAAGAAGATTTAGCTTAGTATCTTTCTTCGTATGTGCCTGTAGGGGTTTGGTTCAACCCGATGTTTAATCTTTCTCTGGTTTGAGAGGTTAACCAGTGGATCAAGACTCTAATGTGTATGCCGTTAGAAGAAACAAGGGCAATTAGTTCATCTTTGAATACGTAGCTCGGTTGGCAAAGGTAGGACAACGAGGGATGTGTGGTAGGCACACATAAGAGTTCAAATCCTCAATGGTGCACTAAGTCCCGTATTTAAGTGGAGACGGGTGGAGGATGGGTCCTTTATATACCAAGCTATGAAGCTGGAAACAACAGATGTATAGTTATCAAAAGAGAGTATCCTCTTCTTATAAGTTGGAAAATTCAACTAGAATGCTAACCTGCTAAGACATTTATGATTTATGTTTCAGAATCTGGGCAACTGTAGATTTTCCTGTGATAAATTGCGGGTAACTTTGTCTCCATAAGAAAATTCTTGTTTCTTTTTAACCTTATAACCAGTCTAGCACAATAAGAGTTCTTTGACAATCTATTTACTCCTTGCATCCCAAAAATGATTACAAACAAATTCCACATTGAATAGCTATTTTGCACTGCAGAAAAAGATGTTTAATGTTCTTTTTTTTGGCAATAAACTGTGAATATTACCATATACCAACAAAGGATTACAAACTAAGAGCATCTAGTATCTTTGCCATCTTCTAGGAAGGGTGCAGTGGATAACCAGACCTCAGCAAAACATTGAGCCAAAACCAAAACAAACAACCTCCTCCTAGTGCAAATCAATTACACAATCTATGAATCAGACTGACAGCTTCTAGCTTTCCTAGAGTTGTTTACCATAGTTAATCTTTCCTTCAATTCCTTTTGTACCCGTGTAGTTATAAACTCACTATTTACAGTTAGTTGCCTAAACAGCTTCCAGTTCCTGGCTTGCCAGGTGTAGTATGTTAGAGCTCCATAGAGAGCTGCTACAATTTCCCTCTTGAGTTGTCTCCGTCTTCTACTTTTGATCCATTGCAGGCTCTGTCTAGCAGCTAGTGCATCTCTCACAGCAGAAATCCACCTACAATTCATAAATAGGTGTTGGACAGTTTCAGCTTCTGCAGTATCACATAAACAACATTCATCATTGTCAACATATAACTGCTGCTTCTGTAAATTCTCCTTGGTTAGTAGCCTATCTTGGTAGGCCAACCACATAATCACTCTTTGCTTAGGTAGCATTACTGAGCACCACACCTACCATTCTTTGTCAGCCTATTTTTGTAAAGAATTCAGCTTCTTCCAATACCAACTGCAGTCCTATGGTGGAGTGTGACTCCATATGTCCCTATTAGCTTTCACATATACCTCATGGACCCATTTCACCCATAGTACATTTCATATAAACATAATGTTAGATGTTTAATGTTATCCATCTGTTTCACCCGTAAGATTCAATCTATGACATTATATGATATTACTCTTCTAGAGCAGAATTAGTTGTTTGTTTAAGGTAAAATTAGTCCAGTTGGGTAGTTTTGTTAGTTTTTAGAAATTGTAGGATATAAATCGTATTTCATACCTTTTTTAGAAAAAAGTATATTTAAACATGGACATTATTTCAAACGTTCCTTGTAAAAACTATAACTAAACGCAACTCCAATTTCAATTTTTTAAAATAAAGTGAAAAATATTTGGGATCTATGGCCAAATGCCTACTTGAAGTCTCCATTAAAAAGGAATATCATAGTGTTTTTTCCCTTTTCTTTTCGATGGTTGAGACAACTGCACAAAATCATGGGCCAAGCTAGAGTTCTAGTTATGAGTAAAATTCAATAGCTTTGAACAAATCATATATTTGTGTTAAGAAATTTTCTTAAAATGTATAAAATAATTTATCTAAAATTCAGTAAGATGTATTTTATAAAATTCAAAAATTAAAATTTTGAATGTGAAAGTTAGCACACAAGCCTAATTGAGGATAAAGAGGGAGTAAATTTCATGAGCGGTCATTTAGTTTTGTATTTATTACATAAAAGTTAGCATTTTTGCTTACATAAAATTATCTTATTTTGCCCCGATTATCATAAAATCACTTGGTTAAATTTTATAAAACTCCCACCGAAAAAGTAATGTAACAGTCTTAATTAATGCATTTTCTTACTCCCCTGTCCCATATTAGTTGCTCATTATACTAAAAATAGTTGTCCCATATTAATTGACTACCTTACTAAATAAAAAAAGCATTAATTAAATTTTTTTCGTATTACCCTTACAATTTTTTTTTTTTAAAGTGTTCACATTTGTTTGTAAATTTCCAAAGAAGTTTTTTAAAGGGTAAATTAGTAAAATAAGCTTCTTATTTATGATTTCTTAATATGCTTGTAAAAGGGAAGTGTGCAAATAATATGTGACGGAGGGAGTAATTGTATAGAATTGATGTACTAAACCACCATTAAAACCATGAAATTTACTCGATTAAGAAGGCTGTCCCTCTCTTATTTCCTTGTTCAAAATATATGGAATTTTCTTCAAGCCATAAGTTATTACGTACAATGTATAAATCTTTCTTTATTTGAAGTGATCTCTAATATTGAGCTAACATAGTAATATTTTAATACTAATTATTTTAAGCAAAGTTAGTGGATGTCTGACATATTTGAGACGTAAGGAACACTACTAATAATAATTATATCTATATATATATATATATATATTCTATATTCTATTTTAAGTTCAATTCCCTGTTTTTCCTACTTTAACTAATAAGCACAATATCTTGAACTATGCATTATCCTGCAAGAATTACAACATTTCATTTGGTGAGCAATCCAAGATTAACAATTTTATATGCCATCTGACTTTTGAAGATTTGAGTAATGCAACCATAAATGATATAAGAATTGTTAAATGAATTTGATTCTTGAAAGTTGTGAAAGCATGTTAAATTAATGAGTATTCACAGACAAAGGAATCAAAAGTGCACAATTTAATAAAATGAAGGTTAATGTGATTAGTCAGAGCTATAATAAGAACTAAAATTAAAATTTTCCAATAATTGGGGAAATCAAAATGCTACTCGCTGTGTTTCAAATTATATGTCGTCTTTCTAAAAATAGTTATCTCAAATTATTTATAGTTTTAGAAGTTGAAGGCAAAATCAATTTGCACTTAATATAGTTTTCTTGAAGATTACAGAGTCTGATTATGGAGATGTTATTATTTCTTGAAGTTATTAATTTAGTTTATATTTACGTGTTTTTTTTTTAATTTTATTTTCTACTCATTTATGTTGATATGCTGGGAAGATGACTTTGACCATTACATGCTTATTAATGAAAATGACGCATAAATTGAGTAAATATATACTCTCTCCGTTCCTTTTTAGTTGGCATGTTAAAATTTTGCACATCCATTAAGAAAAATTAATTAGAAGTGTAAAGTTGATTAGTCTTTGTCTATTTATGTGTCTCTTAGTTTTAGAATAATTAATGCTAAGGACAAAGTTAGAAGAAAGTACTTAATTCTCTCTTGATTATTTAAATTGACAAGTATTTTGGAAAAACTATTTTTAATATACATGACAACTAAAAAGGAACGGAGGGAGTAATGAAGAGAGATTATAACTTAGATATAAATAAAGTTAAAGTAGTTTAAAAAACCCTCCAGATTAATATTTCTTAAAGAACTGTAAAGCGAAAAAGTCAAATAATTATTTAAGGGTATTTCAGTCAAATAATTGGACACATACTTCCAACATCATATGTTCATCCTATAAACTTACTGATCAACAATGACAACTTTTGTCAACTTCTGAATCACTAGTCATTGCACAAAATACCAAAACCTGAAACCTCTTCAATGGCTGACCCCTTTGTTATGAAAAAACATGAACAAACATCCCAAATAGCAATAGTAATTGTTCCATACTTAGAACAAGGCCATCTAAATCCCCTTCTCAATCTCTCTCGTCTCATCTCATTTCACAAACTTCCTGTGTTTTTCCTAGGCACTAGTACTAGTAATCAACAGGCAAAATTTCGACTGTCGGGTTGGGACATTCTTGATTTTCCGACCATCCAGTTCCATGACCTTGTACCTGGTTCTTCTTCCTCTGTTCCTACATCAGTAATAGAGAAAATAGGCTCATTCTTCACATCCATTTTGCTGCTTCGTGAACCAATTCGTGTTTTTTTGCAAGAAATATCAAGCAGATATAGAAGGACTGTGGTTATTAATGACTCAGGTATGTAAAGTTGGATTCAGAATTTAAATTTGATGGATTGAACGTTTGATCTCGGGCTTCTCTTTCATTACTTCTTTTAGAAAAGATAATCAGAGAGAAAAGAAATTTATGATTCCAGCTCGAAAAGATTAGTAAAAGGAAGGATCAAGAATGTTATACAAAATTTCAGGAGCTAGATTAGTAGGCGATAAACAATTAAGAGTTGAGTCATCAAGAATGTTATACATTTCAGGAGCTAGATTAGTAGGCGATGAGGTAGTGGAATGGACTGCGTACACTCTACCCTCCCCACCCTCCCCAGACCCCACTTTGTGGGAATATACTGGGTATGTTCTTGTTGTTGATAGATTAGTAGGCGATGAATAATCAAGAATTGACTCAACAAGAAAAATCTAGTAAAATAACTATTAGAACCAGTGCATCATGGCAACAACACTAGGCGATAAACAATTAAGAGTTGAGTCATCAAGAATCTCACAAGTGACAGCTATTTTGCCCGTGTGTATGTCTATTTCGCTTTAGGTAGGTATCAGAGCGATTTTTTGGGTACAAACATTTCGATTTCTCGGGTCGATATCTCAGATGGTCACTCAACTAAGAATTATCATCTCTAAAAGTCACATTTCTTTTTTATTCCAATTTTATTCAACAAAAAAAAGGAACTTTCTGAGATAGTAACAGTTAGCTGAGTGACCAAATGAGAAATCTAAACTCCGATTTCTGCTAAAGGCCTTATTGCCTCCTATTCGTGAGGGAGTGATCGGAATTAAGCCGTTTAAGTATCAGTTATAGTTGTACTTTTGAAATTACGAGTTCAAAAACCAAACATTTTGCAGGCATGTCATGGGTAGTTCAAGATGCAGTGTCAGTGCCGAATACAGAATGCTACTGTTTCCACACTATTTCTGTGTTCACTGCTCTGTCTTTCGCCTGTGAAACTACGAAAAAACCACTTCCATCTCCGGTAGCTGAGATAATTGCTGAGCTTCCTCCGAGGGAAAACACATTCGATTCAGAAACTATAGAATACATAAAGATGCAGCGCGAGTCGAGAGATTTTTACTCTGTTGGTATCCACAATTCTTGCAAAGAAATCGAAGGTGTTTTCATTGATTTGCTTGAAGAACAGCGCGAAAACAAGCAATGGGCAATTGGTCCATTAAATCCAGTGGAAATTCTGAAGAAAAAAAGCTCTGAACAAACTCATGAATGTTTTTCATGGCTTTCTAAACAAGACCTGAATTCAGTGATTTATGTTTCGTTTGGATCAACAACTACGTTATCGAAAGAACAGATTTACGAGCTGGCATTTGGTTTAGAACAAAGTGGGCAAAAATTCTTATGGGTTATTCGAGATGCTGATAAGAAAGGTGGAGACAACGTCGTTGAAAGAGGAAGTAATTTAGATTTACCAGAAGGTTACGAAGTGAGAGTTAAAGAAAAAGGAGTTGGTTTTATAGTGAAAAACTGGGCACCCCAATTGGAAGTCTTGGCACATGGATCAATCGGGGGATTCATGAGTCATTGCGGATGGAATTCTTGTATCGAGAGCATTTCAATGGGAGTTCCAATAGCAGCGTGGCCAATGCATTCTGATCAACCGAGGAACACTGTCCTCATAACAGAAGTACTGAAGATTGGGATCGTCGTGAGGGACTGGGAAAATCGAGGTGAGTTGGTGAGTGCTGAGAGAATCGAAAATGCGGTGAGATGTCTGATGGATTCCGCGGAAGGAGAGGAGCTGCGGCGGAGAGTGGCGGAGTTGAGTGGCGCAGTGAAGAAGTCAGTGATGAATGGCGCCAGTCGAAAGGAAATGGATTCCTTTGTTGCTCATATCACTAGGTAAAAAGTAGCATTTATCGGGTTAAGTTGATCTATAATAAATAATCTTTCGTATTAAACATATTGTGATCGTAAAAATTGAGTAATGGTCTGTTATAATCGATTAAATTATACCGATAATATAAAGATATGTTGTGTGTATATGATGTATGGACATTTAGAGTAAGTCGCTATAAATTGCTAGTCGTATGTTTAGTTGCGATTCATCACTATCTATGTAGAAGTTCGACTTTTGAATCGTACATGAGCTTTTTGTAAGAACTTAAAGCTCTCTTTTTTATCTTCAAGTGAGATCTGGGGAGGATAAAGTGTATGCAGACTTTATATTTACCTCTTGGAGGTAGAGAGGCGACAACTATTATTGATTAAATTGTAGCGACAATATTAAAAATATGTTATTGTATGTATCGTAGACTACTTTTGATTCTGATTCATATAGAATTAGATTTATTTTAATTATTGAGATTTGAGATATATCTACTTGTTTTGGAATCTCATGGATGGCCTTCAACCATGCTCTAAATCATTGGGAAGCTAAATTGGCTTCAACTATTTGTCTCCTTATGTGGTTGATTAGTGTGTTTGTTTGACGGCGGACAGGCGATAGCTAGTTAGAAAATAAGTTATTCATGTATAAAATTAATACGATGTTTAGTTAGTAATTTAGAAACATATATAAGTTACGAGCGAGTTAATGTAGTATCTTATACAAAGTAGAAAATAGAAGTACAAACATAATTTTAATCAGCTATCAAACGACCCGTAAGAAAACTGCTACTTTTTATCTTGTAATATGGGCAATGAAAGAGTCCATCTCTCTGCCACTGCCACCACCATCCACCACCATCCACCACAGATTTGCTCAACTCCATAGCCCTTTGTCTCACCTCATCTCCCTCTGTAGAATCCATCAACCTCTTAACACATTCAGCTACTGCAACTGAACTCACCAACTCATCTCTGGTTGCCCAATTTCTCAATTCTACTCCAATTTTCAACACCTCGGTTACCAAAAAAGCATTTCTTGGCTGATCAGAATGCATTGGCCAAGCTGCTATTGGCACTCCCATTGATATACTCTCCATACACGAATTCCATCCGCAATGACTCATGAATCCACCCGTAGACACGTGTCCCAATATCTCCAATTGTGGGGCCCAATCTCTCACTATTACCCCTCTTTTCCCTACTCTTTCTTCATACCCTTCTGGTAACTCAACTTCTCTACTTTTTTCCCCTGTAAAAATGTCACCTTTATCTGCTTCCCTCAATACCCATATGAACTTTTGCTCACTTTTCTCCAACCCCATTGCCAGTTCTTTAATCTCTTCATCTGATAGTGAAGTCGTCGTGCCGAAAGACACAAATATTACAGAATTTGGTTCTTGTTCATCCAGCCACTCAATACATTTATGGGGTTTTCTTGAATCTTTTTTATTCACTGGGTTTAATGGACCAACAGCCCATTGTTTATTACCTGCACTTTTCTCTTTTGCTAATAAATCAAGATACAATCCTTCAATTTCATAGCAAGAATTGTATAAATCACCAGAATTAACCATTTCCCTGTACACTGTTTGTACTCTGCTGAATTCTAAGAATTCTGATGTGAAGCAACCTTCCATTGATGAGATTTTTTCCAGAAATTCATCTTCAGCATCAGCAGGTAATCTTCCAGCAGCATCACAGATGAATGAGTACATAGTAAAACCTGAAATTTTTATATAAAAGGAAAGAATTATTATAAAAAGTTTGACACATCTCGAGTACTATATATATGTGTTAAAAGAAAGATTTAAGGAATTGGTTATATTATCAATTGAATAAGAATTATTAGAAAAAATTGATTACAATAAAGTTATCAGCAAATTTTGCATCTTAAAAAGCTAAAAAGCATACAACAACAATAACAGACCTTACTGTGAGGTAGAGTATACGCATCCCTCGCTGTGAGATAGAGAGGTTATTTTCGATAGATTTTCGGTTCAAGATAAAAACAGTCTAGAGAAAAACGTAATGGAAGTATAAAAGACAGTAACAAAATAATCGATAGTAACAAAACAGTACAACAACAAAATAATACTACAATCAAACTACACGCTAAGAAACAACATATATTAACAAAGATAGTTAGAAGAATATACGTTTTAAGAATATATATATTAGTTTTCTTAATAGTATAAGCATCAATTTTGACTTTAGACCACTAATTTGTTTGAATTGTACCTGAAATGCTACGAAAGCTATAGCATTCAAGATTTGGTATAGAAGGAGCATCTTGAAGAACCCAAGCTATAAAAGAATCATAAATAACAATTACTCTTTTGTAATTTCTAGAAAGTTCATGTAAAAGAGAAGAAATCGGGTGACGTAGATGACACGTGGCATGAAAAGAGGGCATCAAATGGGAAGGGAATTTTGTGGTGGAATTTGGATTAGGTGGTGGAGTTTCGTAATTTGGTATTGGGAATTCATGGAATTTGATGTTGGAAATGGAAAGTGGGTCCCATCCTTGGACACGAATTTTTGCTTGGCGGAGGTGGACGGTGGTTCCGGCGAAGTGGAGTGGGAGGTGATAGGCGGAGATGCGGTGGGAGAGGTGGAGGAGTTGGTTTAAATGGCCTTGTGCTGGTAGTGGAACCATTACTACGGCCACCTCAACATTGCTAAGTTTGGCCATTGAAGAAAAAAATTTATTTTTTTTTTTTTTTGAAATTTTGTTGGTAAATTATTACATAAAATATTGTGTATTTAATGGTGCTAAATTGTTGGATGCTATTGACAAGTTGTATAATTTTATGGGAATTTTCCTAGGAACATAATAATGATATTTGTCCTGAGCCGAGCTAGAAACGCAAGGGGTTCTTATGTGGTCCAAGGAAATTAAAGGTTCACTTTCACGAATTAAATTTTTTACGTGAGGCTTAGGACTTGTTTCCTTAGATTTATTGAATTTACTTTATATTCACCAATTGAATTTGAACAAATATTTCTAGACGACTTTCTTTTTAATCAATCCTGAAGAGGGTTTCCACTTTATCATTCAGGTAGTAAATAGATGTAAGATTTTTTTAGCTTTTTTATGTGTTCATTTCTCTATATTTTAAATCTTCTTGGTGAAAATCCTGATTACATTACTGATCCACATTAAAGTCCAGTCTAATCCAAATTTATACTCCCTCCGAAATAAGTGATCGTTTTGCCTTTTTATTTTGTTTCTAAATAAGTGATCATTTAGGCTTTCAAAAATTAATTGATCATATTCTTCTAAATTTATCCTTATTTACATAATTAAAAATCATTAATTAGAAAGTTTACATTAAATGAACTGTAAAATTTAATTAGGGGTAAGATAGTAAAAAATACCTTTTATTTTTTAAGGATGAGCAATTTCTTAAGGAATATGCTCAACCTAAAACAATCACTTACTTAAGAACGGAGAAAATATTGCGTAAGGTCCATTAAAGGTTAGTCTCGCTACTAAGATTTATTTAGTACTTAGGAATTGACCCCGAAACCTTTAGTTATTATTAATAATAAAAAAACAATTTTATTCTTCCTATCACATTCCCTAATTGATTATGTTTTCTTTGTTCTTTTCCTATTATGATCAAAATGACATGTTCAAACGGAATAAATACATGAAATCAGGAGCGGAGGTAGCAAGGGTCTGAACCGCTTTAGACAAAAAATTGTATTATTTATATTGATAAAATTATTTTTTATAGATATATAATAGTTATTATATTCTTTTTAATTTCTTCGTGTATTTATTTTTTATAATTCGAACTTAATAATTTTTTTTAGCCCCACCACTATATGAAATTGCTTTTCTTGTGCATGTATTGGGACAAAACACAAACGTAAGTGGTGACATAAGTTTACAACCTAAGTAAGAAAAAACAGTTGACACTTGACATGCTTTACCAAATTACTAGTCTTGCAAAGTCGTTCAACCTTCTAGCTTTATTGGAAGTTTCATTTTATTTAACCAAAAAAAAAAGTTTCATTTTATTCCACATGACTTGTCTTGTTATTGTGTTAGTACTTTCCCACATCTAGAAACATTTAGAATTAAGAGAATAAAATGAAGACAACTCGATATATAAAGTATTTTAAATTTAATCAGGGTTTGCAAAAGGTTCAAAAGGTATAATATAAGTAATTTATTCTAAAGATAAATATTAATAACTAATTCTACAATACAGACTCATAACCTAAAAATCGTATCAAAATAAATTTATTGTTACTCTGAGGCTCTTTATTAAATAAGATAATAGCGAACATAAAAAATTAATCACCATATGAAAAATATTTTTTTATTAATTATATAATGATAAATTTAAACATATAATACAATAGAATTTAAATAAATGTTATATTTAAAATAATAATATCATATAATAATGAACAACCATTCAAACAAGCTGTTAATGGTGACATAGTTCAAAAGTACAAGTCATTTTCTTGGGGAAAATTTGGTTAGCTACACAATATTGACTTGACTATGCAAAAAGGACATAATTCATCCTACGACTTTCATTTTTCTTTTCTACTAATACTATATTTCGAGTAATTTTATCTATCATAGATTAGATAAATAAGAAGAATTAGTTAATCTTACGTATAAAGCTCCATAGTTTTTTTTTCTATTCTTTTCACGTCAATTTTTCTTCTTTTTTTAATGTAATATGTGTCATACTTAAATAAAAAAATGTCTCGTTAGTTTTCGTCTTGTCAAATTGAAAAAGCTTTAAAAGATAATTCAAATTCACTTTTTTTTTTTTTTTTTATTCTCACCTACCATAACCCTCACTCCGACCACATCACACTTTTAATGTTAATATTTAAATATCTTAATTATATATAATTATCGTTAAAAACAATATATTTTACTACCTATCATAATTCTCACTTTACCACCACACACTTTTACTCGTAATATTTACATATCTTATTTATATATAAATATTCTTAAAACAATATATTTTACTTACTAACTATATCAATATATATATAAAAAAAGAAGTAAAAAGATAAAGATACTTCTCTTTTAGAAAAATATTTTTCACCAGAATTTGTTTTATACCAAACACACCTTACTTCTTGTTGTTATTTTATTTTTCTTTGAATGCTTTTTTGTTGCGTCTTCTTTACTATCTTATTTATTTTTCGTATTTGTTTTGATTTGCTGCTTTTGAACGGTTAATCCTTCAAAAAAGTCTTTATTATGATATAGGAGTAAATTTTGCGTATATTTTATGACTTCAGATTTTACATGTTAGACTATATTGATATATTGTAATTATTGTGATGGCTAAATGATAAGTAATGTCTTATCTTTAATTAGAGATATTAGAGATTTTAAGTTTGAATTTTGACTTTTATTAAAAAGTTCTAAATCTGATTTTTTGGTGCAAAGTCAATCGAGCTCCAATAAGAGTATGAAACGCGTGGAAAGAGAATTTGTGAATTTCACCTTTAAATACACCCAATTGTAAGTAACAATTTTCCAACAAGACTGCGAAAAAAAAAAAAAAAAAAAAAAAAAAACTTCAATGGCAAAAATTAGCAATGTTGAGGTGGCCGTAGTAATGGTTCCACTACCAGCACAAGGCCATTTAAACCAACTCCTCCACCTCTCCCGCCGCATCTCCGCCTATCACCTCCCACTCCACTTCGCCGGAACCACCGCCCACCTCCGTCAAGCAAAAATTCGTGTCCAAGGATGGGACCCACTTTCCATATCCAACCTTAAATTCCACGAACTCCCAACCCCAAATTACGAAACTCCACCACCTAACCCAAATTCCACCACCAAATTTCCATCCCAGTTGATGCCCTCTTTTCAAGCCACGTGTCATCTACGCCACCCGATTTCCACCCTTCTACATGACCTTTCTGGAAATTACAAAAGAGTAATTGTTATTTACGATTCTTTAATAGCTTGGGTTCTTCAAGATGCTCCTTCTATACCAAATGTTGAATGCTACAGCTTTCGTAGCATATCAGCTTGTTCTATTTACTCTTGGGACAAAGATGCCGTAACGCCAGAGTTTTCAGAATATGTCAGAGTACAAAAGGAGTACAGAGAAATTGTTAGTTCTGGTAATTTATTCAATTCTTGCTACGAAATTGAAGGAATGTTTCTTGATTTGCTAGCAAAAGAGAAAAGTGCAGGTAATAAACAATGGGCTATTGGTCCATTAAACCCATTGAAACTGTTTGATAAAAAAGATTCAAGAAAATCCCATAAATGTATTGAGTGGCTGGATGAACAAGAACCAAATTCTGTAATATTTGTGTCTTTCGGCACGACGACTTCACTATCAGATGAAGAGATTAAAGAACTGGCAATGGGGTTGGAGAAAAGTGAGCAAAAGTTCATATGGGTATTGAGGGAAGCAGATAAAGGTGACATTTTTAGAGGGAAAAAAAGTAGAGAACTTGAGTTACCAGAAGGGTATAAAGAAAGAGTAGGGAAAAGAGGGGTTATAGTGAGGGGTTGGGCCCCACAACTGGAGATATTGGGACACGTGTCTACGGGTGGATTCATGAGTCACTGTGGATGGAATTCGTGTATGGAGAGTATTTCAATGGGAGTGCCAATAGCAGCTTGGCCAATGCATTCTGATCAACCAAGAAATGCTTTTTTGGTAACTGAGGTGTTGAAAATTGGAGTAGAATTGAGAAGTTGGGCAGCCAGAGATGAGTTGGTGAGTTCAGTTGCAGTAGCTGAATGTGTTAAGAGGTTGATGGATTCTACAGAGGGAGATGAGGTGAGACAAAGGGCTATGGAGTTGAGCAAATCTGTGGTGGATGGTGGTGGCAGTGGCAGAGAGATGGACTCTTTCATTGCCCATATTACAAGATAATATTAGAAATAACTTAAAGAGCGGTCGCTGGAGAATCTTAGTAGCTCAGTTGATAACGGTTAGATTGTCTACCTTGTAATCACCTCTCCCATTTCTCCTTTCCGGAAGAAAAAAGAAAACTTAAGGAGTGATCATCTGTCTGCTTTAACAATAAGGAGTCCCTATATCAAGGAAAATGATTCACTTTAAACAAAATGAAGAACACAAGCAAAATGGAAAATGATACCCCACATTATGAGGAATGTTTGGTGTGCTAAAACTTTGTATGATGACACATTAATATCATTTTAATTGAAAATTTTCTGTTATGTGTATTTTTGAGGAATCTGTCATGTCGAAAATGCAAAAGTTTGTGCTGGGACAAATAGTTTGAATCCTACTCCTATTAGAGCTTATTCTGCATCACATTGAGCCAATTTAAAGCATTGATTTAGTAAGTATCAGATCGGTAATAGGTGTGTCAAATGGATGGATTGGATCGAAATTGGATAACTTAAAATATGTTGAGTTAATAAATGAATTGCGTTAAAATAAGCTCAAAAGTTATTTAGGCTGAAATAGATTAAATATAGGTTGGCTCGTGACTTCCCCAACTTGACCCAATATGTTTGGATGGTCCTCCCCTACCATC
Source organism: Jaltomata sinuosa (assembly GCA_003996215.1). Taxonomy (NCBI): domain Eukaryota; kingdom Viridiplantae; phylum Streptophyta; class Magnoliopsida; order Solanales; family Solanaceae; genus Jaltomata; species Jaltomata sinuosa. Next base: position 72,587 of record QJPP01000738.1, on the reverse strand, counting down.
CATCGAGGCATGAGGCTTAGAGTCCGACTCCCAACCATCAACCCTCGACCTAGAACACGAGACTCAGTCGATACCCCACCAAGATTCGTGAACCAAGACCCGACCTTAACCAAAGACCAATGATACAAACCCCGACTAGCCGACCCTATGCCTCAACTACGGACTCAAGACCCGACCCTGAGCAAAGACCCGGGATACGAGCTCCAACCCTATGCCTTGAGATTTTAAATATATTTTGCTGGAATTGAAGATTTACGAAACAGACTAAAAAGAAAAACAAACAAATTAAAATACCAATAGAACGAAGTCCAAAAAGAAATCACGCCTAATCACAGTGCTCTCTAAACGATTTACAGTTTTTGGATTTTCCCTCAATTATTCTTCTCACTGTTTCTTTTTGGTAGGTTTGATTCAGAAAACACGAAGTTTTTTAAAGGAACAGAGAAGGAAATAGATATGGGTCTTGCTCATATAGCAATTTGGTGACCAAATTTTCACGGTTTGTGTTGAGCCCTTTTCAATTTTCTTTCCCAATTTGCTTGTATCAGTGAATATCACATGAAAGATCACATCTTTTTAGCTTTTTCTATTATGAAATTACCAAAATTCAGCAATCTCTTTTTGGTGTTTTTTCTGATATGGGTCTGCTGAGATAGCAATTTGATGACCAAATTTTCACGTTTTGTGTTGAACCCTTTTCGATTTTCTTTCTCATTTTGCTGGTATAAGTGAAAATCCCATGAAAAATTACAACTTTTTGCTTTGTCGATTATGAATTTACCAAAATCAGCAATCTCTCTTTGCTGCCTTTTCTGATACGGGTATGCTGAGATAGCAGTTTTGTCACCAAATTTTAACGGTTTGAGTTGAACCCTTGTCGATTTTCTTTCTCATTTTGCTTGTATCAGTGAAAATTCCATGAAAGATGACATCTTTTTTTGCTTTGTCGATTATGAAATTACCCAAATCAGCAATCTCTTTTTTTAGCTGCTTTTTCTGATGTATTATTGTGTTATTTTTCAGTCTAGAATTTGCAAATATCAAATGGCGTTGTGTTCTATTAACAAGTATGGTTCAAGAGCTCAAGGGGTGGCGTTTCTTGCATTTGGGTCCATTTCTTTTTTGGTGTTTGTGTATGTTGCTATTGTCTCCAAGTTGCTTCCGCCATTCGATAATCCGATCCTTGCAGCCATTCAGAATGACAGGTGACTTTCCCATTATTCAGTTTTATTCAGTTTCTGGTATGCCTAATTCTCTTGATTAGCTTTGCGTAATAATATGCTGTTCTGTGAAATGCAAACTGGTATTCAGCTATTATCCGGATTTATTTTCTCTGTTTTACCTTGTATACCGATTGGCTAGATGAAATTTCGGGATTTTTAGGGATCCAGAACGACCTTGACGTTATGATGTGTTGTTGTTATGTGTAGATTAAACAGATCTGAGGGATTGAGATTATAGACAGTGTTTTGGGACAATAAAATGCCATTGTTAGATCACTCTTTATGAATGTTATTTTGTTGTTCGCCATATTTTACTAATTTAGGATTTGATACTCTGGTGAACATGTATAGTCGTCCTGTGAACAGTTGTTCATTAGTCTTCTTCATTTTCTGTAGAACTTTAGTGAGTTCCAATTCCTGCGTGAACCTGTATTTTTAGATTGTGTGTTGCTGCATTTGGCAGATCTCTGTCCTAAGTTCCCTGATGTTTATCCTTGGATAATTATTACCCACCAGGAGAAGGGGAGAGAGGAGTGTGGAATACGCTAGAAGAGGATGTGAAGGCCTCAACTCCCCCTCCCAAAACACTCGCACGAAAACAAAAAACTGAAATCTTTCTAGGGTTCTTCCATTCCTATTCACGTGGCTTAGCCATTCTCTAACTAACATTTATACAGCTACCATTTTCGTTATGAGCACATTTAGTTGAATATTTGATTTTTCATGAGCATATTTAGTTGAATAATGATTCTTCGAAACTGAATTCCGAGTGCATTTGAATTGCATGGTTCAAGTGTCACTCTGTGTCTAATCATCTGTCTACTTAAGCAGTCGCTATCAAGGCATATGTAATGTGTTCCACTTCTCCAATTCAGAACCTTAAATAAAAGGACGAACAAGGTGATCCCCCACACTCGACTATGAGAAATAGTTTGTTGCAAAAACTTGGCATGCTTACACAGATAGATTATCTTATTTGAAAATTTTCAGATAGTGTACTATTAAGGAGTCTGTCACGTTAAAAATGAAAAAGTTTGTGGTGGGAGAAATAGTTTGAGCCCTATTCTTCTTAGAACTTAGTCTAGTAGAATTCCCCCTCCAGAAACCTCCTTGCGTTAACATTTGAAAATGTTTTTGTTGTATGCCAACTTTCTCGTCTCCACATTTTTAAAACAATGAAGAGATACTTTAGTTCATGTGCTGTTGGAAAGTTCTCTTTGGAACTCTGCATTCAGTTTCGTCAAAGATTAGAAAAGATCATTGAGAAACCGATACACCTGGTCAATATGCATCGTGCTTTGCCGTACGACTTAGTTTTAATAAAATATATCATTTTATTTCAAATGTAATGATTTGCTGCTTTAGGATGCGAGGTAGTATTTCTATCAGTAAGGTACCTCTCTGTTCTCAAGCTTAGTTTAAAAATTGCACATCAAACTTGCTTGTGGTTTCAGCAAAAGTGAATATATTTGAGATGTTTACGAGGATCTCTTCCCAACTAGCTGTGTGCTTTAAGAGTACTATGCATGCTGAAAAATCAATTTGGAAACAAAACACTTCAATTTCATGCTACTTATTTACAACATCAGATTAGCCAATTGGAAGTATTTGATTTAGAAGTATGAGACGGGTAAATCTCCAGTTTAGATGTTTACATTTGTTGTCAAGGTTTTATCTGGCTTGCAGCACAATGTTACTCACTGACATGATAATTTGGTAATTAGTTAGCGTGAGTTATCTTAATTTTATACTTTAGTTATACAAGAGACTTCAGTAACTGAATTTGACTTCCTCAATAATAAATGGTTATCTCAAGAGTGTGAATGGAGGTGAATGACTCGAACTGTTATAGGAAAATGAGGATTCTACAAGATGTGATTCTGATTTTGTGATGGTTGTTAGCTAATGTAATTATCGCTCTATCATCAAAATCTTACTAAATACGTACTTAATAAGGCTTTGTGGCTGATATATCTCATGTATCACTAGTTCACAAAATATGGTTCTTCCTCTTTTCCTAAATTATCATGCTTTATGTTGGCACAAGTACTGGTTTTCACCTTTGTGTTGAGATTTTTTTGTTTCTTTTACAGATACTATTGCTTTCTGGTTCCTTTAACGCTTCCCATCCTTGTTGTTGCAATATATTTCCACTGGCTCAGCATGAAGATCTTTAAGCATGCATAGCTCAGACGAGGTATGAAGCTTTTGCGTAATCTCATGAGGATTGTTATGAATTGGTTAGGTTTCTATTTTGGTCCAAGTTTGCTTACTTGAAACATTTGACATGAGTATAATGATAAGTTCCATATTTAAGTATAGGAAATATTTCTGTTTGGCAATTGCACAATATCTTTAACGACAGATGAAGATACCTTCACTACTGAAGTATCGTTAATTTTGGGAGCTTTTGTGCTTTTGCTTTACCCGGAACTTCAGAAGTTTGATGAAAAAATGAGTATCCGAGTTTCTATCAAATAAAATAACTTTCACTGCATTTAGAAATTGCTTCGATCCAAGATTTCTGGTTGGCAATTAACATATGAAGAACCTTCACTACTGATGGCTGTTGAACTTGACAACGTTGTTTTTCCTAATTCAATTGTTTAGTAGTTTGTAATTGGTATAAATACAAAGTTTGCAATTGACTTGCTTCGATCCATGGCAATTGATTGCTTGTCGGATTACACTGGGTATGTTGTTGTTTTGGTAAAGCAAAAAATAGAAGACCAAATTTCACTGAAGTGGTAAAACAAAGCTCAAGCCACTACAAATTAATATTTCAATCTTGATGAAGTTTCTTTGATAATTTATTGAACTTCACTATGTATAGTTGGTATCTTATCTTTTGAATTCACTCTCAGATCAATGATTCAGCTGTAAACTCGAATCTCACTTAATATAACAACATACCCAATGTAATTTCATACGTTGGGTTCGAGAGGGTAGGATGTACGCAGAGTTTATCTCTACCTTTGTGAGGTAGGGAGATTGTTTTCGATAGACTCCCGGCTCAAAAGGGAAGTATCCAAAGCAGGATTGTAAGAAAGGAGACAATAAAGTAGCAAGATACGAAAAAAAAGAAGCAACAATAGATAGTAATACAAAATGAAGGATAAGAAACTCCGCAAGATACGAAAAAAAAATGCAACAATAGATAGTAATACAAAGGATAAGAAACTGCGCGATAACTGAATTACTCTACTCTACTAAAAGGACAATAGGAGAGGAGGAGGCTAGCCCACTCTTCCCACACAGAACGTGACAACTCCCAACTACCTACTGACTTTCAAGCCATGAAAAATAGCCTCTTGCATAAATACAGGATAATCTTATATTGTGTAAAAAGAAGTGTTCGGAATCATTGATATTTGACTAGGTCATGTTCTAAAATTGTCAAAAAGGCATTTCGAATTATTTGTTGACATGAACCAAGTCAGGAAAATCTGAATTATTTCGATGAAAATTTTGAATATACAATAATTCTGAATCACAGAGCTCGTCATAGACTCATATCACATGCAAGGCCTTAATGCTTCAACTGAACTCATTATTTTCAACTCGAACTATGTGTACATATACAAAAAGGAATTTAAATGTACAACATATAATATGACAATCATTCAGAATCTGTTGACTTCAAATCCTATATTCGCATATGATAAGTTCTATATGTGTTTCAAATAATCCAGGTGTAACAGTCTCACCAGCAACATAAGATTTGTAGGCAAACAGACAAATACAAGGGAAAAGCAGAGAAGGAAGAAGACATTATTTGACTTTATTGTAACAACACAAGAATAAATGTTAAAGATCCCTCTTAATAGAAAGAATACAACAGAAGAATAGTAAAAGAAAATCAACCATCCTTGTTCCCTTTTACCATTTCATCTGTCTATGGGCTACAAAATTGCAATGGAATCTATTTCTTTCTAACTCTACCACACATCTACCTTTTGAAGAAACAGAAGTATGGTACTTTATGACAAGAAGAAAAAAAAGGGCCTTGATGTCACAACTTATTTGAGCCTCCTTTTGGATTCTCCATAAGCAACAACTCCCATCACAGTCATTGTGTAGCCAGCGATTCCGATGAAAGTTACTGGATTTTGGAAAATAAGAATGGAGATAACGACGGCCACTGCGCCTTTTGCATTGCCTAGGACCTGCACCAGTTCACAGGGAGTTAAGTTGTTTCAAACAGGTGAAACAATGTACATTGTAGCTACTGTGAAAAATGGCGTAAAATTCTAGAACCATTACTGAAAATAGAGTAGGCGTTTAGACAATATTTGATTGAAGTTGAAAATTGGTTTTTGAAGTCTTCTTATTGAAGCCTGATACTAGTTTTAATCTTTTGTGTTGAAGTCTAAAGACATGTTGCAAGTTAGAGAGCAAAAACATATGATAATGCGGGAGTGGTCTCTAGTGGCAAATACTACCAACGATAAGGTTCTCTATTCCCGAGCTCGAACCCTAAATTTTTATTAAGGATGAAAGGATTCCAACCATTCCAAAGTCTAAAGATATGGCGAGTTAGAGAGCAAAAACATATGCTAATGTGGTCAATAGTGGCCAATGCTACCTACGATAAGGTTCTCTATTCACAGTTCGAACCCTAGACTTCTGATTAAGGGTGAGAAGATTCCAACCATTCCACCACACCCCTTGGTTATCATTGTGCACCTTTCTTTTGCCACATAACGCTGTACTTGAAGGGGAAAAGGAGGGGAATGGAAGGAGAGAGAGGTATAGTGCAAACCTGCAGTGTCAACGCACTGGTATGTTTAGTCACCAAGAAGTTCAACAAGTTGGCACCATATGCCATTGCAGAATTAACCAAAATAAGCAGGCCAAGGTATCTATGTTCTGTCGCGAGTGTCATAGTGACATCTATCACATTGGGCTCCATAACGAGTGCAGCAGGCAATAATACTACAACAGCAATAGGTGACATGTAGAGCAGGAGATTCATTGAGTTCAGTTTTTCCCTGAAAATACGACAGCAGATAAGGAAAATGACTCAGCAAAACAAATGAACGACAAATAAATCGAATGAAGTGTTATGAATGTGAAAGGGTTTGCACTTGTCAAGGAACCCCAATCTTTATCAGATGTAAATACCAAGAGCTATTTTTCTCATGTTTCACTGTTTGCCAAACTTGCAATTTCACAATTGAATAACAAATATGGAAAATCAAAGAAGAAAATTGCGGAAAAAGGCAAAAAAGTGAGAAAACTAGAAGACTAGAAATTCATAACCTGTAGTTATCTTTTAGATGACGTCACACAGTAAAAGTATTTTGTGTTTGCGCAAAAGGCTAGCAGAAGCAAAGTACTTACCCTTCAGAAGAAAGAAGAACTCCTTGAAGAACAGATTTGAAGGCTCTAGCAGCAGTTGCACCAATACACATGATAAATCCATAAAGGTGGAAGCTTGGCTCACCCTATCATCAATCAAGAAACTTATTAGTCAATAACAATTAGTACAACTTTTCAACAAGAAAACACAACAAAAGACCAAGCAAATAAACCTGTTTAACTATCAATTTCTTATTGAATATAATCTTAAACTAATACCATGTGGACTAAGAATCTCTTAATTGCTCAAAGTGTATTTATCATCTAGTGTTGGACTTTGTATATATGTCATCAAAACAGATTCTACTGAGAGGCAAAAACACAAGGTGATTCTTCCTATCTGTCCAAGTTTTGGTAGGCAGAGCTACCCAATAAGCGAGCTCAGACACCATGATTATCGAAAGAAAAAAACACATTCTACTGAGGAAAAGCCACACAAAGTAAATTTCTTTGATTATCTCCAATTGAAACGTCGTCAGGGAAGATACAATCATTTGAGAAAAGAAAAAGAAGTGATCTTTATGACAATAGAAACAGAATGTGAAAATAACATACTTTCCATTGAAAAGAAAAGAAAACTACTGCAAAAACAGAATGTGAAAATAACATACTTTCCATTGAAAAGAAAAGAAAACTACTGCAAAACACAGAAATGATAAGAATTGTCCACAGAGGAAAGTACTTTTGGCAGGGGGCATCATTATAGGTGGGAGATTACCAAAAAGATACGAAATTAAATGGATAATGGGCTCGGTAAAAACTTATGAAATGTCGAAACCATTAAAAATTTCAATTTTAGGTCCGCCTCTGATTCACGAGGCGTTACAGTGTATCCATATTATCAGCTATAAATTCTCATATCTGATCTCAAGCAGTTAATCTAGACTTCTAAAAGAAATTCTACATTGTTATAAAATTATAGATCAACTTTAAATAGGAATGAAATCAAATAACCGAAAAAGGTCAGAAATTTAAGAATTTTTTTTTCAATTTTTCTAGACAAAACATACTACAACCAGATCACTTAAATATAATATAAAGTAACAAGCAATTAACTACTATTCACCCCCAAAAAGTTATGCGGGAGTACTCCTCCATCCTTAACCAAAGGTCTCGAGTTTGAGCCTGGGGTATGGAGTCGTCTTTGGTAGAGACGCTTTACCCCAAAGTGGGACTCCCCGGCGTGAATCCACATTAGTGGACCCCAAAACGGGTACCGACTTTTGGTGGAATTGTAAGTAATCCTCCATCTTAACAAGAGGTTTCGAGTTTGAGCCCGGGTATGGGACTTAGGTAAGGACCTTTACCCAAAGTGGGCTGTGGGACAGCTCGGCACAAATTCGGATTAGTCAGGCCCAAAACACCAGATAAAGAAAAATAATAAGTTAAACATACCCCACTTGTAATAACAACCCCAATAACCACAGGAACAAGGCAACCATAAGTAAAACAAAAAAACAAACAATTAATTAACTATACATTCAAGAAAAATAATAAGTATAGAAAGTTGCAAACATACCCCACTTGCAATAACAACCCCAGTTACCACAGGAACAAGGCAACCATAAGTAACCCAAGCTTCTTGCTTTCTTGTCATCAAATAAGCAAACAATGCAGTGAAAAACGGCGTCGTTGCACCCACAGCCTGATTAAACGACACAGGCAGGTACCTTAAAGAAATATTGCCACCCACAACAGACACACAAAAGACAACACTAAGAGTAGAAATTCTGAAGAATTGGGACCTTGATTTAATCCTCTGAAAAGGTGCAATTTTGAGGAAAACAATGGAAACATAGCTAAGAACAGCACAAGCTGTCATATGACACATTGTAAGGAAAATTGGGAATTTAAATCCATAATTTGACAGCAATAATTTGTTTAAAAGAAGTACTCCAATGTTTGAGGAGTACCAAAATATTATAAGTGTTGCAATGAAAAAACCCTTCTTCTCTGTTTGTCCTGACAACATTTTTGGTTCTTGATTTTGTCAAGAATTGAAAAAAAGATTCAATTTTTAAGGTACCCTTTTGTCCAAACTACAGAAAAATGGCAAAAAGATTCAATCTTTCAGGTACCCTTTTGTCAAAACTAGAGAAAAAAACTCATAGATTGGTCAATCAACCCTTTTCTCAGCAGATTTTCAAGATTTATTTCTTGAAAAAAATTTGATTTTCAGTGTGTGTTTTTGGGAGCTTTTGTGGGGGATGTATGAAGGTGGAAGAAAAGAGAAGCAAAAAGTGTTTATGTTGTGTCTCTTCTTCCTTTTCTTCCCCACAAGTCCCAAAATTTTGGAGATTATTTTTGTGAACTTGTATATATATAGGATTATTTTTTTTCAAAGTATTTAGATATTAGGATTATAAGAGTAGTAGTTCTAATAAAAGTGTGAAACTTTTTCCTATTTGGACACTAAGAAGTTGGATGACTCATCAATAATACAGGGTGATCCAATTTTTTCGACTCTTTTTTTATCTGTATAATATAATTTCTATTATTTTTTAAAGTGAAAGAAATAAAAAGTGTAATTTTAAAATTTTAATACATAGTTTTTGAATCAAAGAATGGGAATTCACATATTTTGTGTGGGAAACTTCCATGTTATTAAGCAGACGGTTCGTTGGATCATGCAATAATATATACTTTTTCACTTAAATATCAGGTTAGTTTATTCTTGGAACGTGCGTCTAACTCACACATTATGTTGTGTTTTTACTAGTAGAGCAAAGTTCAGAACGCAAAATAAGGCTATAAATTTATCAATAGAAAGTTTTTAGAAGACCCTAGTACTATTCAAACATTATGATTTGTTAATTATTTTTAATTTTTTAGTTTTGTTATCTTAGATTTTCACTTATTGAAATTTGGTCATATCTATTGAAATGTTTTAGTTGTAATGAGTGAAAGCAATAGGTGATGGCCTAACTCACTAGAAGATTAGTTGGCCAAACTTTTAGATTGAAAAAAGTTACCAAGCTAATTAATTATTACATGTAATGTTATGAATTTTTTTAACAGATGTTGATAATCTGATTTGGCATGTGTTAGTTGGGTAAGTTTCAATTAAATGAGACATTTAACTTTAGTTACTAAATTACGTGGAAGGTGACATGTATTCTGTGAAATTAGTCGAAGTACGCGTAAGCTGGCTCGAACACCACGATTATAAAAAAAAAGTGTTATTAGAAGCTCAAAAGTCACAAGTATTTAAGTGATGAATCTAGCTAGGTCCTTGAACTATGAAAGAGGCTTGTGAAAAAAGAAGCTTATAAAGTCTGCGTGAAGAGATAAAAAAATATCTAGTATCATTTTATTGTTAATTAGAGGTTTCAGATTTGAGTTGATCTTGATTTTGAGTAGTATTTGTTAATCAGAGTGTTTTACCCCGGAATGAAACTTTCTAATACGAATCTGGATTAATTGGACCTTAAAATATGACCAGGCAAGTTTATCATGAGACGATATAGTGCAAGCGATGGGTAGCGTGTGTCATATGAAGAAGGCGACTGCAATGGGGAGACAAAGGCGACATGGGCTTTTAGTAAATACAAAGTTTAGATAGATTGTGTATTTTTCAAGCGTTACATTACACATTAATAATTTGAAGAATAAACCTACAAGAAAAATAGGGCACAAGGTAGAGATACTACAAAAAGGTACGATAAAAGATAAAATAGAATTATAAATACAAGTAAAAGATAAAATGAGAAGAAGAAAAAAAAATAAGGTAACGATGCGATCACATCAAATTGGTTGTTACACAAAAATGAGACTTTTTGTCATTACCTAATAATAAATTTAAAGATACAGTATAATAAAATTTAAATAATAATCAAAACAAACATTATATTTAAACTTACAACGGAATACAATACCAAAGGTAACAACCATCCAAGTACCATGATAATTAATTTTAGTTACTCCTACTTACACTCTAACCTCCTACCTAAAAATGTACAATTCATAAATGCATAAAATCAAAGTACCAACTGCCAACTCCTACCCTATCACTATATATAATTATTATATACACTCCCCTCAAGTTGGTTACAACAATATATCCAGCATATTCTTACAAGTGAAATCTAAAGAGAATAGATGTCTACAGACCTTGCTCCTATCTTTATAAAGTAAAGAGACTATTTTTGATAAATTCTCAGCTCAAAAACTCGTTTTAGTAACTTCCCTCAAGTTGGTTGATGGAAAATATTAACCATCTCCAATTACTTGGACATTAGTTGCAAATATAACTGTTTTCCTAATCCTTTGGTCAGAGTATTTGCAACTTGTTCTTTGTTACTAGTAATATGGTTGGCTTTGATCATGCCTCGCATCATTTTTTCTCCTATGAAATGACAGTCAAATTCGATATATTTTATGCGGTAATGAAACATGAATTTGATGATATTTGCAAAGTAACCTTGTCGTCACAAGTTATAATGGGCATGTCATAATTTTAGTACAATCTTCATTCTTTATTTTATTAAATTGTTCACAAGTCATGTGACGGTAAAGCAGAGGCTATTTTTGCACAAATTCCTTTAAATAGGACAAAACTTAAACAAAGGTCACGAAGTGTCTATTTATGCAAAAGTTTCGGCCCATACCAATTTTGAAACGAACCGGGTTGGTGGGCCCTGAATCTTCTTCCACGTATGATAAAACAGTATATTCTTCTTTTCTACATTAATCGACCCTTCAACTTCCAATTATTACACCTTTGCCATTATCACTCTCGTCTCTCTGCAACTGTAAACATTCACCATTTCTAGCTATAGCAATTACTACTCCAATTGCCATTTTTCTTCTAGGGTTTTCGAAACCCTTAATTGATTTCATTATTTACTTCAACAAAACAGTGGAATTTCAAGAGCTTTTTTAGGTACATTTAATTTAATTTAGCTTTCTTGAAATTAAGCTAAAATTTCAAGATTCTTTCTTTTTTATCTGTTCATTTTTATTATCTTACAGTATTGTGCATAAAGTTTTAAACTTTCTGCAACCTTTTTAACTTCTATGAAAGTAGAACAAGAAAAAAAAATAGATGGCATTTCCAATTTTCATTTGATGATTCTGTAGTGAGTGAGTCTTGTAAGATATTTCTTGAGGTATTTTAATCTTTGCATGTATACATATTGCATTCATACTTAATCATGTGCAATATTGCTGATTCTTGATCATCATGTGGGAATTTTCATGGGATGGGGTTTGGGGGGGGGGGGGGGGGGGGTTGGGGGATGAGGACTCTATTGGTATCAATGCAAAGGTTAATAATGGGCTCAAGAATCTTCAAAAACCAATATTTCTGAAATTAAAACATAGATTACCACAGAGTTACGCGGTACTTGTGCTGGTGGGAGCCCGTGAAATGGCAAGCTGGCTCGGACACCACGGTTATTAAAAGAACACCTAGAGGTCCTTATTTAGTTTTACTAATAAATAGGAGGACATTGATTTTTCAATATAACTTTTGAAGCTTGATTGACATGTTTTCTTCACTGCGTATTTTCTTTTCATAAGTACTTTTGATTTGCTGCACTTGAGCCGAGGATCTTTCGGAAACAACCTCTCTACCTCCACGAGCTAGGGTAAGGTGGTTTGCATACACTCTACCCTCCCTAGAATCCACTTGCGGGATTGCACTTATGTTGTTGTACTTTTGAAGCTTGATAGTGTTGCAGTCATCAGCCTATGAGATGTTAAATTTTTTGAAATGCATACTGTTTTCCTTTTGCTCTCTTAAACCAGAGAAGTAATTTTTGTTTCTTTCTTTTTTCCTACTAGTCAGGGTGAACTTTCTTAATAAGATGGATTTATCTCTTTGGGATCCACCTGAAAATCAAGGTTTGATATTCTGTTACCTTATTTGGATTTTCAAGATCTTTGGTAATGAAAGTACTGAAGTAGATAACTTATTTAGTCTTCACAGATAAAAGCAGTTATCCAACAAACAGTTCGGAGTATAACTTATATTTCGATCCGAGGCTTGGTGAGTTCATAATATTTCACATACTTCTATTGTCTATTTTGTTTGACATACCTCATTTATTTGAATTTATTCAATGTCATAGACGTGATCGAGGAAGATGGTTTAAACGAGAAATCATGTCTGCAAGTGTTAAAGATACTGATAAAGAAAGCTGATACAGAAATTGTAGAACTTGAAGATGATATACTGATGCTCCAGAGACAACTTGCCTGTGAAGATCATGTGGGTTTTGCTGCATTGAATGAAAAGGTTGTTCATCTGGATGGTATGCTAAGGGCTTTAAAGAATGAGAATCAGCAGGTTTGCTTTCTGAAATTGTCACATGTTCTTATTTGTTGACTTAAGTCAAGTACATGCACTTTAGGTAATCCCTATGTTGCTCGGACTCTTCAAAAATATCGCCGGGTGTGTGACGGATCCTCCAAAGTAGTGCATTTTTGGAGAATCCAACACGGGTACGGCAACATTCACATGTTCTTATTTGTTGACTTTTGTCAGTACATGCTCTTTAGGTAACACCTATGCTGCTCGGACTCTTCAAAAATGTCAGGGTGTATGTCACATTCTCCAAAAGTAATGCATTTTTTGAAGGATTTGACATAGTTGCGGCGACATTTTTGAATAATCCGAGCAATAGAAGGTAAAGACTACATATTTAATGCTTACTTTTAAGTTATATCTATAGTGCTTGTGGCATAGGCAACACTGTATGGAATATGTTACATATGGAGCTTATGCTCAAACGACAAAATGCATGTAATGTTTTCAACATGTCAAGTTCTTCAAGTCAAAAGAAAAATACTATTATTTGTTTTGCAATTAGTGAAAGATGAAATTGGTTATATATAGACTTTTCTATGGGCCTTGAACAAATGGAATTCCATTATGTCCTTTTTAGGTTGGGCAGTAAAGTAGAAACTTTGTTGTGTCTTCTTCTTTCAATGACTCAGGCAGCTGAGTGCGGTGCAACCGTGCAAGGAGGTTCATTCGAACCCCCTTCGCCGAAAAATTACATTGTTTATACACTGTCAAAATTATTTGTTATGATATATATAGTAGATGTTGAATCCCTTTGCCTTCTTCATATGTTTACTTTTTTGTTACTTAAATCCCCTTGATGAAAATTCTGGTTCCGCCACTGCCTGAACCTACAAGACATACTATCTTGACAACTTTTATTGTAAAAACAACAGCCTGCAGAACCTGGTGTTGGAAGTTCAAATCTGCCTGAAGGTCTTAACAAAACGGAAGCAATAGACGATCCCAACACAAAGGATATCAAAACTGTAAAAGTCAAGGATGGTTGCACTGCCCAGGCCAATGATACAGTCTTAGAATCTCTGGTTCAAGTGAGCAATCAGCAAGAAACAGTAAGTTGATTTTAGAGGAAAACAAAAATACTTGCATTGTCTAGAAGTTCTTAACAATACAAACTGTAGAGTTCAGATTCCTAGAGGATTAAAAACAAAATGAATCCTCTACTCTATTCAAATCCATAACTTTTCATATGATCAATTAATCTCTGTAGCAGTTCAGATTTATAGATTGCAAATATTCTGAATGTTGCAGTTCTGAATTGAAGTCCAAGCACAAACTACTTTAAGATGATGTCTTTCGTTGCTTATTTTTACGACCTTTGAATAAAAAAAGGTGAAAATGTTCTTTGACAGCCTGAAGAAACAACTCTGGAGGACAGACATGCTTCAGAACAAGAGGGCAAAGAATATAGCAGCAACTCAACACAGAAAGGAGTGAAGGCTGTTCAGATTAATGATCCGTCTGGAATGAAGGAACAAGAAGTGGTGCATACTGAAACTGATTGTACTATAGAGGACACACGACCACGTCTATTAAATTCTAAAAGGAATGACAGAAGCAAACCACGAAAAAAGTTAAAGAGTGGAGGTGACTACTATGGGGACAAAACCATCAAGGGAACTCAACAACAACTGGCTGGAGCCAAAAGAGCTGGCGGTTTTGTTTCTCCCATGTCATCTATTACCCCAAAATCTCGTATAGCAGATATCGATAAGATGTCACTGGTTCAACTCAGGGCCTTGGCAAATCAACACAATATATATGGGGTGTCCAATACTCGGAAGGCAGCCCTGCAACAACTGCTTCGCTCTAAGCTGCAAGTTAAAGATTGGTCATGACAGCAATCTCTCTATTCTTTAATTTTCAGTCTTATATGAAATATACATAGGATGGTTTCCGAATTTTTTTGTAAAGGAGAACAGGAAGAAATAGAGCTCTATACGTTAAAGCATAAACTGTCAAATGAGCTGCAAGAACTTCATCTCTATATGACAGCAATTGTGTATTCTTTTTATTGCACAGTATTATATGAAACATGCACAGAATTGTTTACCAGTTTTTTTAGTACAGGAAAATAGCAAGAGTCGAGCTCGTGAAAGCTAGATTACAACAGATAAATACCACAATTCAGTTTAGCAATTTAAATGAACCAAGAAGCATGGAGGAGGAAGAAGAGCGTAGAGATGGAAGTGGTCGTCGGAAGCTTGACATTCAATAAGTGTTGTTCCATTTCTTGTAGCCAGGAACTCATTTTGGACACATGGGACTGAAGTAGCTGGACACGACCTTAGAATTCAACAGCGCAACAAGGGGTGCAAACTTCACACACAGGGGTGTCTTGTATTGGCTCATGGAAGCACCTAAGCTAAAGCAGTAGTCCATGAGCTTGTCAAAAGTTCCAATTTCCACCACCCTGATTTCCAGAGGCCCGATTGATTTCTCAGACGCACGGCCCTGGCGGTAGAAGAAGTTTAGAGATTCTTCAATTGTGAGGCAACAATCTTCAAAGACTGAAGGAGGAATTGGGGTAGAGCCCTTCACATTCAGCTCCCAGAACAGGACATAGTGGCTTGGAATGGTGGCAATATCGACATAGCTGGTGTACTCGGTTAGATGTGCATCAAATGGAAACAGATTGCCCGCTGCATTTTTCACTGCATTTTGTAGCTCAACTTCATTAGTCTTGTCAGCATCAATGCTCAAGACAACATTTTCCCGGCATAGGAAGTTGAACTGAGGCGCGTTGTTCTTGTATCCAGCAACCCGAAGCACATCACTGACTCTGTATCTATAGAGTCCTGAAATGCGCATAAGTTCAAGCAAAGCTAAGCATTGGCAGACATGCATGTTTGACAGGTAAATAGAAAAAGAAAAAGAAAATGTGTCAATATATAGAGCTATTTGTTTGGCATTTGAATATACCAGAATATGTGGTAATGACAAGCTCGTACTCCTGGCCAATCTTGACATCAGCCAAATCAATCAATTGCTGTTGCTCTTTCTCGCTAAGAGACTTAGGCATGGAGATAGAATTGATGACTCCATCGCATCCCTGATTTGGTAAGAACTCAAAATAGCCCATGGTGGGAATAAGGGTGTATGAGACTTCACTAGGCTTACAAAAAGGGTTCAAGTTGATTCCAAAGGAGCCTTCTGAGGCAGTATATATGGTACTAACAAGAGGGAGGCTATTGCTGTAATAATCAGAGTGGATATATATTGTGACATGGTTCCAGTCACAGTAGCAGTCACATACTTGGCATTAGGCCACAGTCTAGTAATGATCCCTTTCCATGAATCTTTGGTGCATTCAGCTTCAATAAAATCAGCTAACTTTGGATCAGGTTTGAGGATTTTCATCACTGCCTCTCTCACTGATAAATCAGTTGTACTGGCGTCAACAGTTCCTGTCCGGACATCTTTACAAAGCAGATACCAGTGCTTCTCCAAGAACCTGATGGCACGGATGAAGCCAGTCGCGAAAAAGGAGCCAACACGGAGGACTTGCTGGTTCTGGCAGAGGCCACAGAGCATTTGTGAATACATGCTTTGGTAAGAGTCTGGACAAAGAAAGGTTGCTGGTGGACTAGTATAGTTATTTTGAGGACGACTAAAGTCAAAAAAAGGACTCTTGTAAATACTGGTTGAAAGAGCGCGAGCTGTTAATCCTCCAGGGGTCTTTTCTTCAGACCTTATGAACATGAAATACATTGCTTTGCCATTTCCATAATCTGGAACTGCTTGCCTCATCACAGACATCTGAAGCTTGTGAAGCTGTGATCTCCTCTTAAGCTCTTCCTCTGTTGTTGGTATCAATTTGCTCTCCCCTCCAGATGTTCCAGAACTGTATGCACATCAAAATTTTCCATTTAGGGCCCGATGTACTAAGCTCCCGCTATGCGCGGGGTCCACAAAAGGGCTGGACCACAAGAGTCTATTGTACACAGCCTTACCCTGCATTTCTTTAAGAGACTTTTTCCACAGAAATTTGCCCTTTATGACAGAGCAGCAAAGGATGAATTTTGTCGCAAGCCACCTAGTGATCAATGAACTAAGTCGTGAACCATGAGGTCTCAGGTTTAATTTCCATAGAGGGTAAAAAAACACGAGCTAGGTGGACAAAAGTCAGGATTTTCAAGAAGATGAATGCACTATTATTAAGAGGTGGATTCAGGATATAGAGTTGATGGCTTCAACCTTTAAGTTCTTATTATTGCATCCATTACAACAGGAACATACTCAGTGTAATCCCACAAGTAGGAGGTGAGGAGGGTAGTGTGTATGCAGTTTTACCCCTACCTTGCGAAGCTGGCTCGGATAGCAAAAAAGAAAACAAAAAACGAACCTTGTCAATAATTCAGTGATGGGTTGAGAGCAAAGGATTGGAGATTTATCACCATTAACAATACGGTTGATATGGGGCTGAATATCTTGGTAAGTGATGACTGGTATGAGTTTCTTGAATGTGTCCCTATCAGTGTGACCATTGAGACCATGACCCTGCAAGCACAGGTGGCAAAATTAGCCCATGAAAATATAACTTAGGCATGGAGATAGAATTGATGACTCCATCGCATCCCTGATTTGGTAAGAACTCAAAATAGCCCATGGTGGGAATAAGGGTGTATGAGACTTCACTAGGCTTGCAAAAAGGGTTCAAGTTGATTCCAAAGGAGCCTTCTGAGGCAGTATACATGGTACTAACAAGAGGGAGGCTATTGCTGTAATAATCAGAGTGGATATATATTGTGACATGGTTCCAGTCACAGTAGCAGTCACATACTTGGCATTAGGCCACAGTCTAGTAATGATCCCTTTCCATGAATCTTTGGTGCATTCAGCTTCAATAAAATCAGCTAACTTTGGATCAGGTTTGAGGATTTTCATCACTGCCTCTCTCACTGATAAATCAGTTGTACTGGCGTCAACAGTTCCTGTCCGGACATCTTTACAAAGCAGATACCAGTGCTTCTCCAAGAACCTGATGGCACGGATGAAGCCAGTCGCGAAAAAGGAGCCAACACGGAGGACTTGCTGGTTCTGGCAGAGGCCACAGAGCATTTGTGAATACATGCTTTGGTAAGAGTCTGGACAAAGAAAGGTTGCTGGTGGACTAGTATAGTTATTTTGAGGACGACTAAAGTCAAAAAAAGGACTCTTGTAAATACTGGTTGAAAGAGCGCGAGCTGTTAATCCTCCAGGGGTCTTTTCTTCAGACCTTATGAACATGAAATACATTGCTTTGCCATTTCCATAATCTGGAACTGCTTGCCTCATCACAGACATCTGAAGCTTGTGAAGCTGTGATCTCCTCTTAAGCTCTTCCTCTGTTGTTGGTATCAATTTGCTCTCCCCTCCAGATGTTCCAGAACTGTATGCACATCAAAATTTTCCATTTAGGGCCCGATGTACTAAGCTCCCGCTATGCGCGGGGTCCACAAAAGGGCTGGACCACAAGAGTCTATTGTACACAGCCTTACCCTGCATTTCTTTAAGAGACTTTTTCCACAGAAATTTGCCCTTTATGACAGAGCAGCAAAGGATGAATTTTGTCGCAAGCCACCTAGTGATCAATGAACTAAGTCGTGAACCATGAGGTCTCAGGTTTAATTTCCATAGAGGGTAAAAAAACACGAGCTAGGTGGACAAAAGTCAGGATTTTCAAGAAGATGAATGCACTATTATTAAGAGGTGGATTCAGGATATAGAGTTGATGGCTTCAACCTTTAAGTTCTTATTATTGCATCCATTACAACAGGAACATACTCAGTGTAATCCCACAAGTAGGAGGTGAGGAGGGTAGTGTGTATGCAGTTTTACCCCTACCTTGCGAAGCTGGCTCGGATAGCAAAAAAGAAAACAAAAAATGAACCTTGTCAATAATTCAGTGATGGGTTGGGAGCAAAGGATTGGAGATTTATCACCATTAACAATACGGTTGATATGGGGCTGAATATCTTGGTAAGTGATGACTGGTATGAGTTTCTTGAATGTGTCCCTATCAGTGTGACCATTGAGACCATGACCCTGCAAGCACAGGTGGCAAAATTAGCCCATGAAAATATAACTTAGGCATGGAGATAGAATTGATGACTCCATCGCATCCCTGATTTGGTAAGAACTCAAAATAGCCCATGGTGGGAATAAGGGTGTATGAGACTTCACTAGGCTTGCAAAAAGGGTTCAAGTTGATTCCAAAGGAGCCTTCTGAGGCAGTATACATGGTACTAACAAGAGGGAGGCTATTGCTGTAATAATCAGAGTGGATATATATTGTGACATGGTTCCAGTCACAGTAGCAGTCACATACTTGGCATTAGGCCACAGTCTAGTAATGATCCCTTTCCATGAATCTTTGGTGCATTCAGCTTCAATAAAATCAGCTAACTTTGGATCAGGTTTGAGGATTTTCATCACTGCCTCTCTCACTGATAAATCAGTTATACTGGCGTCAACAGTTCCTGTCCGGACATCTTTACAAAGCAGATACCAGTGCTTCTCCAAGAACCTGATGGCACGGATGAAGCCAGTCGCGAAAAAGGAGCCAACACGGAGGACTTGCTGGTTCTGGCAGAGGCCACAGAGCATTTGTGAATACATGCTTTGGTAAGAGTCTGGACAAAGAAAGGTTGCTGGTGGACTAGTATAGTTATTTTGAGGACGACTAAAGTCAAAAAAAGGACTCTTGTAAATACTGGTTGAAAGAGCGCGAGCTGTTAATCCTCCAGGGGTCTTTTCTTCAGACCTTATGAACATGAAATACATTGCTTTGCCATTTCCATAATCTGGAACTGCTTGCCTCATCACAGACATCTGAAGCTTGTGAAGCTGTGATCTCCTCTTAAGCTCTTCCTCTGTTGTTGGTATCAATTTGCTCTCCCCTCCAGATGTTCCAGAACTGTATGCACATCAAAATTTTCCATTTAGGGCCCGATGTACTAAGCTCCCGCTATGCGCGGGGTCCACAAAAGGGCTGGACCACAAGAGTCTATTGTACACAGCCTTACCCTGCATTTCTTTAAGAGACTTTTTCCACAGAAATTTGCCCTTTATGACAGAGCAGCAAAGGATGAATTTTGTCGCAAGCCACCTAGTGATCAATGAACTAAGTCGTGAACCATGAGGTCTCAGGTTTAATTTCCATAGAGGGTAAAAAAACACGAGCTAGGTGGACAAAAGTCAGGATTTTCAAGAAGATGAATGCACTATTATTAAGAGGTGGATTCAGGATATAGAGTTGATGGCTTCAACCTTTAAGTTCTTATTATTGCATCCATTACAACAGGAACATACTCAGTGTAATCCCACAAGTAGGAGGTGAGGAGGGTAGTGTGTATGCAGTTTTACCCCTACCTTGCGAAGCTGGCTCGGATAGCAAAAAAGAAAACAAAAAACGAACCTTGTCAATAATTCAGTGATGGGTTGGGAGCAAAGGATTGGAGATTTATCACCATTAACAATACGGTTGATATGGGGCTGAATATCTTGGTAAGTGATGACTGGTATGAGTTTCTTGAATGTGTCCCTATCAGTGTGACCATTGAGACCATGACCCTGCAAGCACAGGTGGCAAAATTAGCCCATGAAAATATAACTTAGGCATGGAGATAGAATTGATGACTCCATCGCATCCCTGATTTGGTAAGAACTCAAAATAGCCCATGGTGGGAATAAGGGTGTATGAGACTTCACTAGGCTTGCAAAAAGGGTTCAAGTTGATTCCAAAGGAGCCTTCTGAGGCAGTATACATGGTACTAACAAGAGGGAGGCTATTGCTGTAATAATCAGAGTGGATATATATTGTGACATGGTTCCAGTCACAGTAGCAGTCACATACTTGGCATTAGGCCACAGTCTAGTAATGATCCCTTTCCATGAATCTTTGGTGCATTCAGCTTCAATAAAATCAGCTAACTTTGGATCAGGTTTGAGGATTTTCATCACTGCCTCTCTCACTGATAAATCAGTTGTACTGGCGTCAACAGTTCCTGTCCGGACATCTTTACAAAGCAGATACCAGTGCTTCTCCAAGAACCTGATGGCACGGATGAAGCCAGTCGCGAAAAAGGAGCCAACACGGAGGACTTGCTGGTTCTGGCAGAGGCCACAGAGCATTTGTGAATACATGCTTTGGTAAGAGTCTGGACAAAGAAAGGTTGCTGGTGGACTAGTATAGTTATTTTGAGGACGACTAAAGTCAAAAAAAGGACTCTTGTAAATACTGGTTGAAAGAGCGCGAGCTGTTAATCCTCCAGGGGTCTTTTCTTCAGACCTTATGAACATGAAATACATTGCTTTGCCATTTCCATAATCTGGAACTGCTTGCCTCATCACAGACATCTGAAGCTTGTGAAGCTGTGATCTCCTCTTAAGCTCTTCCTCTGTTGTTGGTATCAATTTGCTCTCCCCTCCAGATGTTCCAGAACTGTATGCACATCAAAATTTTCCATTTAGGGCCCGATGTACTAAGCTCCCGCTATGCGCGGGATCCACAAAAGGGCTGGACCACAAGAGTCTATTGTACACAGCCTTACCCTGCATTTCTTTAAGAGACTTTTTCCACAGAAATTTGCCCTTTATGACAGAGCAGCAAAGGATGAATTTTGTCGCAAGCCACCTAGTGATCAATGAACTAAGTCGTGAACCATGAGGTCTCAGGTTTAATTTCCATAGAGGGTAAAAAAACACGAGCTAGGTGGACAAAAGTCAGGATTTTCAAGAAGATGAATGCACTATTATTAAGAGGTGGATTCAGGATATAGAGTTGATGGCTTCAACCTTTAAGTTCTTATTATTGCATCCATTACAACAGGAACATACTCAGTGTAATCCCACAAGTAGGAGGTGAGGAGGGTAGTGTGTATGCAGTTTTACCCCTACCTTGCGAAGCTGGCTCGGATAGCAAAAAAGAAAACAAAAAACGAACCTTGTCAATAATTCAGTGATGGGTTGGGAGCAAAGGATTGGAGATTTATCACCATTAACAATACGGTTGATATGGGGCTGAATATCTTGGTAAGTGATGACTGGTATGAGTTTCTTGAATGTGTCCCTATCAGTGTGACCATTGAGACCATGACCCTGCAAGCACAGGTGGCAAAATTAGCCCATGAAAATATAACTCGTCTAGTCCACTACAAATTTGAACTGATTATTGACTTGTCCATTTATTAGTTCATTTCATTTCAATTCAACCACCATAAAAAAGAAATTGGGAAGGTATGTATTTCAAATTGGCTCATGAGAAATCTTCTCGAAATTTTTTCAAAAAGTTTTTTTTATTTGATATGTTATATATAATCATATTAAAGCAAACAATGGTTCTATTAGGTACTAAAAAAATCATTAAAAAACAAATAAAGAAATTAAAATTTAGTAAAAACCGGAGAAATTGGATTATGACCTGCTTTATAACCATTTGAGCCTAATCTATTTCAACTCAAGTAACTTTCAGGCGGATTTGACTCACAAGGAAGAGAAGCTTTGAATAAAGTGGATTCATAAATACTATATAAAAGGGCAGCATACGTAGACCTTACACCTACCTTGGAAGGTAGAGAGGTTTCCGATATATCCTCGCCTCAAGTAATTAAAAGCATTACAAAGCAATTCGAAAAAAAATAAAACAACACGAATGAAGACGCTAAGATAAAAATACTAAAGAAAGCAGGACAAATCATACTAAAAAAAATAGTAACTGCAATAAAATAATACGATAATCGAAGCACAAGAAAAAACATTATATAGTAACAGAAATGAAATAACAAGAAACAACAAAAGTAATACTACAACTACTAGTATGAAATAATTTAAATTGATTATTAAACCCGCTCTTTTATTAACTTAGTCTATTTTAACCCGCTCAAATTCAAGTCAACCCACCAATTTAACACCCCTACCTACCTACCTACCTGCAAGTACTCAACATGAGCATTTTGAGAGAGAATTTCAGCAAGAACTTTCTTTTGGACCTCATCAACATTGCTAGTCACCTCTTCAATAAACTCAAGGCCCTTTTTGTAGTCACTTATGCTTCTTTCCATAATATAAAGACTTGTGAATAAGGTGAAGAAAATGAATACAATGGGATAGTTGACATGTAGCAAGTGGGGGCTTTATGTAGAGGAAGTGTCTGGTTTTTTTTATTACTACTAAATAGATAAAATAATAAAACGTGTCTGTTTTTTTTATATTACTACTAAATAGAAAATAATATAACGTGTCTGTTTTTTCATTACTACTCCCTCCATTTTCAATTTGTTTGAACTAGTTTTCTTTTTAATCCGTTTAAAAAATAATGACCTTTTCTTTTTTTAGCAACTCTTTAATTCTAACTTTCCACGAGATATATTTAAGACCATAAGATTAAAGGATATTTCGATACATTTAACATCTCTTTAATAAATCAAACAAATTAAAACAGATGGAGTACTAAATAGATAAAATAATAAACGTGTCTCTAGCTCCCCATTTATTAATTGATCTTGTGTTAACCTACTAAGGGTCAACCTACTACATGGTTGTATGTTTGTAGAAATTTATTCGCACTTAGTATTTATATCAAGTCAATAGATGTGTGACATATATTTGTAAGAGGTTAAAATTTGAAACTTATGGGTTATGAATGTTAATTTGTGTAACTTATAATTGCGTTTTTTATTAATAATTTGTACATATATTAAGACAAATACATGATTTAAATCAAAGCTATCGAGGTTGCTAAATCCATGGCGACACTCGTATTTGTATTTAGACTTTTAACACTTAACCATAGTTACTATAAATAAATTGCTTTGACATTTGTGACTAGCGTATGAAGATCTA
Organism: Jaltomata sinuosa; assembly: GCA_003996215.1. Taxonomy (NCBI): domain Eukaryota; kingdom Viridiplantae; phylum Streptophyta; class Magnoliopsida; order Solanales; family Solanaceae; genus Jaltomata; species Jaltomata sinuosa. The sequence goes on along the minus strand of QJPP01000738.1, from coordinate 48,872 downwards.
TATCAGGATCTTTGAGCTATAATAAGATTTAATCAATTACATATAGCAGCTCATTTTGGAAAATGAAATGCGAATTAATAAGGGGATTAATTAGTTAGTTAACTTAATATGTATGCTGAACCCCTAAGCATCCAAGAGTATAGTTTACGGGTTCTTCTTCCTAATTTGAAGTGATAAAGAGTTTTTTAACGGATCATGAACCAAGTCTCATATAGTGCACTTATTTAGTACGTTAATGATAGCTTATGAAACAGGCACAGGAGTTTTACTTGGTACAGGAAAACAGCAAAACTCCTTGATGCTTCTTGGTTAATTACAAGAGATAGATAAATTAACCAAGAAGCATGAAGGAGAGGGAAGTGGTGTTGTTCCATTTCTTGTAGCCAGGAACCCATTGTGGACACATGGGACTGAAGTAGCTGGACACGACCCTCGAATTCAACAGGTCAACAAGGGTGCATACTTCACACACAGGGGTGTCTTGTGAGGCAACAATCTTCAAAGACTGAAGGAGGAATTGGGGTAGACCCCAGCTTCTTCACATTCAGCTCCCAGAACAGGACATAGTGGCTTGGAATGGTGGCAATATCGACATAGCTGGTGTACTCGGTTACATGTGCATCAAATGGGAACAGATTGGCCGCTGCATTTTGCAGCTCAACTTCATTAGTGTGGTCAGCATCGATGCTCAAGAATACATTTTCCCGGCATAGGAAGTTGAACTGAGGTGCGTTGTTCTTGTATCCAGCAACCCGAAGCACATCACTGACTCTGTATCTATAGAGTCCTGAAATGGCACAAATTCAAGCAAAGGTAAGCGTTGGGAGACATGCATGTTTGACAGGTAAATAGAAAAAGAAAGCATTTGAATATACATACTAGAATATGTAGTAATGACAAGCTCATACTTCTGGCCAATCTTGACATCAGCCAAATCGACCAATTGTTGTTGATCTTTCTCGCTAAGTGACTTGGGCATGGAGATAGAATTGATGACTCCATCGTTTCCCTGATTTGGTAAGAACTCGAAATAGCCCATGGTAGGAATAAGGGTGTAAGAGACTTCACTAGGCTTACAAAAAGGGTTCTAGTTGATTCCAAAGGAGCATTCTGAGGCAGTATACATGATACTAACAAGAGGGAGGCAATTGGGCCACAATCTGGTAATGATCCCTTCCCATGAATCTTTGCTGCATTCAGCTTCAATAAAATCAGCTAACGTTGGATCAGGTTTGAGGATTTTCATCACTGCGTCAACAGTTCCTGTCCGGACATCTTTACAAAGCAGAGACCAGTGCTTCTCCAAGAACCTGATGGCACGGATGAAGCCAGTCGCGAAAAAAGAGCCAACACGGAGGACTTGCTGGTTCTGGCAGAGGCCACAGAGCATTTGTGAATACATGCTTTGGTAATAGTCTGGACAAAGAAAGGTTGCTGGTGGACTAGTGTAGTTATTTTGAGGACGACTAAAGTCGAAATAAGGACTCTTGTAAATACTCGTTGAAAGAGCACGAGCTGTTAATCCTCCAGGGGTCTTTTCTTCAGACCTTACAACAACAACATACCCAGTGTATTCCCACAGAGTGAGGTCTGGGGAGAGTAGAATGTACGCAGACCATACCTTTACTTCAGAGATGAAGTAAACAGGTTGTTTTCGATAGACCTTATGAACATGAAATACACTGCTTTGCCATTTCCACAATCTAGAACTTCTTGGCTCATCACAGACATCTGAAGCTTGTGAAGTTGTGATCTCCTCCTAAGCTCTTCCTCTGTTGTTGGTATCAATTTGCTCTCCCCTCCAGATGTTCCAGAACTGCATGCACATCAAAATTTTCCATTTAGGGTCTTGTGTACCAAGCTTCCATTATGCGCAGGGTCCAGGGAAAAAGTCGGACATAAGGGCTCTGTAATAGGCTTTTTTCACAGAAATTTGTCCTTTAGCCAAAAATTAATTTAGGATAAAGCAGCAAAGAACGCCACCTAGTGATCAAGAAATTGAGTTGTGAACCATGAGGTCTCGGGTTCAATTTTCATAGAGGGCAGGGCGAAAAAAACACGAGCTAGGGCCTAGGTGGACAAAGTCATGATTTTCAAGAAGATGATGCACTATTGTGAAGAGGTGGATTTATGATATAAAGTTGACGGCTTCAACCTTTAAGTTCTTATTATTGCATCCATTACAACAACAATAACATACTTAATGTAATCCCATAAGTAGGGGGAGGGGACGGTAGTGCCTATGCAATCTTACCCCTACCTTGTGAAGGTAGAGAAATTGTTTTCGATAGCCCCTCAACTCAAATAACACATTAAATATTTTCATAAACATGTCCATTTTTTTCTCCTCGATAATAAGACTATACAAATTACATTATTATTATTTTTTGCAATATTGCCGTTATTTAATTTTTCTAATTTGAAGTTAATTCTTGAATTACAGGCTTACAGCCACTTGGAATTCCCTTTTTATTTGCTTATTATTATTTCTTCTATTTCTCACCTAAACTTTGGTCTAACTGCGCAAGTCAAATTACAAATATCAAGCAGTTTACTTTTTTTTTTGTTTCCCACCTATGGCGGGTACGGTCGGAACTGATCTGGTTAATTTAAATTCGTATCGTATAAGATTTTTTCAATTAGGAGAGTGCTTTCTAACAATACTTTAGGGTGTATTAGGTATGAAATATTTTTTAGGAAAATGATTGAATTTTTTACTTATTTTTTTTGTGTCCGATATGCAAGCAAAAAATATTATTTTATAGACATTTGTATATAATCTAGACAAAATCCTATGGAAGGTGAAGCAGTGGCGAATTTATAAGGGCGAAATGGGGTACGTGAACCTGTGATTTCTCTATAAAATTAAATATTTTATGTATATATTTTTTAAAAATTAATACAATATTATTATATTCTGACACTTATACTATAAGAAGGTTAAATAGAGCACTTGGTTAAATGTTCATCTATTTACTCTATCAATTCACACTTAATTTATTTATTTATTTTCGAAGGTGCACCCATATTCTGTACTCCAACTCAGTAGCTCATTCCGGATAAGCGAGTGAATTTCAAGCCGGAAGGAAAAAAAGCGAAGTAAGCAGCCAACTCTGGTACTAGCAAACAGCAAATTCTAGATTTGTCACTGAGGTGAAGGTGGAGGGTAAGGGGTGTAAGGTGGTGGGGATGGAGTGAAAATGAAATGGGGAGGATACTATTAATGTTGAATGTCATTTGTGAAATTTAACTTTTATATTTTAATAAAAAGTCATTTTCTCATTTTTTAATATTTTTTCTTTTTGAGAAAATAAATTTCAAAAATCTGACCAATCAATATGAGAAAATCAGAAAACAATCTCATAACACATCTTTAATTTATATTCAAATCTTAAATTCGAAATACCTGAGTAAGGATAAAAGGATTTTATCTATATCATCATAACCTCAATTCAATCGCGGGACAAAAATTCTTGCAACTACGAAAACTATAACTACTTTCAATGACCAAAAAAAAAAAAAAAAAAAACAGAGTAAATTTCAAGTTGACTTATTGCTTTTCCACGTGTCCACTTGGATGCGCGTCAAACGTAGCCGAATTTTTAGCTAAATTTGTCAAATACGAAAGGTCAAACTTTTTACTTCTTCTAAGGGTCGGAGCTATATCTTTACCCCTCTATATGTAAAGAATTACGTTAATACCTTCTGTTACGCGTTAGTGGGTTCCCTGCCGACAAATGTCTTCACTTTCTAAAGCGGGTAGAGTGTATTAGAAAAATAATGCATGTATTATTGTTGTATATTAGTCTCGCCTTCTTATTTTATGTGGCATTCTTTGATTTGACATGATATTTAAAAAAAAAAGGAAGACTTTTAAAACTTGTGATCCAAAATAATTGAATATTTGTGTGGTTGTAAATCATTTTATCAAGAATTAAAGGGAAATTTCAAAGTTAATTTTTTTTTAATTATAGAAATGTGACATTCTTTTTGGAACGGAATAAAAAAGAAAGTGTGTCACATAAAATGAGACGAGGGAGTACTAATAACTCTATTTAGTATTAAAGTGTATATAACTAGTAAATAGAAATTCATAGTATTAGTACAAATTACAATGAGTTCTAATACATGCATTAACATGATTAAAGATATAATTACCCTCAGAACCTTCTATCATATTTGTGAAGGGTATTTTTGTAAGCAATTTTTCTTTAATTATGCAATGCATGTTATTTTTAATACATCAAATCAAACATTGCATAAGAAAAATTTCAAGCATAGTTACTGCAAATATAACTAATATCGGCATTACTAATACATCATATTTTACATTATTCTTATAGGCACTACCTAAACGACCCCTAACTACTACTTGTTTTGACCATTTACTCATCAAGAAAGTGCAAATCAAAGGATCAAACTGACATGTCTTTGGTAGTGAAATGTAAGACTTTAATGTTAGTCTGTATTCTGTTCTTGTTATTTCTAAACTCTTGAACTACAACTCAAAATTTCAAAAGGAAATTAAATAATAAACAAACGTTAGGAGGAAATTAAAACTGCATTAATACTTGAATTTTGGAGGACTAATAATGCACTCTATAAAGAAAAAGGGATGACTTCGAGTTTAAAGCAAAAATAAGGGACTATTTTGGGCCTTTTCACTATGGAGTCATTGAATTTTCAAAATCCGCGGTAACTTGACCAAGTAGAGAAGTGGCAACCGCGTAAATAATACCCAACTCCAGGACCTTTTTACTAGTATACTGATCTCTCTCTCCTTATAAATTCCCAGATTTTATTTCTTCCTTTTCCAAATTACTACAAAGATAATATTTCAAAATTTTCACTCTCTAAAGCTTTACAAAAAAAAAAATGTCCGGTTACCCGCCCAACGTTCCCGGCTACGGTTACGGCCAGCCACCGTCATCTCAGTCGTACTCCTCCTCCCCATACGGTGCTCCGCCACCGTCTTCAGCTTCACCCTACGCTGCTCCACCACCGCATTACGGTGCTCCACCACCGCAAAGTCACTCCCCTTACCCTCCCGTTCCGCCGTCACCGTACGGCGGCGTCGGAGCATCTCCCGCCCCTTACGGTTACCCTCCGGCACCTCCTCATTCCGTCCGGCCGCCGCCTTACGGGGCTAGTAATAGTATTAGTAGTAGCCCTTTTGCATCACTCGTGCCCTCTGCTTTTCCACCTGGCACGGATCCCAATGTCATAGCGTGTTTTCAGCTGGCGGATCAGGATGGTAGTGGGTTAATCGATGATATGGAGCTGCAGAAGGTGCTTTCTTCGTATAATTATCAGAGCTTCAGCTTGAGGACTGTTCATCTACTTATGTATCTCTTCACCAATACCAACACCAGAAAAATCGGTAATTTCACTCGTGATTATCGTGTTTTATTTGTATGTTTTTTCTAGTAAAGTTGTTGCCATGCATATGAAACAATTCCTCTTACAGACTACTTATAATAGACTCTTGTGGTCTGGTTCTTCTCTGAACCGCATATTTATGCGTAAAAATGAAAATATTGGTCATAAGTTCATAATTCCATGCTGAAAATGTTAGATTTATGAACAAATAATAATGATATTTAGTATACAATTTAAAAAAAGTACCTTATCATAATGTTAGAATCTCCTATTTAGATTGATTTATGACTAGAGTCTAGAGTGGTTGAAGAATATGTCTTTTGGAGTAACCATTTGTAATAAAATAGTGTAGTAGTTTTGACTGGTTAATACTCCCTTCGTTTTATTTTACTTGGCCCCTATATTAAAACATAGATGTCTCATTTTACTTGTCCGGCTTTTTGCAAATCAAGAGATTTTTTTTTACTTTTTTCCCATATTATTCTGGGTATTAAATAACTATTACATAAAATAGTACTAGTCCAATTTAATGTTTCAAACATCATAAGTTACTTATCACATTTTTAGTTTATACGCATCTCTTATGATTGGTTAAGTTCATAATTCCATGCTGAAAACGTTTGGTTATGAACAAATAATGATGATATTTAGTATACATTTTTAATAAAGTACCTTATCATAATGTTAGAATCTCCTATTTAGATTGATTTGTGACTTGAGTGGTTGAAGAATATGTCTTTTGGAGTAACCATTTGTGATAAGATACTGTAGTAATTTTGACCGGTTAATATTCCATCCGTTTCATTTTACTTGGCTCCTATATTAAAAATAGATGTTTCGTTTTATTGGTTCACTTTTGCAAATCAAGAAAATTTTATTACTTTTTTTCATACTACTCTAGGTATTAAATAACTACGTAAAGTAGTACTAGTTAAATTTATAGTTTCAAAACATAATAAGTTATTTGTCAAATTTTTTATTTACACGTCCCAAGTTCATAATTCCATGCTGAAAATGTTAGGTTATATATGAACAAATAATGATAATATTTTGTATACAAATTAAAAAGCTACCTTATCATAATGTTAGAATCTCCTATTTAGATTGATTTGTGACTCGAGTGGTTGAAGAATATGTCTTTTGGAGTAAACATTTGTAATAAAATACTGTAGTAATTTTGACTGGTTAATACTCCATTCATTTCATTTTACTTGGCTCCTATATAAAAATAAATATTTCATTTTACTTGTTCGTTCTTGCAAATCAAGAATTGTTGATTTATTTTCTGCCCTGGATGAAAGCAGGTCCCAAAGAATTCAGTTCAGTCTTTTACTGTCTTCAAGATTGGAGGGTAAGTAATGGTCACCTTTGCGCACTTCTTTCTGCTGACTCAGGAGAAGGTGTTTCTTACGCAATTTAATCGGAACTTTATGGCCGCAGGGAATATTTGAAAGATTTGACAGGGATAGGAGTGGAAAAATTGATTCCTCTGAATTGCGAGACGCTTTACTTAACATGGGATATTCTGTATCACCTTGTATCCTGGATTTGCTGGTCTCCAAGTTTGACAAAACTGGTGGAATGAATAAGGCCATTGAATATGATAACTTCATCGAGTATGTTTCTGCATTTTTGCAAACCTTTCTTGTTGCTATTTTCATACTTTCTCCGTCTCAATATATGTGGCATCATTTGATGACTTGGCACAATAAATTAGGACGGAGGGAGTATACATTTATATTTTACTTTTTTGCGCTCTATGTTTTGCAAATTTTGACATTTTGTGCTTTCGTCTCCTTTGCTTGATTCAGGTGCTGCCTCACTGTTAAAGTAAGCTGTAATCTCTTCGTCAATTATGGCATTCGGATACATCATCCAAGCCCGTGTTTATATATTCAGGGAAAAAGGGCTTGATATACTCTTCAGTTTTGCGATTTACCGCTGATATATATATCACTCGTTAAAAAAGTGACACACATATGTGAACCACTTTTTTAGATTGCAAAATTGATGGGTATATTAGACATTTTTCCCTATATTCATTAAGGTGTTTGTTCTCACATAGGGTACTGCTCTTTTGCAGGGATTAACTGAGAAATTCAAGCAGACAGATACTTCATATTCAGGCTCGGTTACGTTCACTTATGAGTCCTTCTTGCTGACCGTTTTGCCCTTCCTCATCGCTTAGAAGCATCTGAATTTTACAATTACGGGGTGGTTTTACTGTAACTTTCCAGCTTTGATTCCGTTTGCTTTCAGGAGATATGTTACTTTTGTTTGTTTCGTCAAATAATTGTCAAGAGTTTTTCTTTGAGTCGAGAATCTGTCAAAAACAATTAAAATTTGCGTACAGTCTATCCTTCTCAAATTTTATTTGTGGAATTATATTGTATATATTGTTGTTTGTAATACAATTTTTCGATAGAGTAAAGTTAAATTACTTTATTGTAGAAATCAGTGTGTTTTGTGATGGTTAATGGGATGTTAACTAACTAAAAATATACCGTCAAACATCTCCATAGTGGAGATATCATTTAGCTATCATAAATTAGAAAGAGTGTGAATATGAAAAAGGCACACATCACTAGCTTTTCTTCGTAAAGTTATGAAATAATCGATGTCCATCATTTAAATATAATTTTTTCCCTTTAAATTAGATATTTATACTTGAAATTTAATATGTTCAAGATATTAATGATAATTACCATAAACATTTTGATATTTATTTTGTACATAATATATATTTCTTACAGAATATTATTACATAATATTTGAGTATGACGGTTATAAAAGAGTAATTTTACAAAGAGTGTATTACTATAATGAATGTCATTACTCTTATAGGTAAAGTAATATTATAGAAAAGTAAAATATAATATGAAAAATCAATTTCAAAAAAGCTGATATCATTATAATAAAATGTCATTATAACAAGTAGTGTGTTACAGAGAGGTTTGAATATATATGAAAAATTACAACATATTTTCATTTTGTGGATTCTTTGGATTTGCAAATTCCGCGGTAACTTAACCAAATAAAGTAGTGGCAACCGCGTAAATAATACCCAATTCCAGGACCTTTCTACTAGTACTACTATTTATATGAGCTGTCTCCTTATAAAATCACAGATACAAAAAGATATTTTTCTTCAATTTCTCTCTCTAGCTTTACAAAAATGTCCGGTTACCCGCATAACGTTCCCGGCTACGGTTACGGCCAGCCACCACCGTCATCTCAGCCGTACTCCTCCTCCCCATACGGCGCTCCACCACCGTCATCTCAGCCGTACTCCTCCTCCCCATACGGCGCTCCACCACCGTCTTCAGCTTCACCCTACGGTGCTCCCCCACCGCAAAGTCACTCCCCTTACGCTTCCGTTCCGTCACCGTACGGCGCCGGTGCACCTCCTTACGGTGATCCGCATAAACCTCCAAAAGAAAATAAACCACAGTCTTCCTCCCCTTACGGTGGTGGGGCAGGTGGTTACGGTGCCCCACCTCCTTCGGCACCGTACGGTGATCCGAACAAACCACCGAAGGATAGTCACTCACAACCCTCTGCTCCTTACGGTGGATACCACGCGCCACCTCCTGCTGGGCCTTATGGAGCGAGTAGCCCTTTTGCATCTCTAGTGCCCTCTGCTTTTCCACCTGGCACGGATCCCAATGTTATAGCGTGTTTCCAGCTCGCGGATCAGGATGGTAGTGGGTTCATCGATGATAAGGAGCTGCAGAAGGCGCTTTCTTCTTATAATCAGAGCTTCAGCTTGAGGACGGTTCATCTCCTTATGTATCTCTTCACCAATACCAACACTAGGAAAATCGGTAATTTTACTCATGTCACATTTAGTTTATATCCTTAATTGTGCTCAGAGGTATTGATCCTCTTTTTGTTTAAGTAATTGCAGCGTATTCTAGGGGTAAATTGATTAGGGGTCGTTTAGTAGCTGGTTAGAGTTTTGCGTATTAGTAATGTCGGAGATAGTTATGAGGAAGTCTATGTATAATTATGCAGGTAGAGTTATTCATATATTACTTATTTCTAGTTATTTCATCTGCTATCCTGCATAAAATAGTGTGCATAGATTGTCTCATAATTTATAAATACATTAGTTGTGCAAGTTTCTAAATTACAGACCAAACAACCGTATTAAGTTTATACATGAATAGCTTACCTCCAAACCTACTATATGTTTCTACTTTTGATATCCATCATAGAAAACGAAGGAATTGGTGATACATGCTGAAAATGTTATATTGTGTACAACTAATAATAATGTGGTATACACTTTAAAAAGGTACTTATCATAACCTACTAGTATATGTTTCTACTTTTGCTCCATCATGGAAAACGAAGGAATTGGTGATACATGCTGAAAATGTTAGATTGTGTACAACTAATAATAATATGTGGTAGACAATCTAAAAAGGTACTTATTATATTGTTGGAATCTCCTATTTAGATTGATTTGTGAATGGAGTGGTTGAAGGACATTTGGAGTAACCATTTGTAATAAAAAAATAATTTTGATTAATTTGTGAATGGAGTGGTTGAAAAAGGTTATTTGGAGTAACCATTGGTAATAAAGAAGTAATTTTGATTAATACTTTATAGTTTCCATAAACTTTAAGCTAGTGGTATTGGTGCCATCCTGAAGTGTATATTGGCCAGGAAGATATGGCCTAGAACAGGTCTATAGGACTTGGTGTGGCCATTCCATAACCCATGCTGCAGAAATTCCTGTATGAATTATACCGTTACCTTGTCAAAAAATAAATAAATTCCTGTATGAATTGCTTTTTATATCCTCGTCGAGGATTAGGGTAGAAGGTTAGTAGGTAGTCGAGCGTTGTGTAGTTCACTTATCAGTATCTGTTGTTTCCTTTGCTTCAATTATCGTATAATTTGTGTTGCTACTTTCTTTCTTCTTAATTGTTTTCAGCATCGCTTCTTCGTTACTGTAATTGCTTTACATACTTGATTTTGTGACATGCTTACTCGAGCCGAGGGTCTATCGGAAACAGTCTTTCTACCTTCACAAGATAGGAGTAAGAGTGCGTACACTCCACCCTCCCCCGACTCACTTGTGAGATTATACTGGGTATGTTGTTGGATTGAGTCTGTTGTTCCTTGAGTTGATGACTGCCTGGCCATTTTACTTCTTCTGAATTGGACATGTAATGAACCAATGTTTCTTGTATCTTGTTGACATTTTTTTTAGAAGGTTGGTATAGGGGAAGGGACCCTCTACCTCCAACCATGAGATTGGTGTTTGAGTCGTCAAGGGGGGGAGTGAGAAAATACTCTGTTGGTCCCTTGATTTGTGGGGGGGGGGGGGGGGATGGGGGTGGGGTTTCCATATAAAAAGAAAAATTAACATTTTTTCAGCATGGAGGTCTTTTGCAAAGCAGATTAGAAGTTTCTATAACTTATGGAAGTGTGTTCTCAAGTTGGCAATTGAGCATTATCTATCTTAATTTAACACTGTCTTGTACTATCAGTTCTCTTTGAAAGGAGCAAAAGCAAGCCTGTGATAATATGGTGATAGCGACTGAACTTCCGTTTGTACTTCTCTTTTCCCCCCTTATCTTCCTTTCTCCTTTCCTTTTTGAAGTTAGAATCTCATTAGAACACATGTTGAGCCATTAGGGTGGCAAAACATAACTGCCTACAAAAAATGCAACTTTGTACGTTTGTTATTCTACTTAGAAATTTTAATTTCAGCATCTGGTAGTCTATGATTGTGTGCTAACATGTGCTTTAGACTGTTTTTTTCCTCTATGTTTTTTCAAGAGGAAAGATGAATGCAGAATAATGTCAAATTTGTCTTTTTATTCCCTTTTATTCTATATTTTTTGTTCCAAATGTTATTGGTTTTTGTAGTTAATCAGGAGTATCATTTAATGATGTTGATCGAATTTGAGTTGGAGATATACCTTTATGAAGCTTTTTCTTTGTTGAGCATATAGATCTTTTCCGTTTCCTTTTTCTACCTGTTGATTTATCTTCTGCCCTGGATGGAAGCAGGTCCCAAAGAATTCACTTCAGTCTTTTACAGTCTTCAAGAATGGAGGGTAAGTTGAAGAATCTTTTATGGTCACCTTTGCACTTCTTTGTGTTTTCCATTTTGCTCAGGAAAAAAAATCTCCCTTTCTATGCAAGTTCATTGGAACTTCCTCGTTATGCAGGGAATTTTTGAGAGGTTTGACAGGGATAGGAGTGGAAAAATTGATTCATCTGAACTGAGGGACGCCTTACTTAGCCTGGGATATGCTGTATCACCTTCTATCCTGGAGTTGCTTGTCTCCAAGTTTGACAAAACTGGTGGAAAGAATAGGACCATTGAATATGATAACTTCATCGAGTAAGTTTCTGCATCAATGCAAATCTTTCTCCGTATTGTTCGTATATCTTTATATCTTCTCTTTTGTTCTATGCTTTGCTAACTTCTAATTTTGTGCTTTCGTTTCCTTTGCTTGATTCAGGTGCTGCCTCACTGTTAAAGTAAGCTACAGTATCTTCATCTATTACCATTCTATATACTCATTTAGGTGTTTGTTCTAACATAGGTTTTCATTTCTTTTACAGGGACTAACTGAGAAATTCAAGGAGAAGGATACTTCATATTCAGGCTCGGCTACGTTCACTTATGAATCCTTCATGCTGACCGTTTTGCCTTTTCTGATCGCTTAAAGGGGAGGCATTTTGAATTTTACAATTACGGGTGGTTTTACTATGACTTTCCGGCTTTGATTGCTTCTGTTGGATTTGTAATACAATCTTTAGGGTGAAGTTAAATCACTTTCTTGAAGTCAGTGTGTTTTGCAGCAGTTAATGGGATATATCAAACTAATCCTCTATGTGTTTCTTTGTATGTGTTCGGTATTCAAACATATTGTAGACTACTTACACTGCTCTCCAAAAATTAAAATGATAAATGAGTTTTTGTAAGGTTATGTACTAAAAAAAGGTTTTTATAAGTGTCATTCCCTTTTCAACTGACGTATTGTTCTTAGCTAAACATACATTTTTATGAACACAACTGTCGGTGAATCATACTTGAGTCTAGATTTATTGGAGATAGTCTCTCTACCTGCACAAGGTCTGTGTACACACCACCTTCTTTACTCCACAGGCTCAACTTATGGGATTACATTGGGTTTGTTGTTGTAATCTCGATTTCTTCTACTTATACAACCTTTGCTTTTGTTTAAATTATTGGGCTGAGATGTGTATCTTTCTGTTGTATGACAAGGGTAGTTCGTGATTTTACGGAGCACATTATTGGAAGATACCTCTTAGAGATATCTACAATCGCCAAATAATTTATTGGTTCTAGAAATTTTATTTTGTGTCTCACTTGGCAGACATAAGTTATGCAAATTATCGAGGGAATAGAGTGAACTGTGAAGTGGTAAGTACTTTATTTTTAACTAGAGTTTTTGAATTCGAGGTAGTGAGTATTTTACTCCCAATATGGGGACTTTTCAGCATAAAATTAAAGACATTTTATTACTTGTCAAGTAGACACGTCTCATTTATAGAGAAAAAGATAAACCAATTGGATAGTTGTATGGCCAAAGAAATCAGATATTTTTCACTTTGTTTGAAATTTATGAAGTTGGGTTGTGTTTTGTTATACTTTTTGTAAAAAAGAGAACAAAACACTTTATTTGGAATTTGGGAAAATAGAGTTGAAAAATTAATTTGGAATTCAACTTTAAGTTGTATTTGGAAATGTTATAACCAAACACAATGAAATGTTATAACCAAACACAATTTTTGAAATAAAATGAAATTATTTCGAAAAAAAAACGAACAATTCTCATGATCAAACGAGTCTTGAGTAGGTCAATAAGAACCCAAAAATAATTAAGATGTTAGATTTGAATGCATATTCGTGCCTTTGAATTTGAATACCAAATAATTAAGATAATTTATTTTTATTTAATTTTTAGTATATGAATATATGTAACTTATCTTTATTCAAAGACCGCTCCTAATAATATATAGAGTTTAAAAATGATAATTAGACACCATATCAATAACATATTAGGACAAAAATGGCGCAGTAAAACTATTTTGATGAATCACATCCTAATAATATATAGAGTTTAATATTATTTTTTTGGTTTTTCACTTAGTGTTCGATATTTATTTTGAGGTTGAATTAATTCAAATTTTAGGGATAAAATACTTTCTATCAAAAGTGACTCTATACAGAACTCAAACATCTTCATCAAGGACGAAGGTATACATACCACTCTACCACAACACAGTTAGGGATCGTTTGGTAGAATGTATAAAAATAGTGCATAGTATGGTGTATTAATAATGCTTGCATTAGTTATGCTGAGATTTTTCTTATGCAGTGTTTGGTTTGGTGTATTAAAAATGACATGCATTATATTTTTTTTTAAAAAAAATATTTGCTTACAAAAATACCCTTCACAAATATGGTGGAAAGGATGTGAAAAAAGTTTTAAGGAGCAATTACGTCCTTAATTTAGCATGCATTAGAATCCATTGCATTACTAATCCCATGGATTTTGAGATATTAGTAATACACTCCTCAATACACAATAGAGTGTATAACGCATTAGTTATACATAAGCTAAAAAAAAGAAACCAAATAAAGTATTAGTAATACACAAGATTAATGCATGCATTATTTTTGTTTATACACATCTAACGACCCCTTATTAGTATTAAAATATGAGTTAGCAAGTCTACCATAAAATTTCTTTAAAAAGAGAAGGCAATAAAAAGGAGTCCTATTTAGGTTGGGTAAAGGTAACAATAATCAAAAGCCAAGGGTGCGTTTCAACAATATCTATTCCTCAAAGAGGAAAAACAAAACCCTAGAAAGTTTTTTTTTCTTCTACAAGATCCACTTCCCCTCTCTCTTTCTCTGTTCCTCCAAAGCGGCGAGCTCAAAAATCCGGCAGCAAAAAATCATGGCGGCGAAGTACGATTTGACGCCACGTGTAGCGCCGCAATTGGACAGGCACTTGGTATTCCCGTTACTTGAGTTCTTGCAAGAGAGGACATTGTACCCAGATGAAGATATACTCAAGGCGAAGATTGAGCTGCTTAATCATACTAACATGGTTGATTATGCTATGGATATTCATAAGTCCCTCTATCACACCGACGATGTCCCTCAAGGTACCCCCTTCATATTGATGTATGCTTATACGGGTCCACGTATTGCTGGATGCTAATTGATTTGTTACTTTACTAATCTTAATACTTGTGCGAATTTAGCAAAAAGGGGGCTTTTTTTTTGGGGGGGGGGGTTGTAACTTTGATGGATATGATCTCTAGAAGTTGTTTAAGAGTTGTCCTGAGGAGATATCTGTATAGTTGAGGTATAAGAGTAAAAATCTAGAGATGCACCCAAGGGTGTGGCCTAGTGGTCAATGACGTGAGTTGAGCACCATGAGATCCCAGGTTCAATTTGCAGCAGAGACAAAACAAACACTAGGTGATTTCTTCCCATCTATTCTAGCCTTGGTGGACAGAGAGCTACCTGATACCTGTTGCAGGTGGTAGGTATCCTGTGGAATTAGTTGAGGTGCGCGCAAGCGGGATCGGACACCACTCAATCTAAAGACTTGGCAGTGCCTTCTTTATCATAAAAGTTTTTCTTGGGGTGGGGTGGGGGTGTTGTAATTTTGATGGGTGTGGTCTCTAGAAGTTTCTTCGGAGTTGTCCTGACTCCTGAGGAGGTATCTGTATAGTTGAGGTATTAGAGTAACAAGCTGGAGACTTAGCAGTGACCTTTTTAGCATAAAAGTGTTTTTTTGGGTGGCTGGGGGTGGGGTGGGGTGTTGTAATTTTTTCTGGAGTTGTCCGAGGGAATATGTGTATAGTTGTGGTATAGGAGTAACAATCTGGAGACCTTTTTCTGTTCATATCAATTTATGTTTATACGGGCACATACTTATGAATGGAAATTGATTTGTTTCTTTACTAACCTTAATACTTGTGCCCTTTTGCTAAAACGGCTTCTTTTTTGTTTTGGGAGGGGGGGGGGCGGAGGTGGGTGGGTGTAATTTTGATGGATATGGTCTCTAAAGTTGTTTAAGAGTTGCCCCGAGGGGATATCTGCATAGTTGAGGATAAGAGTAACAATCTGGAGAGTGGAGACTTGGCAGTTGCTTACTCTTTGGTTTCTGGCGTTCTTTTGACTTGTTTAATCGTTTTTGCTATAACATTCTTTTCGACACCTTGCTATTTTTTGGTTTTGTTTGTGATTCAAATGTTGATTTGGTATGGGAGTTAATTTTGACGAAGTTGTCTGGGTTCTCTATTTGAGCTATACAGTTTATATATGCAATGTATGGAGATTAAAACCTAGTTCTCTTGGTGAACTTAGATTAGATAAGCTGTTGGTACGCGTATTTGTATTGGTACAAAGTCTCTAACCATTTGCCACTTGCCCTCGGGGATCTTCAATTGTTAAAAAATTAGTGTTGAACAGAAGTGATTTTGGGAGTTCCTTTACATGTTTAATTCTGTATTGCTGTTTGATTATTCAGAAATGATGGAGAGGAGAGCTGAGGTTGTGGCGAGGTTGAAAGCACTTGAGGAAGCTGCAGCCCCATTGATTAGTTTTTTGCAGAACTCCAGTGCTGTCCAGGAGTTGAGAGCTGACAAACAGCACAATCTTCAGCTGCTCCAGGAGCGGTACCAGGTGTGTGGCTCTAGTCTGGTTTACATAATATAATGTTCCTTCTTTTTTAATACTTTCTGTTATATAAGATACTTGTGAAAGGGATTGACCAACAGAAGTTGTTCTCTAGCTAATTTTGTAAACTTTTATTTTTATTTCATTAGTGATGCTCAATGTATTTTGATCTAAGAAAACTCCCTGTTTGTTCTACTAAATAATTGGCTTTTATGAACTTGTGCAGATTGGTCCAGACCAGATAGAGGCGTTGTATCAATATGCCAAATTTCAGTTTGAATGTGGAAACTACTCTGGTGCTGCTGATTATCTTTACCAGTACCGAGCCTTGTGTACAAACAGTGACAGGAGCGTCAGTGCATTGTGGGGAAAGCTTGCTGCGGAGATATTAATGCAGAACTGGGATATTGCACTTGAGGAACTCAACCGCTTGAAGGAAATTATCGACTCAAAGGTAATATTATGCATATGTTGTGTCGATTATCTTTTTGTTTGAGTTGGTCTTACAAGTTGAGTATCTAGTAGGAAAAACAGAATGATGCTCAGTTTTTGTTACCAAGTGTACTAAGAGTGTCACTTGTCTTGCAGAGTTTCTCGACTCCGTTGAATCAAGTTCAGAATAGAATATGGCTAATGCATTGGAGTCTATTCATCTTCTTCAACCATGACAATGGCAGAACACAGATCATTGACCTATTTAATCAGGACAAGTATGCCAACTGTACTTTAGTTGCTATTGCTTATAGATGATTGTTTTCGTTTTGCTGCTTCATTTTGGCTTTCCCCATCTTGTTTCAGCTAGGCATCTTTTGAGATTCTATCACCTACAGAGGATGATGTTGGGAAATATTTTAGGGAAGTTCTGATTACCTAGTTCTTTTCCTTAGTGGGAAGAAAAGTAGCCCTGAAAACTGAATGAAAAAGAAGGAAACATAATCTGGAGTGTCAGAAACACAGTATTTTATGTCTACATACTGCAGAATTATGTTTTAAATATTGTTTTCTTTCTTTTTATTCAAAGTGTTTGAAATATATGCTGCTTTTCTCTTGTGGTAACATACAGTAAGACACGGTATTTCTTCTTGATGCTTCTAGATTAAAGTAGCTGTTATTGTTTCTTTTGTTGGTATTATATGGATTTACTTTCTCCCCTTTGAGCTTTCTGAATCGTGAAATCTTGCAGGTACTTGAATGCCATTCAGACAAGTGCTCCCCACTTGCTGCGATACTTGGCGACTGCATTTATTGTCAACAAGCGGAGAAGACCTCAATTTAAGGACTTTATAAAGGTTATTCAGCAGGAGCAATACTCTTGCAAAGATCCCATCACAGAGTTTTTGGCATGTATTTACGTCAACTATGATTTTGATGGAGCACAGCAAAAGATGAAGGAGTGCGAAGAGGTATGCTTTCGCGCCTAGTTTATCTGCTTTGATGTTTATATGATTCATTTCTTTTCTATTCGGAAGTAGAAACTAAACTTTGCTGTAATTGGCTTTAAGATGAGTTATGAAGTGAGGATTGTGTTTTGTAATTAGAGGTGAAGGACTCTCCTTTGCAAATATTTATAAGTTATGGAGAACTTGGACATACTAGTTTCTGATACTTGTAGCCAAGTACGTTTAGTATAGCCACTGAGCTCTTCCTGTTAAATGCACAGCTGTTTTTCCTCCTTTTAACACGGACGCTCTATGCAGGTAATATTGAATGACCCATTCCTTGGAAAACGAGGTGAAGAGGGCAGTTTTTCCTCTGTGCCATTGAGGGATGAATTCCTTGAAAATGCTCGCCTTTTTATCTCTGAGACCTACTGCCGCATTCACCAGCGCATTGACATGGGGTATGTAGCTAATGCTTCAAAGTCACTTTTCTAGATCTATTTGGGATTCCTTTCCACGCCCCTTGCCCCTAGTTTTTTGTAATATTATGTATATCCTTTTGTTGTTACCCATTGAAGGCATGTTGTCAGGGTAGTTGCTTAAGAAAAGGAGAGTTGTGGCCATTTGATCACCATTTTCTTTCATTTCATATGGCAGGGTTCTAGCTGAGAAACTAAACTTGAACTATGAGGAGGCAGAGCGATGGATAGTGAATCTTATTAGGACCTCAAAGCTTGATGCTAAGATTGACACTGAGACCGGGACAGTTATAATGGAACCAAATCAGCCGAATGTGTAAGTTCAATGCAAATGTACCTAATCAAAAAGTTTAATGCTAATTTGTTTTTGACCCATTTTAGCATACATCTGATGTCGCAACCGTTGTCTTGTTCAGGTATGAGCAGCTCATCGATCACACCAAGGCCCTTTCTGGACGCACTTACAAATTAGTTAGCCAGCTTCTTGAACATGCACAAACACAGGCTGCTCGATAGTTTGGTTGAGGAAGTTAAGCTAGTCTCAATTTTGCACTGCTCTCGTGCCTGATTAACACCTTTATATTCAAGAATGTTTTTTATTTTTTCAATGCCTGGATTTCCCTTGGAGGAACATTTTGAAACTCATGATGAATTAAATATCTTTTCGAATCACTATTCTTCTTTATCTTGCGTCGTCTCCGTTGGAAGTGGAACCTCTGTATTGGTATACACTTTTTGCCTGGAGAATTTGTTTTGGGCCATATCGCCTAGGTATTATGGTTCATATGATGCTCTTACAATTTGCACCTTGTATTGCCTTGATATACGAAATCAGCATGAGAAGTCTGGAGACTGCAATAGCAGATGTATTGTGGAAGAGCTCGGGTAGTCACTGTCTCTGGTGTTTCCTTTCAATGGGTCGATTCAACATATCTCCACTTGTGATCGCTTAGAGCCACCTTGATGCCTGTTTCTGGTGTTTTAGCCACCTTTCAATGGCTCAATTCAACATGTCACCATTCATGATCGCCTTTTCCGCAAGAACATCCACAATAAATTTGGTTCACTTGACAATGAGGTGCAAGCAAAAAAACTGTGCCTTCTATGCCACGCCTCTATCGAAAGGCACTTTATGTATTTTAAAGCGAAAAGGAAAAGATTAAACATATGTTATCGACACAATATGTAAACAACCTTTTGGAGAAATGCAAGGTAAGACTGCGAACAATAAACCCTTATGGTTCGGTAACGAGAGCTTAGTGCACTGGACTGTCCTTTGTTTTCGCAACATATAATATGACTTGGTAAGAATGGAGCTTTGCATGAAATTAATGAAATATATACTACCACCTGACAGAACAGAAATAATGAAAAGAGTATCATGTTGATCTCCTTGATTTTCCATACACAACCTGACCACTTAAGAATGTACACTTGTTTATCATAAAATTCACCTAATAACCAGATTTCAAAACATAAAATACAGGGATGACAGTGGGGCGGGGCAGGACTTAACCGCAAAATTTCAACCCGCCCCGCCCCACTTAAGAAATGTACATTTGTTCCTTACACTTTGGAGCAGGATGGCCATTCATCTAAAACTAAAAACTCTTATGATACCAAGTTATAATTGTTGTTCACAGGTTGCTGCTCTTCTGAAAATCCTCTGGCCTGGAGCAAGTATAGCCAAAGGATCATATGTGGATTTCCTCCTAGCAAATGCTTCCCATTGAGGACCAAAATGATGTTTCCACTCTCCCTGAGTCTTGTGATTTGGCAAATATTGCTTCATTCCAATACGCGTTTTTTCACAAAAATTAAGTATCCTCTTGTTCTGATCTATGATATATTCGAGTCCATCCTTTCCTGTTGAAGATGGCATAGCAGAAGATAGGAATGAGATGAGGTAGAAAACGTCTTCTTCTGGTGTAACCATTGATGTTCCTTTTCTCCACCTGTAACATAAATCATCCGAGATAATTATTGCTAGGAAAATGCCTAGTATTAGGAGATTTGTTAGTTGTGAAGAATTTAGTACTTTGATTTGTTGACGGGGTAGATGAGTATAGGACCATTGCTTGTGTCAGTAAGAATCTTCCCAAAAACTTCTTGTGCAAATTCAAGAATCCTGCTTTTTGGTATTTGAAGATTTAGCCATGGATGAGGAACATCCCACAACCCCTTTTCTTGTAGTTTCATCTCAGAGACATGCACTCTATCGAGGAATTCAACGTAAGAAACTTCGGATAGGAACAACGTGGATCGGATATAATTCAACTTCGATATGAGTATATCAACGTCCTGTAGTATTATTCAGGAAACATGGTCAATATTTTGCTGAGTTATATCAAATCCTGGAAAGTTTACTGGTTTCGAAGTATTTTACCTGATCAATACTATCTGTGTCTTCTGGATTGAAGTATTTGGCAACTTCTAGACAGAATAAAACTCTACCCTCTGAACTAAAATTGCTAGCTAGAAGTAGATCTTTGGGATTGAAAGTAGACCTCCAGTTATTCAATAATCCAGTGCTGTTGATAATGACAAATCCTTCAATATAATCAAATGTATCCTGAGATGATATCAAGTTCTCTTGATCATTGGAAAATGTGGCAAAATCTGAATACAACACTCTGATCCACTTGACCTGTCAAAAATATAATGTTAGCAATGCTGAATGAGCTTGCTTTTCTTTCTTTTTGATCCTAAAGTAATGACCAAATACGTAGACTCCCGTCAAAGTTGGCTTCATTTTCATTTCGACCCTTCAGTTAAGGCCGGTACCTATCACATAAGGGATGAGGTTGGAGTGTTCGATAGGTACTGGCCTTAGTTGAAGTGTCGAAATGAAAACTGGAGCCAACTTTGATGGGTCGTCTACGTATTTGGCCTAAAGTAATCTTTAGGGGTCGTTTGGTTTGAAGACAAGTTATGCTGGGATTAGTTATACTGAGATTAGTTATATTGGTATTATTTCTTATTGACTGTTTGGTTTGTTGTATTAAAAATAATACACATTGTACCATCCACCTTATTTAGTAGAAAAAGGGTTTGAGGGACCTCGTGTGTATTTTTATCATTTTCATTGTTTATCTCTAGATAACTAATCCCTGTACTATTATTCCACCTTTGACTGGGATAACTTATCTCCATACTAATTACTAATACTAGTATAACTAATCCCAGTATTAGTAACCAAACAAGGAATAAGACAGTATTAAATTCTTATCCCAAGACTATCTATGCTTGTCCACCATACCAAACGACCCCTTACTTCTTTGGTTATGGGAGTTCAATGGCTACCTTCTTTGGTGCTGTTTCAAGAGCAATTCTTGCCCTGGTAATAATACCAAACTGCCCTAGTCCTCCTAGTACACCATGGAACAAGTCTGCATTCTGCTCCTCTGAACAAGTAATCACCTCTCCTTTACCTACAAGAAGATATATTACTTACTATCATTGGACAAAATATATGTTCAGACCAAGATGCGTAGATAAGCCAAAAAGTGCATATAAGCTAGTTTGACAGACTTATAAGCTCGTTGTGCATGAACGTACCAGTGACAACCTCGAGTTGGTAGACGTTATTGATCTGCGGTCCGTGTTTGAAAGCTTGTCCACTGATACCAGCATTAGACAAAGTGCCACCAACTGTGAGATGTAGATAATCAGTCCAAGATTTAGGTGCAAGCCCAAGTTTAAGACTTTCATGCAGGACATTTATCCAAAGTTCTCCAGCAGAAACATCAACATAAGACAATTCCTCAATCTTGAACTTCATTGTTTGTTTTTTAAGTGATTCCATATTAATCACTAGTCCTTGATAAGCTTGAGCTTGTCCTTCTAAAGAGTGACCATGTCCTCTAGCAGCAACAGTTAAGTCTGTTATAGTACCGATTTCGAAGACATGTTTTATGGTGGAAGAGATATCAAGAACTGATTTTGGATACAAAATTGCTAATGGAAGGAAGTGACATCTATTGCCAAAGTCTTTGGCTGCATGATTTAGTTTTTCAAAACTAAGATACCCTTCAAGTTTTAACTGTTTCAATGACAGTGAGAAACTTGAAGGGGTGACAAAATGTTGATTACAACAGATGTTACTTCTATTGATTGAACAAATGCAGAGTATAAATATAAGCAATTTTAGAAGTATATGTTTTTGCTTAAAGAAAATTTGGGTTGGGGACTTCATTTTTCCAATATATGTATTGAGAAAAAATGGTTGGTGAGAGAGGTGTTGAATGGATTCAGAAATAGGGAAGGTGGTTAAGAGAATATATAGGGGTATGTCTGAGATGTCATTGTCAATGTTGGGAACTTGTGGTCAAGAACTATCATGTTTTTATTGTTTTGCAAATGGATGCTTTGGGAAATCTATGATCAGATTTTGGCTCAACTTTTTTTTTAAAAAAAAATATTGAGGAGGAAAAATTCACCTATTGTTATATTGTTATCGGTCGAGCGAATAGATTGTTTTTTATTTTTATATTTTCTTGGACAATTTTCACCTCATGAGCTGGATTTGAGATTGAGTTAGACTCAATGTCAATGTTCGTAACATTGTATCAAAGCCAAACTTACCATTGTATCCAATATTGGAGCCCACTCTTTAGATGTCCAGCGCTGGGTGTATGGGGCGAGAGTGTTACATTGTCCTACATTGGTTGAGGTATTGAGTTGTTGTCTCCTTGTACGGCCTTGTATAATACTCGCCTCATGAGCTATCTAGTCTTTGGGGTCGATTTAACACCTATTATATATTTATACTTCCCACTATATCAAGCACTAGGTGAGTGGGGCCGAGAGTGTTCGATTCTCCTATATTGGTTGAGGTAGTAAGTTGTTGTCTCCTTATATGGCCTTGCACAATGCTCGCTTCATGAGCTATCTGGTCTTTGGGGTCGATTTAATACCTATTATTAGTACTTCCCACCATATCAAGCGTTGTGTGTGCGGGACTGAGAGTGTTACATTGTCCTACATAACATTGGCTCATCATATATTTAACTGTTGTCTCCTTATATGGCCTTGCACAATACTCGCTTCATGAGCTAAATAGCCTTTGGGGTCGATTTAACACTATTTTTAGTGTGTGCGGGGCCGAGTGTGTTACAATGTCCTACATTGGTTCATGAATCGAACTTTTATCTCCTTATATGGTCTTGCACAATACTTACCTGCTATGTCTAGTTTTTGTGGTCAAGTTAACACCTATTATTAGTACTTTCCATTGTATCAAGTACCATCTAACAGTTTACTGTCTTATTGCTCTTTTGAGTAAATTTTATCTGCAGAACTAGTGTTTTTGGACCAACTAAAGATCTTTCCAAATTAGGTGAAAGCTATAAAACCATTTCATTTATAGAAAGTCACTTCCTTTTTGAAATTGGTAAGTTCCTATTTTACATTCAGTTCAATGAATCATACTATCAATAGATTCATAATGGCTACAATTATTTGCTCATTCTCCTTGTTGTATTCACCCCTTTTCAACTTTACTAGACTAAAATTTTGAAATTTCTCTTCACATGGATGTGTAGTACTTTTTTGATATCTTGTGTCATCTTCAAGATGACTTTTTTTTGATAGTTCATTCATCCACTAGTAATATGTCAGATTTATATAGATTTTTGATGGATTTTAGTGCTTATTTGAGGGAGGCCCCTACTAAGTTCATTGCTGCTTGATTTTAGAGTTGTATGTATATGTAGTGGTGGTCCTAATGAGCTTGTCATTCTGTAAAAAGGTGCACTAAAGCTCTCGCTATACGCAGGGTTTGGGGAAGGGCCTGACCACAAGGATCTATTGTACGTAGTCTTACCTTGCCATTTGTGCAAAAAACTGTTTCTAAGGCTTGAACCCGTGACCTCTTGGTCACATGGCAGCAACTTTACTATTTACTCCAAGGCTCCCCTTCAAGAGCTTGTCATTTTGTAAGAAGAATAAATTATTTTACCTTGTTGAAGCATAAACAACTTATGTATGGTTTTTAGGTATTAGTGGTTATCAATATAAATAGAATTATGATTCTTAGGATAACATAAAAATGGATTTGACATTAGTATATATATATATATATATATATTGGGACATCCAATAGATGATTGTGAACAAACCATACTTTATCCATTAGGATGGCATGATGTTGTTTTAGTTTTTAAGTTCTTCAAGCAATCATTATCTCAAAGTTACTAGTCTAACTAATCTGAATTCACATAATTTGAAATTTACTGATCTAATTAATTTAAATTCGCGTTGTTGAAAGCTCATTATGGGGTATGTATAACTAGCGCTTCCTTCCAAAGAAACATTATTCATAGGCTCGAACCCGAATGAAAACGTCTGATTAAGAGAAGATGAACGTTTATCATTCCACCACAAATAATCCGCACCCACTAATGGTGGTGCATGTATTTCGTTATATTCTTGGTATATACCCTAGAGTTAAATTGCCATTTTTGTTGGTCCTCAGTAAATGGAGAATCATGGATTATAAATGAGCAGTTTGAGCTAAAATCTAGACAAGTTAAAATGGACTGAATTAAATTAATATGGGCTAAATAATACGTCATATATCTCAACCTTTCAATTTTTATTAAGTTTTAATTTCTTTGTTTGTTTTCTTATAATTTGTTCATTTACCAAGTAAAACTAATACAAAGAAATTTTTTCTTTATTATTGTTTTATATAATAAGAATAAGTGTTATATTTAAATATTTTGATAATAATTTTTCATGAGTCAATTTAGACTTTATACTTAGCTCAAATCAGTCTAACTTTTAGATCAACTGAATTCGGGAGGGATCATTTACCCGTTCAAACTTAAACAGATTAAACGCGTGAATAATATTTTCATTATGGACTAATTTTGCCACCCCTATGTATATAAGGTTAAGAGTAACCTGTGTTGGTACTGTTTAGATGTGTGGGGGCCTGGGTCTTTGGCTCTATAAGGAGGAAGCATTGCAATTTGCAAATCCAGAGAAAGCAGAAGTGGACATGGATCATATATATTGTAGTTTTGACTGGAAAAACACTAAGGGTATGTTTGGTACGGAAATATTTTTTCATGTTTGGTTAGTTAAAATTTTTGAATTTTTTTTTCTCTAGGAAAACAAGTTTTCTTAAAAATGAGAAAAATGACTTCTCTCGTGGAAGAGGAAAAACAAGTTTAATTTCACAAGTGACATTCTACATTAACTGTGTGACCTTCCCACCCTCTAACACCTCCCTCATCTTCATCCCCACTCCACTACTAAAAAAAAGCACTATTTTTCCACTGAAAATTGTTCAATGACTATTCTCACAGATGTTTTGATTGAATCAATGAGAAAAGAAAAAATAATAGTGTAAGAATTAGGAAGCTTAGTGTTTGAGTGAGAATTTGTTTCTCACCATATGTTTTTTCAGTGTGCTGGTTCGGTGTGAAATAAGTGAAAAAATTATATTTTATAGCATAAATTTCTCATTGATTCACGGTGAGAAAAAATTCTATTTCTAGTAGTGCTTTTGTAACCTCCATTCCCACCATCCCACACTCCTCATCCCAACCCCACTTTTCATAATATTTGTCTAAATTATATACAAATATTTTTAGGATACATTTTGTGCTTACTTATCAAACACAAAAAAATAAATAAAAAACTCACTGATTTCCTGAAAAATATATTTCATGAAAACATTTTCCTTCCTACCGAACACACCCTAAAAGCCAATAATAATTTAATGACACATAAGTAATTTAGTAGGCGTTTGACCATAAATATTATTCACCAATATTTCGGAATACGTTTTCACTTTATTCTAGAATACTTGTTTGGCCATGAAAATTAAAAACATATTCCGAAATATATTTTCACAATATTTGGTTTTTTGGAAAAACACCTCTTGAGGTGTATTCACTATTTTTGGATTCAATTTTTTTTCTCACTTTATTTTTAAATACTACACCAACTCAATAGTCTAAAATATTTTTAAAAATACTATGGTCAAACACAACTCCAACTCTATTTTCAACTTCAAAATGAATACCAAATAAAGTAAATACGTTTTTGATTTTTATGGTCAAACGACCCTTAATTTATGTAAATTCATTGTGACCACCAAAAAGGATCCAAAGCTAAAAGGGTAGTCTGTGCAAAGCAGTCTGGCAATATTGTTTGAGTCCTAGATCCCAGCATTTGTACATAATTCTCTGCAGCAACTCATGCCTATGAACCGACAATTGTACCCTCACCATTTACCCGCGGCTCTTTGCAAATTTATTTTTAGTTTTATATTTTCTTAGTAAATTTTTTTATTTTTATATATAAAGAGATTTCGAAAATAACATAACAAAGAATCTTTATATAGGTCTCACTTTCTTCTATTTCAAATTATAAAGAGATAATACATAAGTACCACTCTAAACTATAGGTGAAATCTCAGCGACACACCTTAACTATACATGGATCCTATTACCACCCTAAACTATTTTAAAGTGTAATAAATACACCCTTTAATGCTGAGGTGACACAAAGAGTGTGCTCACTCTCTTGAAAGCAAGTGAGAGGCGAAAACATAAAAAAAAATCTGATCATATTGGACACATGTCTTTTTTTAATTGGACATCTTTCAATTAGTTGGTACACATAATTATTACCATTAAAATTTATACATATTTAATTATTTTCCTTTTTTCTTTGTAAAATTTATTTCCCTCCTCACTTTTTTTCTTTCATTAATTTCTTGTCTATAATTTAAAAAAATACGTATATATTTTTAAAAAAATAATGATTCTTTTAAAAAGTGACATTTATTTTTTGCATTTTTTAAAATTTAATTTCCTTTACTTTTTTTTATATTCATTCAAAATTAACATATTGAATTATAAATTATTTGAAATCAAATCCAAAGGAAAGACAAAGAAAATAAAAATAATAAATAAAAATAATAGAAAAAAAAATGAAAGAAGGTAAAAAAATTATGGTATTTGAGCAAAGTTTAAATACAAAGCAAAAAAACATATAAAAAATACATTCTTTTAAAAAAATTTAAATACAAGAAAAATAAAAACAATATTTTTTATGTGTATTGACTTATTTTAAATACAAGGCAAAGAAAATAAGAAGAGATTTTTTTTAAAAAAATAATAATATTTAAAAAACAAAAAATAATTGAAAAAATATATATTTATACACATGGTAGCGCGTGTATATCACCACAACTAATTAGATTGGGTTATGACTCCACGTCAGCATATAAGGTACAAAGAAATACAGAAAAAAAAGGTTAGGGGGGTAATAGGACCCCTGTATAGTTAAGATGTGTCTTTGAGATTTTACCTATAATTTAGGGTGATACTTATGCATTGTCTCAATTATAAAAGGTTATATTCACTCATTTCCTCGTTTTCTTTTTTATTATTGATGAGACTTTAGTATAATTTAAATATCCATCTATGTGATGTCGAATGGTCAATGAAATTCATTATTCTAACCTAAGCTATGCAACAATGAGATCTTCTTTGATCTTTGCTGTATGTGCTTGAGAGTCTGCCATAAGTTGGACTCCACAAATTTTTTCATGAGCTATATAGGGAGCCTACAAACTAGACAAGCAACACATTCCATCATTTAGAGCTAATTAAAAGGGGCAATTGTTGGGATCGAAATCGAGAGGGCGTCATGCAGAAGCTTATAATTGTAAATTTTGAATGATAATTAGACGACAAAGAAAAATATATTAAAGAGGCATAATACTTTGATATGATTTGACCACAATTGGCCTACATATGAAAACTAATATAAAAGAAATTAAAAAACTATCGAGAGAAAATCTCTCCCTAAACAAGACTATCATAAGGACTACATTGTGGATGATATTGTGTAAGACTATCATAAGGACTACATTGTGGATGATATTGTGTTATTGTGGAAAAGAGAGGATCTCCAATTTATAGAAGTCCAAACTTATTTAACAAATTATGGAAGAGTTGTTTTCGTACGAGAAAACTTTTTCCACCAAGAAAACCTTTTTGAAGTAAAACACAATTATAGTATAATTCTAATAAAGTAGGAAATTCAGGGCAAACCCTAATAGCAACTACCACAATGGATCCGGCTCCTCTCCATTTTCATTGTCTCCGTTTTTCCCAAGTTCTTACTTGGATGAGAGACACATGGCATAGGTTAAAATTAATTAATCAAACTAAAACTCTAACCATTATTTGACTAATTAATATTTTATATATATTCTTTCAAAATTCTTAGTTATCTCACAATTATAGCTACAAAATTATTTTATACATAAATATATTTTAAAAAAATTCTCTCTTTTCCTACCTTTTCTTTTCTCCTGCGTTGTTCTTCATTTTCGTCATTGTGTATATTCTAAGATTTGTGTTAATCTTTTCAAAAGAAAAAAGATTTGTGTTAATCTGTTGATTTTATTTTAATCATTACGCACTTTTTATTATTATTATAAATTAGTTATAAGTGGGGATGAAGACACTTCGATATTTTTAATAGCCAGATTTTTTTTAATTGTGCTAATTGATTATATATATACTAATATCAACGATGCTCAATTGTATTATTATAATAATTGCTAGACTCATAGATTCATATTCACGAAAAAAAAAATTCTGACCAATTTTTTTTCCAGCAAATATTGTTTTGTACGAAAAAGAGAAAAGAGAGTTAAGAAATTTGGCAAAAGGAGAAATAATAAAGTTTTTAAATTGATAAGAGCATATTTATTAATTAGTCAAATCATGGTTAGAGTTTTAGTTTGGTTAATTAATCTTAACCGTTAATTTTAACCTATGTCATGTGTCTCTCATCCAAGTAAGAACTTGGGAAAATGAAGACAATGAAAATAGAGAGGAGCCGGATCCCTACCACAATATACACTAAGCATTTCTTATTACACTTGATAGTCTTTTTTCTTGGAAGCTCAATAGCTTTTCATCCTTTGGATAGATCAAATTGTTTAGGTTCACTTTAGAGTTTATTCCTCCTCTATGTGACAACAGAAAAAAAATAAAAATAGCCAGCCTATTTTTGTATGAAAGCAAATGGCCTCAATGATGTAATCTTATGTTGTAACTATAACTTACGGAAGCTAAAATTTTGAGTTTATGGGTACTGGATTTTTTTTAAAAAAGAAAGTTATTGAATTCTTAATAAATTATTTATGCATATTAAGTGAACTTTTTTTTAACATAAATACAAAATCTGCGTCAAAGCTACTTTGGATTCTGCCAAACTTGTAATCGACACACTAGCTGCGCCCCGGCTATAAAATAAACACCTAAATTTCTGAGTGTTATATCTTTCTCTAGACAAGATAATTACATATGTGACTACACTAGCTAGGGTTTTGCTTTTCTTTCCTTCATTCTATTCTACTGATGGAAAGTGTGTGATCCCAATACCTAAAGCAAATTAAGCTCCCTAAGAGGGACACCTTTAGACACTTACCTTAGGTTAAGATCTTTACATAAAAGTTAAAGTTTGAGGGGGTCAATGACCTGCTTGAGTTATTGGCTCAACCCATTTTGACCCGTTCAATTCGGCTTATTTAAAAATTGAATTGATAAGTATAAATTATTATTTCTTAATTTGGTTGACTAGCTTGGGTTTTGCTATTTTTTTTTTTTTTCATTCTAGTTTACTAATTAATGGAAAGTGTGGGATCCTATTCTATAGCAAATAGGCTAATCTACATTTAGAATTGTACGTACGGACAAGCTTAGCCTAAGAGGGACACCTTTAGCAACTTGCCTTTGGTTAAGCTCGTACGTACATTCTCAATTTGACATTTTCAATACATATGTATATGTATGGTGGGGAAGAGCCGAACCACTTACGATCACTTACAAATTGAATAGAAAAAATTAATTTTTTCAGATCTTTTAGATATATCATATGTAAAAATGAAAATATCTCGTAACAAGAACGTAAAACTTAAAAAAAGTTTGTAAAAAACTACGAAATCATATCTCCCTAAAAAGGAAAATAATAGGAACCCATTAACAAAGTTGATGGTTGGCTCAACAGTTCAAAAGGGACCTTTAGAAGTGATGTTTGTGCGAAACCTGGTTCGAGTCCCCTTGGACGACCCTTTTTAAACTTCTCTGACAATATTAATTTATTTTATTGGAAACCCATAAGCTCCTTTTTTAAATTCTCTGATAATATTAATTTATATTATTGAAACTCACACGTTTAAAATTTTGGATACGTCTCTGGTTATATGCAACTAGCCTTAATATTCTTTGAAGAAATCAACTCCATTTCTTGAATATAATGAAGTATATATTATTGGTTCTTGAGGTCGGTGGATATATACTTTTAGAATAATTGACTGTATCCACTAGTTTCCCCCTAATTGCTTCAGCATAGTATATAAAGACTGGTTTATATTTTTTCTCATAGACAACATCATTGCATTAGTTTATATCACTGTTATTTAAGAATTATCACTTTTTTTGGGGGGAGAATATTCATGGTTCATTCTGTCTATGATATCTTATTTGATTTATTGGTCTCAAATTCAAATTTCAGTGGAGATAATAAATATTTTTATTTAAGTTATAATGAATAAAATTATTCGATATTTGTATTGATAGAAGTGTTGCCTGTTGAGTCTAGTATCAGTGGGATAAGGAGAGTTTGGACTTTTTATATGGTCATGAGCGATCTTGCTCTCATGGGCTAGCTTATGGGGCGTGAATTAGACCCAAAACCTAAATTCTGATGGTATTAATTAGAGTTAGGCCCATAAGTTCAATGTGAGGCTCCCACCGTGCAGAGGTTGTAAATATACCCCGATCCATGATTGTGCATGCTAGCTCCAGGTCGGACGTTGTTGTCTGGGTGTGAGGGGGATGTTGACAGAAATGTCCTACCTCAGGAGGATTACCCGAGCCATATATAACTTTAAGGAGTTCAGAGATCTCATCTTTCACTATCACGATATTTCTCTTCAACATGAAGATAACATATACTCGTTTATAATTAAGGTGCGCGTAAATAGATTCGGATACTACAATTATAGAAGAAAAATGATACTCTTTATTTGAACCCCACATGCACAGACCCTTGAGACATTCCCTCATAAATGGATCTCTTGATGATTGAAGTATTTATTTTATGTGGTAAAGGAAGCAAATGAATAAAACTTTTTAAGAACCAACGGAAGGAGCAAAATCATCAAATATTATTTTAAAATAAAAACATTTGGAGGTATATATTATTGCTTATGCTGATAAAAAGGAGACAATAGACAACATGAAAAGAAAGACCAAGTCATGGTGAAACATAATTAATACTAAGACAAACAATATCGATTATTATAAAGCATATATTAAGACTATGTTACACTTTATAAGATTTATTTTTCTTTCGACTATCAATATGAAATGTTATTCACTCATTCGATAATCTCCTCCTCAAACTAAGTTTTCATGACCATCACCAAGCCATTTGAGCTGAATTCCACATAGCCCATCACCGCGACATCTCTTCCGTTTCCATATATACTCATCTCTTGTCAAATGATTGGCTATGATATCAGTTGTTGAATGAAACTAGTTGAAAGATACGTTTAATATGGTACAATATTTACTGTCCACTTTTGATCAATCTGACCTACATAGTTTTTCCAAAAAAAAATAATTGAAAAATTCACTATGTGCCACACACTTCATCTCCTCCATCTCCATCCTCATTTCGCCGAACCATTGGATCTGATATCAGTTATTGGACAAAACTAGTCGAAAGTACGGGTGGACCGATCAAGGGTATGGGGTGAGGGTTCTCGGGTACACAATAGCTTTCGCGCATATCCAATATTTATATTGAAAAAATTATTAAATATATAAAAAAATAATTGCTATAGAAACCCAGTAACAAAGTAGTCTCTTGATGATCATGCGATAGAAGTAAAACTTGCTTAAGCTTTGCTACGCTCTTTGATGAGAGTTTGATTCTTCTTGGGCACTTATAATAAAAAAAATTGAATTCTTTTTCTTTTCTTTGTTTAATTTGAAATTGTTGGAAACTATAACTTCAAATCATAAATTCAACTTTGATTGAAAATACTCGAAACGTGATATGATTATTTTCGTTTTGGGCTAAACTAGCACGATGTTCCCAAATTGTGTCACACCACTAAAGACTTATACAAGAGTGTCATCACATGACCTTATGTGTTACTTTCTTTTCCTTTTCAGCTATTAACATGGAAATATTATATTTGCTTTTTTTTTTTTTTCAAATAAGTCCGAGTCAACTAAAAGTGAATGAAATTAGGTTATACCCCATGACCTAAGAGTCGGTCCAATACTAGAAGAGATTGAATTATAGGTGTATTTTTCAAACAAAAAATAAATGAAAAAATGCTGATGGTTGATATTGAAAGTATTTTGTAGGGTTTAGGTCTACCTTCCATTCTGTTTGGAAATCAAGTTGGCAATTTGATAAAAAAAAAAGGATTCTGAATTATAAAGATGCCTCTATGGAAATTGCTTGCCAAGTTGCCATATATCCTAGTCTTCGACACAAAAAAGGGTGTAGAAAAATCTTTTTTTCTTTTGTCGAAATGAAAGAGTAATGATTCTTGATCATGTTTGTTAAAAATTCTAAATGGATAGTGTGAGTTTGTTAAATGCTTGACAAGCTACTATATTAGCGGCGCATAAACTATGTTCTTCAACCAAGTGGTCATAAGCTTTTTTAAGAGAGGGAGAGAAATTTCTAAAAATATGAAATGCCACGAATTATTGTTAAAAGTTTCTTGTCATGATTATTTACTACGTATGCTATATATCATCATCAATTAATTCATTCAGAACAAGTTGGAGGGTAAACTACTAGCTAGGAGATTTATGTACCCCACATAAACAGAATATCAAGAAAATCTTTAGATTGAAAGCAACTCAAGAAGCTAGCAAATTAGCTTGGAATATTAATTACCATCACGGGATCTTATTCAGAGGTCCCGAGTTTAAAATTTGAGAATGTGTAGAAATTTTTGATAGGGAGTGTTACGTTTATCTTTTAATGAACCTTATGTGACGTGAATTTGAATTAGTCGGGGTCAGTGAATATCGACGAATACTAGATAGTTATTGTACCAAAAAACTAGGGATATTGATTGATTATAACTTAGTGTTTTCCTACAAGACCTATGAGATTGGATTTAAAGCCCCTCTTTTGGTAGAATGCTAGAATTTTGGGTGATTTTTTGAAGACTTTTGGTGTCATTGCCATTTACACCTTTCCCTATCTATAAATAGAAATATATGGATTATTGTGTAACAGACAGGATAGGACCCTAAATAAGATTTCACGTGAAGATCATTAACAAAAGGTTTTTTTTTATCACTCATAGAAATCTTGTTCATGATAGGTCAATTTAGGTTCACCTACCTAAATATAGTGAATATATCACCATCAAAGGATGTGGCGCAGTGGATTGGGCTACTCCGATCCCTTAATCAGAGGTCTCAGTTTTGAGTCCTTGATATGGAAAAATCTTTGGTATGGAGCGCTACTCCTGAATAAGCCTTATTCGACGTGAATCTGGATTAGTCGGGCTCCTATGCATGCGGGTACCCGACATCGGATGAAAACAAAAAAAAAAAAGAGAATATATCAAAAGTGTGTTAAATGTTACCAATTCTAGTTTGATGTCTATCCTAGCCTAATAATTTTCCTCCAATTAATTAGTTGCTTAATTAATTGGTTTTACTTTCTTATGAAGAGATTGAAAGTTACATCTACTTTATCTATGTGTTCATTACTTCATGCTTTAGTACTTCTTGAAAATGATGTTTATATATATATCCTTGTGTATTCAATTTTAAATATTAGTTTAGGAGACTTAGGTATTTCCATTATGAAAGTTAATCTGCAATAATCACGACCTGATTCACCGGTCATCGAAAATTCTCATGACATGAACGAACTCCCTTTGTCCACAGCCAAAAATCCTCTATCAAGATGCAAGGTATTTTTTCTTTACAAATCCTAACTGTTATACATATATTATGGTGGAATTTTTATTTATTTTTAATATTCATATTGATGTTTTATATGTTATAAGTAATGTTTAGAAAGAGGACAAGCTAATGAGCTAATTACACTTTTATGAGTGGACTCGACCCAATAGCATTTTTCAATATTCCTAGCTATACATGCTAGTACTCAATTTGATTTTCTTTGGTCATTCTTTTTAGGATCGTTATAGTTACGATTGTCGTTTACCAAGAGTTCACGTTGATTCTTTTGTCATCAAATCACCAACTTTCTTGACCTTCCGATACTAAACCAGCATTACCACTATACATGGTTTTATGATTTTGTGGAGATCTATGTTTTCTGTAAACAAGACTTTTTTTGCTTTAATAATTTTTATCTTAGCTTGTATAGTTACCGCAAAGATTTCACGTGTGTGGATTAAAATATGCTTTTAAGTTTTGGCCAAAAAGAGCAGTGAAATGACCTCTTAAAAGTAGATGTCAGATATTATCCAATTTGTGACATAAAATATCAAAGGTACAAGTGACTACTTTTAGCAAAAAAATAGACATTTAGAGAAGATGAAGGGACATTTTTAAAAGTTTTGAGTTGGTGGGGGGCATGCAATCGAGTTAGTAATTGACTAGTAACTCAAAGCAGGGGCGGATCTAGGAGGGCGTGAACCCCCTCGGCAAAAAATTACGTTGTATATATAGGGTAGACTTTCTGTGTTTATGTACATATATTACTTTTGAACCTTCTAAACTATAAGTGAAAGGTAGCCCAGTGGTAAAGCGCCAACCAAATGAACCTGGCGTCCAGTGTTCGAATCCCATGAACAGCACTTATATTTTTACATTTCGCTTTAGTTTATTTCTGAAGTTACAGCTTCTATTTAAAAAAAAAAAAAAAAAAAGTCAAAACTCAATTTCCCAAAAATTAAGTCCCAAATCCCTAAAAATACTTCTATTCTCTTTCTTCTTCATCTTCACTAAAACCCCTTTACCCTTCTTCTTCTTCTTGCAATTTCCAAAGAATTTGCAACAAAAGTTCAAATAACAAATGGGTCCTTTTCCCTCCTCCTTCTTCTTCTTCTTTCAATTTTCAAGAAACTAGAATCAAAGATTTTGCAACAAAAGTTTCAAACACTAAATGGGTCTCTATTTTTAAAAGTTGTAGTAGCTTTAGAGTTAAAAATTGAAGGCTTGAAGCTAAATAATTAATCTCGTTATTGTTTTCTTTGCCAAGTGCCAACTGCTAACTGCTAAGGTAATCTTTCTCTTCATTTTTTTTCAAAAAATTTCAAATACTAAAAAGTGGGTCTCTATAGTTTGCTACATATTTCTCAAACTATCTTAACAATTTTGGACATAGATCTTTTTTTGTGTTTTGACATCTTTTGCCTTATTTCTCTACTATCTTATACAGATTCAAGAGTCGATGAAGAAGTATTTGTTTAAAGTATCAAATTCAAGTTCTGTCGCTCTACTATCTTAACAAGTTTGTACTTAGCACTCTAGTTCTAGATTGACACATTGTAAAGGGCTAACTTTTTGTGATGGAACTAACTTTTTGTATTTATATATTATTGTATCCCTTGGAATTGTGTTTTGTTGGCTTATTTGCACGTTTATTTTTTTATTTTTCGAACCCCTGAGTGAAAATTCTAGATCTGTCACCGACTCAAAGGCATATATATATTGTGTGTCAATTGCCAAGTTGCTTCACCCTTATGGGACTTCAACAATGCTTGTGTCTTTGACAAGTGGACACAAATGCATACCACACCTAGAAGGGGTTGTGCAAAAATATTATGTACTTACTCCGGATAACGTTACTTGTCGTTTTTATTAAAAATAAATGGTTTAAAATATTTTTCCATCCATATTTATTTGTCCAGTATACTAAAAATAGATGTCCAACAATACTTATCCAATTTAGAAAAATCAATGGATAATTTACCATTTTGTGTCAATTTTACCTTTGTTATTAAATACTATTCAATACCCAATGCATTTCTCAAAGAATTAAATTTATTACTCTCTCTGTTTCAAATTGATTGTCTTATTTTGACTTAGTACGGAGTTTAAGAAAATAAAAAAGACCTTTGAATCTTGTGGTCTTAAATTAAAGATATGTGGAATGTACCAAAATGTCATTTAATCTTGTGGTCTTAAACATGCCATGTGGAAAGTTGAAATTAAAAAGTTACTAAAAAGGAAAAGCGTCATTCTTTTTTAAATGGACTAAAATAGAAAATAAGTCAAACAAACTGAAACGGAGGGAGTATATTCAAAGGGTGATATAGTAAAATTACCCTTATTACTTATTGTTTCTTGAGGTGTGTGTCAAGTCATTAGTGGACACGTAAAGATGGACACATGGAGTAATTGTCATTTTAAAAAATCAAGATATAATTAGTTGCTTGTTTTCATTTCTACTCTTAGTCATAAATATGAAGAGATATTAATGTAGTGCAAAAGAGAGAAGTATTAAATATTGAGGAATAATAAATAAGAATAGTTCAGTCAAATTACACTCTAGTTAATGTTTTTCTTAAGACATGTAAATAGAAAATGTGACGATTAAAGTGGTCCGGAGGGAGTATCCTACATTATTTTTTTTATATCGTGATGTTCGGATTAAATTACGTATATCTTGTTTGATTTTTATAAAGTACTTGATAGTTTTCACAAATTTACGTCATAGAATGTTTAAAAGCGATGCAACATAATAGTTCCCTGAACTATGATAAAATTGTCAGTTACATACTTAAACTATGTGAGGATCATATTGCACCATCCTACATTCGAGAAACACGCTATTGAAGGCCCTCGAATCACGGAGAAATCTTAGGAGAGAAGAATCAAGAGAACAACAGAATTGTACTCACAAGATCATTAATAAAATTACTTTTTCTTTTATTTATTTTGATTGCATTTAATTTTCAACACTACAAAAATTTGTTGCGAACAAATTTGGCACGCCCAGTGGGACCAAATCTGCCCTTCATCTCTTCTTTCACAAATCAAATGTGCAAATTTGGAGCTACAAAACTGCAAAGACGAAAATTACTTCAAGTCTCGTCTTTGAGTTTCATCAAGTCTACACTCCGACAAGTCTTGAAGTAGGGGACAATTGTAGACATCAAAATTTTGTGGGACTCTACACGATGAGTCCAATTTCTGTCAGGATTTCTTGGAGGCTACTCTATCCTAAACCCTAACTTGGAGGCTACTCTACCTTAAACCCTAGCTTGGAGGCTACTTTACCCTGAACTAGCTCGCGCCTATATAAAGGGTAACATATTCCCTTGAAGAGGCATCTCGAATATCCCACAAAATCTTGGGTATTCATAAAGAGATCCACAAAATCCTTCTTTCATGGAGATCATATCCAAATCTTCCTACGTTTCGAGAAATACGCTACTAACGGCCCTCGAATCATGGAGTATATTTAGGAGAGAAGAATCAAGGGAGGAACAGATTTGTACTCACAATGTTTATCAATAAAAATCTGTTTCTTCATATTTTATTTGTGATTGCAATTTCTTTTCTATCACTATTAAAATTGTTGCAAATAGAATCAAAAAATTTCAAATTCTGAATCCGTTTTAACAAATGAAACACATCTTACTAACCTATGCCCAAAAACATGCATGCATAGATCGAGAGCCCATCTTCGCTTAATAGGGTGCGCAACTAATTCATAAAGTTTAAATTCTAAATTCGGACGCCTCCAAAAAATTTTACCAGAATCACGTATCACACAAAATTAATGGACTAACACACACGAAAGAAAGATCAAAAAATTGATATTTCCTGTTCCGGGCTTCATTTTGACTCAAAAAAATCTACGTTTGCCCCTCCGAACCAACACACACCATTAAATAGGTTGTCACGGATGCCTCAAAAAATTTCAGCCAAAATTCCACCGGAAGCATGTATCACACAAAATTCATGGACTAACACACACGAAAAAATAAATAAATCAATATTTCCGATTCCAGGCTTCGTTTTGACTCAAAAAAATCCACGTTTGCCCCTCCGAATCAACCCACACCATTAAATAGGTCGTCATGGACGCCTCCAAAAAATGCCGGCAAAAACTTCACCAAAGCACGTATCACACAAAATTAATGGACTAACACACACGAAAAAATTGAAAAATTGATATTTCCTGTTCTGGGCTTCATTTCGACTCAAAAAAATTCAAGTTTGCCCCTCCGAACTAACCCACACCATTAAATAGGTCGTCACGAACGCAACCAAAAAATTTTGGTCAAAATTCCACCAGAAGCACGTATCAAAGTCCATGAAAAATCAAAAAATTGATATTTCCTGTTTCGAGCTTCGTTTTGACTTAAAATATCTACGTTTTCCCCTCTAAACTAACCCACACCATTAAAAAGATCGTCACGGATGCTTTCAAAAAAATTCGGTCAATATTTTACCGGAAGCACGTATCACACAAAATTCATGGACTAACACACACGAAAAAATAGAAAAAATAATATTTCATATTTCGGGCTTCGTTTTGACTCAAAAAATCTACGTTTGCCCCTCCGTACCAACCCATACTATTAAATAGGTCGTCACGGATGCCTCCAAAAAATTTCAGCCAAAATTTCACCGGAAGCACGTATCACACAAAATTCATGGACTGACACACACGAAAAAACCAAAAAATTGATATTTCTTATTCCGCGCTTTATTTTGACTCAAAAAAATTCACGTTTGCCCCTCCGAACCAACCCACACCATAAAATAGGTCGTCACGGATGCCTCCAAAAAATTTCGGCCAAAATTTCACCGAAAGCACGTATCACACAAAATTCATTCACTAACACACACGAAGAAAAATCGATATTACCAATTTTGGGGCTTTGTTTTGACTCAAAAAAATCCATGTTTGTGTTGGAATCTGTGTTCAACAAGTATACCAGAAAATAACTTAGACTGTAAAAACAGAAAAGTAGAAACAATATCCGAGACCACAGAATTCACTGTGTGTCCTTAAGGAATTTAATCCTCTCACTGTACCCGAGGTTGTGGATTATTTCCTCCCAGCATAAAATGGATATACCTGGTATTGATGTAGCGGTACCTCAAACTTCAATACCTTCAGTGAACTCAAAGATTCAGTCTTCTATCACA
This sequence comes from Jaltomata sinuosa, assembly GCA_003996215.1. Classification (NCBI taxonomy): domain Eukaryota; kingdom Viridiplantae; phylum Streptophyta; class Magnoliopsida; order Solanales; family Solanaceae; genus Jaltomata; species Jaltomata sinuosa. Next base: position 9,775 of record QJPP01000738.1, on the reverse strand, counting down.
CTTAGACTCGATTTACTTTTGTAAGAAATTATATGTAGGATGCAGATTTTCGTTGTTGGAAAATGAGGTAATCCTCTGTATTTATAGCCAAGAGTTCGGGTTGAAATGGTGCGAAAAACACCTTTTTGGAACAGATATGGTGCTTGTTCAGAAGAAACATCTGTTCTGAACAGGTCTGGCATCTATTCGAAGAAAACACATGTTCGGAACAGGTTTGGTGTCTGTTCAGAAGGAACAATTCCTTTCCGAATTTCTGTTCTGCGAATTTAAAATTAATATTTCGCGCGAATTAAATTAATATCTAAGAAAAGGGAAATTATTTGTGAGTTAAATAAATTTTATTCAAAAAAATTTATCAATCAATCACTTGCCGAAGCCAAAGCCGAGCGACGATAACGACGGCGCGAAGGTGATACGCCCAAATTACAGCTCCAATTACGAAGCGTAAGCGGTCGTCGTCAAATATAGAACCCAACAGAGGTTGGGGTCGTTCCCACAGGGAATAAGGTGCAAATTAAGTCGTTAGTGAATTAGATGACTAGTAATCAATAGTTTTCGGTAAATGGGGGGTTTGTGTGATCAATATTTGAACAATTCAAATAATAAGTTACGAGTTTCAATGAGTATTAATCAATATGAGAATGAACTAGGGAAGTGTTCACCATGGTGTCGTAACAATTTTGACTCAAAGCTTAACCGGGTTCTTTCTACATGCATATCACGATGTGATTGAATTAATGGTATCATCTAAACGTTTCCCAACCAAATAGACGAATTTCCTTTTCAATTCTCTCGAACTTGAACAGGTGAAATTTCTTATTTCAATCTTTAAACATCAAGTAGATTAATCTAGTTACAGCATTAATCATAAGACGAGAGTTGGTAGTCTCGAATCCTCGTAGTCAATCAAATTTCTCGGTTTTAATCTCTTTGCTCAAGCAAATTAAACCTAGGCATGTTCTAATATTTGCAACCATTAGAAAACGTAAATAACGAATGATTAACTACGTGACAACATATAGATTGAACCCTACGCTACCCGGAATCTATATTGCTACTTTTGCCATGGCTCCCACAACCCTAGTTGTGGGAAGTTAGCTACTCATGCTATTAGGGAAAGAGAGAAAAATCATATTCATAATAGAAAGAAAAGATTCTTACGATATATGAACACAAACTTCAATTATCCAAGAACAAGAAGCCAAAATCCCAAGAACAATGGAAGAAGAAGAAGAAAACGTGTTTTGTCGTGTTTTTCTCTTCCCAAACTCGTTCAGAATGTCTCAAAAAATATTAGTTAATGAATAATAAAATAACCCTAACACAATTTATAGTAGTCCAGGAAATAAAGTCCAAAAATAGAATTTTTGGAATCCCGCATCGCGTTGATGGGTCGCCTGACGGGCCGTCAAGTATGTGACTGGCCGTCACTTGGGCCGTCACAGCTAAACAGTGAGTTTCCAGGAAAATTCTCAGGTAAGTCGTCCAGCAGGTGACGACTTACAACTTTATATGCATTTTATGACAAATTTTCAGGTAAGTCGTCACGTGCTCGACGACTTACATGTATATAGGGTAAAAATGCATTTTGAGGAGTGCGTTTTATCTTGGTGGCTTGGGTGACGGTCCGTCAGGTCAGTGACGGGCCGTCACTCCTAGGCAGTGCTCGATGACTTGCTGTCGCGGCCTGGCTGACGGCCAGTCACAAGTGTGACAGTCAGTCATGCCAGCCGTCAAGCGTAACCAGTTGAGGTTTTTGAACATTTTTTCTTCCGTTTCTATCTCTAGCTCCATTCCCTGCAAATATAACAATAAAACATCAAAAACCACAAAAGTTGCTTGAAAACTCCGAGTATTCTTAGTTAAAGGCGTCAAATGTGCCGTAGAATCCCGGCACATCAACACCCTCAACTTAAAACGTTCGCTTGTCCTCAAGCAACATGACAACAAAAACAAAATGACGACTCAACTAAGAATACCAACACATATCTCTAGCAAATCATGGCCACTCAACAGTTTATTAACTTTAAATCAAGCCCCCCGGTAGCACACAGATGTATGAAATGCTAACTTGCAAGGATCCAAACATGTCATTCCGATATGATAGAATATTCTGCATACACACACAATAGCTATCCCAACAGTCAATAGATGATACAGAAATCTCGGTGCCCTCACCACAAAGAAGTCCCACACACAAGATTTGGGATTAGGTAAGGCGCTCACACTCACAAATGATTTCAAACAATGCACATGCGATGCCATAAGCTTGCCCTTGCTATTCTATTTCAGTTTTTCAGAAAGCCGCTCAGGATCACTACAGGACTTGTTTTGGCTTGTAATGAGGCTTCGGGTGCAGGTAGGATACGTTTGGGGAATAGTGACTAAACCCTCTTTGGAATCACCAACCTACTATTTCCACTTAACTTTACTTCGTCCATCCTTATTCACCTTTTTATTCCCTTCTCTCTAGCTACAGGTGCAGCCTCTTTATTTTGACAATTCTTTTTCATTTTTTTTTCTTTTCTTAGGCACACACCCGAAATTTTCATTCTATCCACAACTAATCTTATCCATCCTATTTTTCTTATCATTTACCTCTATAGTAGCCACCCTCACCTTAGGCTGATTGCCTGAGTTGAGGTGCACGATGTCCAAGGAAGGACCAGGGCCAAAATAGGGCTTCAAAGTTAAAAAGAAACGGTGACAAGTTATTGAAAGAATAGGGTCAATTATGGCTCAAACATGGATCAAAGGGATTATTTGCATTTGAACGGTCTTATAGGCTAAGTGGACTGCACATAAAAAGGGCATGTGATCCTTTCCTAAGCAACCAACTTCAAGTTTAACAAAATAGACCGGGCAAGTTCTAGATGCATGCACAGAGTAAGAGTTTAAAACAATAAGCTCACACACACTTGGCACCAAGAAACTATACCACTACCAACTATCAAAACATCAGCTCGGCTTAAGCATAATTATTACAATCACAACCACACAATGACATTCAAGGATCCAGAACAGTTAATCGTTTCAAACATAAATACAAAATCAACTTTTTCAGAGGGGGCTCCTTTTAGTTCAACTTTCAAAAAGCCATGCTTGCTATAGACATCACAACACAACCAAAATTTAAACGACAACCTAAACATGCCGGTTCTACTAGATAGCACACCGGAGGAAAAAGAAACACGGCAACAAAAACCCTCGGTGGTGAAAGACTCACAGGTATCCCAACAACACCCTCAACTTAGACTCATGCATTGTCCCTAATGCATACATGTGAAAGCTAAAACTGTGAGAGAAAGGAATACCTGTGAAGCCCATAGGACTCAGAGTCTAGCATGATGTTGGAGACCACCAGGGTCTCCAAAGCAGGAGCAATCGCTGGAATAGGTGCAAGCGACATCATCCTGTTGAGCTCCAACTTTCTCTTTTATCGGCTCCTCAGCTAGTCGAGACAACTTCTTTACTCTTTCTAACTCTTTTTCTTTGCTAGTTCTCTTGCGGTGTTTTCTTTTCCTTGATTTGTTCTCACCGCCTTCCTCTATAGGTTTCTCTTTTTGCGATCCCAACATCATTCTCATCATAGCTAGGGTCTCAACAAAACCCTTCTCCTCAATATGCACATCCATAGGGGCTTCATCGATAACATTGATAACTGAGACCACCCTCATGTCTCTTGGTGGCTTCATCAATTTACAAACATCAAACTTGACCAATTCATTGTTTAATCTGAATGTCAGTTGGTTTCTTTCCATGTCGACCAACACTCTTGCAGTGGCTAACAATGGTCGTCCCAAGATTATGGGAACTTCAAAGTCCACTTCGCAATCTAAGATTACAAAGTCAGCTGGGAATATAAACTTACCAACCTTTACCAGCACATCAGACAATATTCCCACCGGTCGCTTTACTGAACGGTCAGCCATTAACACCCTCATGGTAGTTGGTTTGGGAGCTCCCAAACCCAATTGTTTATAGACTGCTAGCGGCATCAAGTTGATGCTAGCACCAAGATCACATAAGGCTTTTTCAAAGTTGAATTTCCCAATAGTACAGGGAACAGTAAAAGCACCTGGATCTTTCTTCTTTTCCACTAACGATCTTGAAGAAATAGCACTGCAGTGGTGGAAGTTATCTTCTGGTTCAAAGCTCACTAACCTCTTCTTGGTAATCAAGTCCTTCATAAACTTGGAAAATTCGGGCATTTGTTTAAGAGCGTCCACCAGTGGGATGTTCACTGATATCTACTTGAGCATGGTCATGAAATTTAGGAACTTGCTATCTTCCACTTTCTTCTTCAACCGTTTTGGGAAAGGAGGCGGTGGCCGAGGCATCATAGTTGGAAGTTTTTTAACTTCCTTGCTTTTATCCGTGAGCTTTTGAGTAGCATCCTCTACCACATTTTCATCCGCAACATCACCTTTCTGAGTCTGAATTACCAGATGTGATTCCGATAATATTTTACCGCTTCTCGTAGTGATCGCCATACAACTCCCGTCATTCCTCGGGTTTTGAATGGTGTCACTCGGCAAGGTACCTGTCTTCCTTTGATTTAGAGACGCCGAGATTTGACTCACTTGCTGCTCTAATTGCTTGATCGAGGTGGAATGTGAATCCACTACCTGACTCATTGCTGATAATTCAGTCCTCATCTCCTTTACCCCGGAGTCAGTCGATTCTACCTTCAGCAACATCTTAGCCATCATATTCTCTAGTTTGGACGTCCCTGACTCATTGCTAGCTTTGTCACGATTCCCAGGTGGTATGTATAATCCACCTCTATCGTCTTTGCTCCTCCAATCACCTTGTTCTCGACTCTTATTACCCGGCTTTTCATAGTAATTGTTCCGACCTTGGTTTCCTTGGCCATAAGCCTGGAAACCACCCACATAATTTGCCTCCTCATCAGATTCAAACTCTGCTGCTCTACCTTGGGAACCCACAACTTTCACTTTCTCAATACCTCCTGACAACAAATGCTTTGTTAGTAGGTCCATTTGCGTTTTCAGATGGGCCATATATTGGTCCCGCTCTTCCTCCTTCCTGCACTGCTCTGCTGACATACCAATTGCATAAGTGCTAGCTGCTACCTCTGTATCCCGTGTATGCCAGGCCCTGTTAGTTTTGGTGAGCCGGTCCAAAATAGTTGTGGCCTCAATAAAAGTGAGACCCATAAATGCTCCACCTGCTGCATTATCCAGTGTCGGCTTGGTAGCCGAATTCAGTGCCCTGTAGAATGTCTGCATCAAAAAATTATCGGTCAACTGATGGTTTGGGCATTGTGTCAGCTTTTTCTTGAACCGCAACCAAGTCTCATGTAAAGCCTCATGAGGTTGTTGTCTGAAGTTGCTAATTTCATCCCTCAACTGTATCATCCTAGAGGGAGGAAAGAACCTTTCTAGGAAAGCTCCTTTCAACTCTCCCCAGGTTGTGATAGAGTCGGGGGTTAGCTCTGTCAACCATAATGCTGCCTCATCAGACAGAGACAATGGAAACAACCTGAGCCTGATCGCTGTCTGACTTACTCCAGGCAATTCGAACGACTTGCAGATACCCACAAAATTCATCAGGTGTCGATTTGGATCATCACCAGCAACACCACGGAACACTCCTCTCAAATTCAACAGCTGAATCATTGTGCTAGTAATGTTGAACTTGGCCCCGGGCGCTAGCGGAGGAAGAACAATGGCGCCCGTAGCACCAACTCCATCCAAGTCGATATCCTCATCATCCAAGTGATGTTGAGCCTGTTGAGCCTGCTGTTCTGCAGCGAGCCTTGCTGCCTCCTGCTGTTGTACATTCATGGTCTGCCTTAGCGTTCTTGCGAGCTCGGGGTCGTAGGGTAATATTGGTTCACCCGAGCCTCGGGTACTTGGCATGCACAACTATGTACCCTGTAACAAACAAAAACAACAAATAAAAGTAAAAGCAGGAAATATGACTAAGAGTCAAATAAACACACCGAACTTAATAAACAATCGTATTCCCCGACAACGGCGCCAAAATTTGATACGCCCAAATTACAACTCCAATTACGAAGCGTAAGCGGTCGTCGTCAAATATAGAACCCAACAGAGGTTGGGGTCGATCCCACAGGGAATAAGGTGCAAATTAAGTCGTTAGTGAATTAGATGACTAATAATCAATAGTTTTCGGTAAATGGGAATTTGTGTGATCAATATTTGAACAATGCAAATAATAAGTTACGAGTTTCAATGAGTATTAATCAATATGAGAATGAACTAGGGAAGTGTTCACCATGGTGTCGTAACAATTTTGACTCAAAGCTTAACCGGGTTCTTTCTACATGCATATCACGATGTGATTGAATTAATGGTATCATCTAAACGTTTCTCAACCAAATAGACGAATTTCCTTTTCAATTCTCTCGAACTTGAAAAGGTGAACTTTCTTATTTCAATCCTAAACATCAAGTAGATTAATCTAGTTACAGCATTAATCATAAGACGAGAGTTTGTAGTCTCGAATCCTCGTAGTGAATCAAATTTTCCGGGTTTTAATCTCTTTGCTCAAGCAAATTAAACCTAGGCATGTTCTAATATTTGCAACCATTAGAAAACGTAAATAACGAATGATTAACTACGTGACAACATATAGATTGAACCCTACGCTACCCGGAATCTATATTGCTACTTTTGCCATGGCTCCCACAACCCTAGTTGTGGGAAGTTAGCTACTCATGCTATTAGGGAAAGAGAGAAAAATCATATTCATAATAGAAAGAAAAGATTCTTACGATATATGAACACAAACTTCAATTATCCAAGAACAAGAAGCCAAAATCCCAAGAACAATGGAAGAAGAAGAAGAAAACGTGTTTTGTCGTGTTTTTCTCTTCCCAAACTCGTTCAGAATGTCTCAAAAAATATTAGTTAATGAATAATAAAATAACCCTAACACAATTTATAGTAGTCCAGGAAATAAAGTCCAAAAATAGAATTTTTGGAATCCCGCATCGCGTTGATGGGTCGCCTGACGGGCCGTCAAGTATGTGACTGGCCGTCACTTGGGCCGTCACAGCTAAACAGTGAGTTTCCAGGAAAATTCTCAGGTAAGTCGTCCAGCAGGTGACGACTTACAACTTTATATGCATTTTATGACAAATTTTCAGGTAAGTCGTCACGTGCTCGACGACTTACATGTATATAGGGTAAAAATGCATTTTGAGGAGTGCGTTTTATCTTGGTGGCTTGGGTGACGGTCCGTCAGGTCAGTGACGGGCCGTCACTCCTAGGCAGTGCTCGATGACTTGCTGTCGCGGCCTGGCTGACGGCCAGTCACAAGTGTGACAGTCAGTCATGCCAGCCGTCAAGCGTAACCAGTTGAGGTTTTTGAACATTTTTTCTTCCGTTTCTATCTCTAGCTCCATTCCCTGCAAATATAACAATAAAACATCAAAAACCACAAAAGTTGCTTGAAAACTCCCGAGTATTCTTAGTTAAAGGCGTCAAATGTGCCGTAGAATCCCGGCACATCAGAAGGGGCACACTCTTCTTAACCCTATAAGAGCTAAAGGGAGTGTTTCTTAATTTAAGGACAAAACTTTTCCTCTATTCTACCAATGAAGGAGAAATGACTTTTCCTTTCATTTTTCCTTGACTTGGTTCCCCCATATTTCCCAATTCACACTTTATCTTTAAAGCTCATTCTTTAAAGAACACAAACCCAACAGTTTGCCCCTCCGAACCAACCTACACCATAAAACAGGTCTTCACGGACGCCTTTGAAAACATTTGGCCAAAATTTCACCGGAAGCACGTATCACATAAAATTAATGGAACACACACAAAAAAAAAATCAAAAAATTGATATTTCCTGTTTCGAGCTTTATTTTGACTCAAAAAAATTTACGTTTACCCCACCGAACAAACCCACATTATTAAACAAGTCGTCACGAAAGCCTCCAAAAAATTTTGGTCAAAATTCCACCGGAAGCACGTATCACACAAAATTCATGGGTACACACACGAAAAAACTAAAAAAATATTATTTCCTATTTCGGGCTTCGTTTTGACTTAAAAAAATTCATGTTTGCCCCTCTCAACTAACCCACACCATTAAACAGGTCTTCATGGACGCCTCCGAAAAATTTCGGTCAAAATTCAACTGGAAGCACGTATCACACAAAATTCATGGACTAACACACACGAAAAAATTGACAAATCAATATTTCTAGTTCCGGGCTTATTTTGACTCAAAAAAATCTATGTTTTCCCCTCCGAACAAACCCACACTATTAAATAGGTCATGACGAATGCCTCCGAAAAATTTCAGTCAGAATTTCACCGAAAGCACGTATCACACAAAATTCATGGACTAACACATACGAATAAATCGAGAAATCGATATTTCTTGTTCCAGGCTTCATTTCAACTCTAAAAAGATTCACGTTTGCCCCTCTCAACTAACCCACACCGTTAAATAAGTCGTCGCGGATGCCTCCAAAAAATTTTGGTCAAAATTCAATCGGAGCACGTATCACACAAAATTCATGGACTAACACACGAAAAAACTGAAAAATCAATATTTTCTGTTCCTGGCTTCGTTTTGACTCAAAAAAATCTACGTTTGCTCTTTCAAACTAACCCACACCATTAAATAGGTCATCACGAATGCCTCCAAAAATTTTTAGCCAACATTCCATCAAAAACACGTATCACACAAAATTCATGGACTAACACACACGACAAAATCAAGAAATTGATATTTCCTGTTTCGGGATTCATTTCAACTCAAGAAATTCATGTTTGCCCCTCCGAACCAACCCACACCATTAAATAGGTCATCATAGATGCCTCCGAAAAATTTCGGTCAAAATTCCATCGGAAGCACTTATCACACCAAATTCATGGACTAACAAACAAAAAAATAACTAAAAAATTGATATTTCCTGTTTCGGGCTTCGTCTAAACTAAAAAAATTCACGTTTGCCCCTCCAAAACAACTTACACCATTAAATAAGTCATCGCGAACGCCTCCAAAAAATTTTGGCTAAAATTCAACCGAAAGCGCACTTATCACACAAAATTCATGTTCTAACACACACGAAAAACTAAAAAAATGATATTTCTCATTCCGGGCTTTATTATGACCAAAAAAAAATCCAGGTTTACCCCTTCGAACTAACCCACACCATTGAATAGGTCTTCACAGAGGCCTTCGAAAATAATTTGGCCAAAATTTCATCGGAAGCACGTGTCACACAAAATTCATGTACTAACACATACGAAAAAATTAAAAAATTGATATTTCCTATTCCGGGCTTCATTTCGACTCAAAAAAATTCATGTTTGCCTCTCCGAATCAATCCACACCATTAAATAGGTCGTCACGGATGCCTCCAAAAAATTTTGGCAAAAACTTCACCTGAAGCACGTACTACGCAAAATTCATGGACTAACACACACATGAAAAAGCCAAAAAAATCAATATTTCTTGTTTCGGGCTTCGTTTTGACTCAAAAAAATCCATGTTTGCCCCTCCGAACTGACCCACGCCATTAAATAGGTCGTCACAGATGTCTCTAAAAAATTTTGGCCAAAATTCCACCGGAAGCACGCATCACTCAAAATTTATGGACTAACACAGACGAAAAAACAGAAAAATTGATATTTCATGTTCCGGGATTGTTTTACTCAAAAAAATTAATATTTGACCCTCTGAACCAACCCACACCATTAAATAGGTCATCACGGACGCCTCCAAAAAAATTCGGTCAAAATTCCACTGAAAGCACGTATCACACAAA
>QJPP01000737.1:180000-448180 GCA_003996215.1 Jaltomata sinuosa | reverse complement strand
AACCCAAGATACTTGAAACTCCTTTCTTTGGATTGACCTGTGTAATCCAGCTTCACTTCTACGTCATCATCCTGAGTCGCCTCACTGAACTTGCACTCCATATATTCAGTCTTGGTCCTGCTCAACCTAAACCCCTTCGACTCGAGGGTCTGTCTCCAAACCTCCAACTTAGCATTCACTCCTCCGCGAGTCTCGTCCACCAAAACTACATCATCCGCAAATAACATGCACCATGGCACCTCACCTTGTATTTGCCGCGTCAATACATCCATTACCAAGGCAAATAGAAACGGGCTAAGGGTCGATCCCTGGTGCAACCCCATTAACACGGGAAAGTGCTCCGAATCTCCTCCCACTGTTCTAACGCGAGTCTTGGCCCCCTCATACATGTCCTTAATTGATCTGGTGTACGCCACGGGTATACCTCAAGCCTCCAAGCACCTCCAAAGGACCTCCCTAGGGACTTTATCATACGCCTTTTCTAGATCGATGAACACCATGTGCAAGTCCTTCTTCCTTTCCCTGTACTGCTCCACCAGTCTTCTAAGGAGATGAATAGCTTCTGTAGTCGAGCGTCCTGGCATAAAGCCGAACTGGTTCTCTGAAATAGGCACGATCAGTCTCAACCTCAACTCCACCACCCTCTCCCAGACCTTCATAGTGTGGCTTAGCAATTTGATACCCCTATAGTTGTTGCAACTCTGAATATCGCCCTTGTTCTTGTACAAAGGAATCATCGTGCTCCATCTCCAAGCTTCAGGCATCTTTGCCGTTCTAAAAATACCATCAAACAACTCGGTTAACCACTTCACACCTGTCTCACCCGAGCTTTTCCAAAAATCAACGGGAATCTCATCTGGCCCCGTTGCCCTACCCCTTCGCATCTTACGAATCGCAACCTTAACCTCTTCAACCTTTATACGGCTACAATAATCATAGTCACGACGCCTCTCTGAGTGTGCCAAATCTCCCAGCACAAAGCTCTTGTCCCCCTCTTCATTCAAGAGTCCATGGAAGTAAGACTGCCATCTCCTCCTAATGAGTACCTCATCTACTAGTATTTTGCCATCTTCGTCCTTGATGCACTTCACTTGGTCAAGGTCCTGAGTCCTCCTCTCTCTAGCCTTTGCTAACCTGTATAACTTCTTATCCCCACCTTTATCCTCTAAAGTCGCGTATAAGCTTTCAAAGGCTGCCGTTTTAGCTGCCGTTACCGCTAACTTAGCCTCCTTCCTAGATATCTTATACGCCTCCCTATTCCTTCGCCTCTCCTCCTCATCCTTACTCTCTACCAACTTCGCATATGACCCCTTTTTTGCCTCCACCTTTCCTTTTACTTCTCCGTTCCACCACCAGTCCCCTCGATGCTTGCCAGAACGACCTCTCGAGACGCCCAACACCTCTCTAGCCGTCTCCCTTATGCAACTAGCGGTCGTATCCCACATATTATCCCCATCCCCACTACTCCCCCAAGCCCCCCTAGTCAACAACTTCTCCCCTATTTCCCGTGCATTAGCCATAGTCAGGCTACCCCATTTAATCCTAGGCCGGTCATCCACAATCCGCTTCTTTTTCTCCTTCGTGATCTCTAAATCCATCACTAAGAGTCTATGCTGGGTCGAAAGATTCTCACTTGGGATAACCTTACAGTCTCTACAAAGACCTTTATCACCTGTCCTAATGAGCAAAAAGTCTATCTGAGTCTTGGCCACCGAACTACGGAAGGTAACCAAGTGCTCCTCCTTCTTCGGGAAACTAGAGTTAGCTACTCTCAACCCAAAGGCTCTAGCGAAATCTAAGAGTGCGGCACCCCCTTCATTCCTATCCCCGAAACCTAAGCCTCCATGCACATCGTCATAACCCCTCGAAGATGCCCCGATGTGCCCATTGAAATCTCCTCCAATGAAGAGCTTCTCAGTATCAGGCAAACCTCCCACTACCTCGTCCAAAACCTCCCAAAAGCGTTTCTTCTCCTCCTCCTCTAAGCCCGCTTGTGGTGCGTACGCACTAATAATGTTCAAAGTAGACCCTCCAAGGACTAACTTAATTGTCATCAACCTATCGTTGACCCTCCTAACCTCCACCACTTGCTCTCTCAACTCCTCATCCACTAGGATACCTACCCCATTCCTATTCCTCACACCTCCTGAGTACCACAACTTATACCCGTCTACCTCTCGCGCCTTAGTGCCCACCCATTTAGTCTCCTGGACACACGCTATGCTAATCCTCCTCTTCCTTAGGACCTTCACTAGCTCTATGGACTTTCCGGATAAAGTCCCTATGTTCCAAGACCCTATTCTCAACCTAGATGCTCCCTTAACCCCCTTACCTCTCCTTCCCCTCGCCCCCGCCCCCGCCCCCGGCCCCGGCCCCACCCCCGACCCCGCCCCCAACCCCGAGTGCGACCGATGACATGACCCTACTCGACCATCCTTCACCAAAGCCACTAAAACGTGCGCTATAATCAAGGATAAACCAACTCCACCAACTACTCTATACTAAACAACTATATGACACGAAAAGCAAAAAAAAAAGGTACAAGAGACCGGAACTACACTACCAAACACGATATAGAGCCAATAATTTGCTTCCCGAATACACTACACGTCAAAATCAATATAAAATTTAAAATTTTTAAAAAAACTAGACAGCGAGTGTTAAAGCAATGACAGAAATGTCAACCTAAATAGGCTATCAAGAATGCGATAAAAAACTGAGGACGGAAATAAAGCCTAGGGATAGAAGTCACCGGGGTCAAGCTGTGAGGAGAGAAGGACGGTCTGCTTGCTAAAGTGGTTGGATTCCGGCAAGGTGGGGTGTCGAAATTGGTCGCCGGAATCTTCTTGTTCGCCGGAATCTTGGTGGTTGTCGGAAGCTCGGTGGATGCCGGAAATTGAGCCGGATCTGAGGTTGCAAAGGACCTGCAAGGAGAAGATACACAAGAAACACAAAGAAAATAGAGAAAGAGAGCAAGATCAAGAATCGAATCTGGCCAGAGTAGATCTAGCCGGAGCAGATCTGACCGGCGTCCAGCTAGAGAGAGGGGTGGCGGCTAGTGGCGTTCACTGGTCGATGGTGACCGGAGAAAGGGGGCGGCGCAGTGGTGACCGGAGAAAGGGGCGGTGCAGTGGTTGTACAGTACCCTCTTCCGTCAGAAGCCGCCGGAGCCGGAGCCGGCAGTTGTAGCCGTGAGCTGCTGGACTTGTTAACTCAGTGGTCGTACAGTACACTGTAGCCGTGAGTTGCTTCGTCAAGTAGCCAGAGTCCCCTCCTTGGAATTTTGATTAACTTTTGATTATATAAATCTCCTTGGAATTTTAAAACACTTTTGACTATGGCTAGAATTTCTTTAGCTACAGTAGCATAATTTTTTTGACTATTATTCCATTTCCCTGAATAGAATTGTATAAGGTATTCTTGTCTTTCAGCCGGAGAGATTTATTTTAAAATTCCCCCATAACCAATATCAGAAGCATCTGTCTCCACTATTTTTAGCCAATTTAGATTAGCCAGAGTGAGACATGGTAGGTTATTAACATTTGCCTTAATATGCTTGACTGCTTTTGTATGATTATCAGTCCAAGCTTTAGGGCTTTTTCTTAATCTATCATATAATATAGCTGTGTCTTTAGCTAGATCCTTTATAAAAGGAGAAATGTAATTTAAGCTTCCTAAAAAACGTTGAAGCTGAGTTTTATCAGTAATAACGTCAGGAAATTTAGACGCAAACTCAATACTTCTCTGAATTGGAATAATTTTTCCTTTTTTAATATTATGACCCAAGAATCTAACATTGGTTTGGAAAATATGCATTTTTGGTCTAGATATAACCAAACCATTTTGAATTATAATTTTCTTGAATAGGTCAAGATGCTTAAAATGCATTTCTAGGGTTTTTGAGAATACTAAAATATCATCTATATAAACAATGATAAAATTGCTAAAAGAGTTAAAAATATCATTCATAATTTTCTGAAATTCAGAAAGGGCATTTTTTAACCCAAAAGGCATAACATTCCACTCATATTGTCCCATTGGGACGTTAAAGGCTGTTTTATATTTATCTTTTTCAGAAATTTGAATTTGCCAATAACCTGATTTTAAATCAAATTTTGAAAATATTATAGCTTCATGAAGTCTATCTAATAAATCTTTTTTATTAGGAATAGGATATCTAATCCATTTCAAAACTTTATTCAGGGGTTTATAATTTATGACCAGTCTGGGTACCCCTCTTTCTTGCTCTGCGTGCTTATTAACATAGAAAGCAGTGCAAGACCATGGAGATTTTGAGGGCCTTATTAATCCCTTTTGAAGAAGAGTATCAATCTCTCTTTTACATAAATCTAAATATTCTGAATTCATTTGGCAAGGTCTTGCCTTAGTGGAGATATTATCCTCAGAAAATTCTTCCTCATAAGGAAGACTTACCACATGTTTTTTTCTTTCCCAAAATACATTTGGGTGATCCCCACATATCTATAGGGAGAATTGATTCTTTAAAATTTCAATTTTCCCTTGGATCTTAGAATTTTGTAAAGTCTCTTCTATAGTAAGACTACAAATCTCACTTTTAAGCAAATCGATTTGTTTATTTTTTAAAGAAATCATATCTTTAACTTCATTAACGAATTTTGAGAATGGTTGAGATATAAAATCTATTCTCATTTTTCTTCCTTCAAAGGTACCTGTTATTCCAGTCTCATCCCAGAGAGTTATGGGATAAATATGCCAGAAAAAAGGCATTCCTAAGATAATTTCGTTAGAAATATTTTTTATTAAAACAAAACTTTCAGGCATACATATATTATTTATACAAATATATGCTTTAGGAATTTTATATTCAATATCCATTTTATGACCACTAGCATTTCGAAGACTATGAGTAGTTTTCTTAAAATATTTTGATGGAATTAATCCTTCCTGAATGCAATTTAAATCAGCTCCGCTATCAATAAGAGCAACAAAATCTTTTTTTAAGTTATAATCAATAAAAAGCGTTATTTTTGCCAAAGGTTTATGAGCCGTAATTAGCTTGATTGTCTCTAAAAATAAATTCTTATTACTTGTAAATTCACTAGAGATATCAGGAAAATTATCTTCAGGGATATCAGGGAGGTTATTATCAACTATAACCTGTTTCCCATTACCTTTATTTTCTATATGACTAATTCTCTCATCAAGAACCATATTATGATTCTTCAGAGAAGATATTTCTTTTTTGAGATTATTAATCTCCTCAATCAAGTCTTGAATTGTAGTGGGAATATGATCCCTTTGAGACCTAAGTTTTAACTGTCTCTTTACTTCTACCATGGTATAAGCATTATGATGAGCGGTATTATTTTTAGGAATACTAGTATTACTAGTGGAAGTGTTAGTATTACCAATTTTGTCAATAATTTGGGATCTCAGCGTTGGATCATCAATCATCTTGAGAATTTTCATCCAATTATCATTACTGATGACATTGATATTCAAGTCTTTGAACTGAGAATATAACTGATAGAATTCATCCTTGTCTTTATTATCACAAGGTTGGCCAATCTGGCAAGACGAACATTCTTCCTCTGATGAGGACATGTAGTCTTCTTCATGAAGAACTTTTAGGTCTTCACTTGTAGAGGATTCTTCCCCATCACTATTGTTTTGGCTAGAATTTTCCGAAGAAGAGTTAAGGAGGATTTTATATAAAGAATCCTTAATATTATCCTCTAGGTCAAGGTTTTTAATCTTATCCTTGACTTTGCAATCTCTTGCATAATGGTCTATTCTACTACATTTGTGGCAAGCATTTGGTCTATAATTCTTATAAAACTCCTTTTTCCCTTTATAATCCATTTTTCTTTTTTCACGCTTATTTAAGCGTTTCTTTTTCCTGTGTTGCCTATAAGGTTTTTCCTTATAATCTCTTTTTCCTCTATGTCTATTAGTCTTTTTAGAGGATTCAGGCATATCTATTGCGAATTGCTCACAAAATTCTCCTAATTATTGTTTTTCATTCAAGTGATATCTCTTTATTTGTTGATTTAACTTGATCTCGTTGCATAAAGAGAGACCTTCTTGGGTACAAACACTTATAAGCTTTCCATAGGTATACTCATCGTAATTAATACTCACCCCATCTCCTCTAAGGGCTTTCCTAACCCTTTCTGCAAATAAAGCAGGGAGTCCGTCTATAAACTTGGATTTCCAATGAGAGTTATTACACTCGGGTAATTCCATTACTCTGGATAATAAAACGTCCTTGTACCATCTAAAAGATGTGAGGGTTTTACATCTAAGGTTTTGGAGCATAGTCCTAATGGTCTCACTATTGTCTGACCATCTACCAGAAAAATGTTCTATAATGGTTAGGACCAAGGTGTAGACTACATTTGGAATCATTCTACTTTCGTCCTTAACAACATTTAAAATGCCCATTCGTTGAGATTTTGAGAGATAATTATCCCACCACCCTTTTAATTGGCCTGTAAATCCAGCAATAATCATGTTAGCTGTATCCTTTTCAGAATTCTTGTTCGCCTTGCAAATCGTACTATACATAAGAATTCTGTGTGCCAGAGTATAAATCTGTCTGTCAGTAAAATCATCTATATTCCATTCATAAATTTCTGTCCCACTAAAACTGTTAGAGACATAATATTCTTGTTCTTCAAGAAGGATGTCTTGAGGAGTCGGTCTAGGATAATAGTACATCCTTTGAACTGGTTTTCTAGCATGTTTTTCTGAGATTTTATTAATCTCATTTGGAGTATTCCTATCAGTGGCCTCATTTTCACTTAGTTGAAGGGGATTAATATTTAATCCTTCAAACCTTTCTTGAAGCAACCTTTCAATATTATCAAGCTTTGATAATTTAAAATCCTTAATCTCTGGAGGAGGTTGGATAGTAGGAATAGTCTTCTCCTTCCCTTTATCAGGAATTTTGAACATCTGTAATTCAGAACATAAATGACTAATTTTATCATGTAAAGAGAGAATATGTTCTCCTAAAATGCTCACATAAACATTCGTGTAATTGTTTTGTCTTATTAATATTTTAACATGCTTAGAAGTAATAAGGGCGGTGTCATTTTCATCAAATAATTCTGCAAATGCAGTAAAATATACAATTTTATTATCTTTTTCAATTTGAAAAGATTGTTGAGGAGGTAGGAGAGATTTGGTAATTGTACCATCACATAATTTATAATCTTGTTCTAACATAGAGATATAGTTATAAACATATTTTGTCATGAACCATGGTACAAAGGCTATAGCTTTATTCGCTTTAGAAAGATCATTATAAAAATCTTCTTGAAAATATGTATGTTGATCATTATTGAAATTTTTGAAAAACCATTTTCTAAATGATTCCCATTTGGACTGAAAAAATTCATTTGAAATTTTCTTTCTTACCGGTGATCCCGATCTAAAATCAATAAGTTCTGATCTATCCATGTAAACCATTTGAAAAGTCCATTTCGGACAAAGTAGGGTCCATATCAGGGGTAACTATATGATTTTCAATTTTGATATTATCAACTCTTTTTCCCTCTCTCATATCAGAGGTAGATACTCTAGAATTATCTTCTTCTCTAATCTGAGAAGTAGACGCTCTGGAAGGTATATCAACAATATAATCAGTAGGAGATATATAAGATGAGTTAGATCTAAACATTCTAGAAGAAAAACCTATATTATCAACATAACTCATTAACAAATTTTGGTCAGTGAATTTGATTCTCACCGTCCCATCAGGAGTTTGCTCAATGTCGAAAATATCAGGATTTATATTATTTTTGGGAGGAACATCCTCTTCTATCACCCACTCTTTAGGAAAATTAATTTCATCCCATTTAATAGGCCTTCTAGTTATAACTTTAGACTTACTAAAATTTGTTTCTATAAGAATCGTTTTATTTTTAAAATCCATAATTTTACACATAGGGTTCAAAGTGTATAAAGGTTTATAATAAATTCTATAACAAATACATATAACTTCAGTACCAGGCAAATAATCATAACCATGTAATTTTATACTTAATATTAAAGTATTCAGAGAATTTTCATCATTCAAAGAAATTTGCAAATTAGGATAGGCATTAAAATAAACAGGGCCATAGGCTAAACTGGTTTGATCCGTCCCTATAAGGGATTTTTTCCAGTTCTGATTTCTGCCATCCCTTAGAGCTGCTATGAAGCTCTCAGGTAAAGCTCTTAAAGTGAGTGGCTTAAAAGCAACTTGTACCAAACCAATATGCATAAATCTATGAGTTTCCCTATAAGGGGCAAAATCACTTTCAGACAGCAATCTAAAAGTACCATGATCAGAGTCCACCGTAATAGTTTCCTCTGTGGTTTTAACAATTTGTTTAAATCCTATTTTTTCAAAAGTACCCATTTGGTATATAACTTTGGGTTGGATTTTTGGAATCGTCCATTTATTAAGAAGATTCAGTTGTTGAGGCATATCATATTCCTCTTTTCTACTGTTTTTAACAGTAGTATGCTTCTTAATGCTGTTCATAAAAATAAGATGTGTTGGACTACCAACACCTACTACTATCAATAACATGGCTCTGATACCAACTACTAGCAGGATCACTTCGATGTAACTACATGTTCGTTTACAGGTATCTCGGGAATTAGTACCGAACATCCAATATATAGAGAATTCATGAATTTTATACAATCAAGGCAACCTCAGAACAATGCACCACCATCATATTCAGCTGTCGTCAATGATGAAGTAGGTGAAAATATTGAGATATATGATAAAAATGAGAAAGATGAAGTAATACTTCTTTTTGAGCCAAGAGATTTACAATGGAGAGAGGATCCTTGGCAAATCATGTCAAGATATTTTGATACGGCATCATATGTTGTCCCAACATATAAATATAGAATGCATAATGAAATTATACTCTCATCTATTGGGTCTGCTGAATTCCAGCATTTTTTTCCAGCAAATACCAAGAAAGTTTATAACTTTTCAAAAATTATTATAAAAAAGATATTTACCCCAGAAGAATGGAGAATCAGTACGATGAAGGAAAATGAATACACCCATCCGGAACAAAGAATAACTGTTAAGTTTAATTACTGGGACTACATTGAGAGCTTTAATAAAGCCTTATTATATGAGAATGCTAATAAGAAACATTCATGGTTCATCAAAATATGTTCAAATGTTTTCAGACAACATATACAAAATTGGTTCTGTCAGTGGTGGACTTTATATGGCCCAACCTTGAATATCCTTCCAGATGATTATAAAAAATTATATGTTGAATGGGTTGATGTTTCGCCCAAAATAATAAGATTACAACAAGAAGACATATATTTTAAGGGAATATCCTTAATGTATTTCTTTATAGAATTTTCTATCCCATGGATAATGAAATGGACCATAGAAGTTCATACAAATGAAGAAGGGTTTCCTTGCTTAAAAGGAAATTTCATACAAAATTTTGGAGTAAATTACTCCAGAGAGATATGGAGGGGAAACTTCATGGACGCGAGATAATAGACTCAATTAATGTGGCTATTGAGACTAGCAAAAATCAAACAGAAGTTATATAGGAAAAGGATAATATTAGTCCTTTTAAACATATAACCAGAAAATTACAGATGAAACAAGGGACTATTTCTAAATCGGAACTTCTTGCATCATATATGGAAGAAGTTAAAAAAGATTTAGCAAAAAATATGGGTATAGAATTCTCAGATAATATATCCATGACCACTTCTAATGAAGAAGAAGACAACTGTGTAGCAGGAGAATCTCAGAGTATTCATAGCACAGAAGAAATGGACATTGAAATGTTTCTACAACAGTTCAAGAACCAGATAGAAGAATCTTCTAGCTCGTACAAGTCCAAAGGAAAGGAGATTGCTAAAGAGTAGAGGACAAGACGTCAGATGTCAACTTTATTAAAGTTGAAATTATTTGAATTATTGTATAACTTTTATAAAGTAGAGGGCCCCAGGTCCAATAATGTAATATGACGTAAGCACTTACGTCATGTAGTTTAAATTTTTCTGACAATCCCTTCTATAAAAGGGTTACTTATTGTATATAGAAGGCAGGCTTCAGCCAACCCTTCAAATATTACTCTCTCTCTGTAGTACTGAAATAAAATTATTGTGGATATTTTGTAATTTGAAGAATCACTGATCCCCAGTTAAGGTATTTTTCTTCCATTTCTTATTTTCCTTAATCGTTTTAAAGATTTTGTAGCCTAAATGATAGGCTAAACAACTCGTGTTGGACTAACAGCAACTGCAACTATTAAGACATGGTTAGAAAAAGATTGTTCCGATGTCTCTGAGGTCGAGATAGTATAGTCAAGGGATAGAAGGAACTTGACTTAGTCCGGAGTTCCTGGTTAGGCCCATGTCAGCCATGTGGAGGCGTTTATTTGGGCTGGATTGGAACCGTAAAAGTTCTTTTCATTCCTAGATTATATGAGTCGTAAACGAACCTGTAGTTACATCAAAGTGATCCTGCCAGTAGTTTAATATCCTTTCAGAGGATTATAAAAAATTATATGCTGAATGGGTTGATATTTCGCCCAAAATAATAAGATTACAACAAGAAGACATATATTTTAAGGGAATATCCTTAATGTATTTCTTTATAGAATTTTCTATCCCATGGATAATGAAATGGACCATAGAAGTTCATACAAATGAAGAAGAGTTTCCTCGCTTAAAAAGGAAATTTCATACAAAATTTTGGAGTAAATTACTTCAGAGAGATATGGAGGGGAAACTTCATGGACGCGAGATAATAGACTCAATTAATGTGGCTATTGAGACTAGCAAAAACCAAACAGAAGTTATACATGAAAAGGATAATATTAGTTCTTTTAAACATATAACCAGAAAATTACAGATGAAACAAGGGACTATTTCTAAATTGGAACTTCTTGCATCCTATATGGAAGAAGTTAAAAAAGATTTAGCAAAAAATATGGGTATAGAATTCTCAGATAATATATCCATGACCACTTCTAATGAAGAAGAAGACAACTGTGTAGCAGGAGAATCTCAGAGTATTCATAGCACAGAAGAAATAGACATTGAAATGTTTCTACAACAGTTCAAGAACCAGATAGAAGAATCTTCTAGCTCGAACAAGTCCAAAGGAAAGGAGATTGCTAAAGAGTAGAGGACAAGACGTCAGATGTCAACTTTATTAAAGTTGAAATTATTTGAATTATTGTAAAACTTTTATAAAGTAGAGGGCCCCAGGTCCAATAATGTAATATGACGTAAGCACTTACATCATGTAGTTTAAATTTTTCTGACAATCCCTTCTATAAAAGGGTTACTTATTGTATATAGAAGACAGACTTCAGCCAACCCTTCAAATATTACTCTCTCTCTGTAGTACTGAAATAAAATTATTGTGGATATTTTGTAATTAGAAGAATCACTGATCCCCAGTTAAGGTATTTTTCTTCCATTTCTTATTTTTCTTAATCGTTTTAAAGATTTTGTAGCCTAAATGATAGGCTAAACAACTCGTGTTGGACTAACAGCAACTGCAACTATTAAGACATGGTTAGAAAAAGATTGTTCAGATGTCTCTAAGGTCGAGATAGTATAGTCAAGGGATAGAAAGAACTTGGCTTAGTCCGGA
Organism: Jaltomata sinuosa; assembly: GCA_003996215.1. Classification (NCBI taxonomy): domain Eukaryota; kingdom Viridiplantae; phylum Streptophyta; class Magnoliopsida; order Solanales; family Solanaceae; genus Jaltomata; species Jaltomata sinuosa. The sequence goes on along the minus strand of QJPP01000737.1, from coordinate 436,545 downwards.
GTTCCTGGTTAGGCCCATGTCAGCCATGTGGAGGCGTTTATTTGGGCTAGATTGAAACCGTAAAAGTTCTTTTCATTCCTAGATTATATGAGTCGTAAACGAACCTGTAGTTACATCGAAGTGATCCTGCCAGAAATTTATGAAAGGAATATTGATGGTTTTACTGACAGACAGATTTATACTCTGGCACACAGAATTCTTATGTATAGTACGATTTGCAAGGCCAACAAGAATTTTGAAAAGGATACAGCTAACATGATTATTGCTGGATTTACAGGCCAATTAAAAGGGTGGTGGGATAATTATCTCTCAGAATCTCAACGAATGGCCATTTTAAATGTTGTTAAGGACGAAAGTGGAAGGATTCCAAATGTAGTCTACACCTTGGTCCTAACCATTATAAAACATTTTTCTGGTAGATGGTCAGACAATAGTGAGACCATTAGGACTATGCTCCAAAACCTTAGATGTAAAACCCTCACATCTTTTAGATGGTACAAGGACGTTTTATTATCCAGAGTAATGGAATTACCCGAGTGTAATAACTCTCATTGGAAATCCAAGTTTATAGACGGACTCCCTGCTTTATTTGCAGAAAGGGTTAGGAAAGCCCTTAGAGGAGATGGGGTGAGTATTAATTACGATGAGTATACCTATGGAAAGCTTATAAGTGTTTGTACCCAAGAAGGTCTCTCTTTATGCAAAGAGATAAAGTTAAATCAACAAATAAAGAGATATCACTTGAATGAAAAACAACAATTAGGAGAATTTTGTGAGCAATTCGCAATAGACATGCCTGAATCCTTTAAAAAGACTAATAGACATAGAGGAAAAAGAGATTATAAGGAAAAACCTTATAGGCAACACAGGAAAAAGAAACGCTTAGATAAGCGTGAAAAAAGAAAAATGGATTATAAAGGGAAAAAGGAGTTTTATAAGAATTATAGACCAAATGCTTGCCACAAATGTGATAAAATAGGCCATTATGCAAGAGATTGCAAAGTCAAGGATAAGATTAAAAACCTTGACCTAGAGGATAATATTAAGGATTCTTTATATAAAATCCTCCTTAACTCTTCTTCGAAAATTCTAGCCAAAACAATAGTGATGAGGAAGAATCCTCTACAAGTGAAGACCTAAAAGTTCTTCATGAAGAATGCTACATATCCTCATCAGAGGAAGAATGTACGTCTTGCCAGATTGGCCAACCTTGTGATAATAAAGACAAGGATGAATTCTATCAGTTATATTCTCAGTTCAAAGACTTGAATATCAATGTCATCAGTAATGATAATTGGATGGAAATTCTCAAGATGATTGATGATCCAACACCGAGATCCCAAATTATTGACAAAATTGATAATATTAGCACTTCCACTAATAATACTAGTATTCCTAAAAATAATACCGCTCATCATAATGCTTACACCATGGCAGAAGTAAAGAGACAGTTAAAACTTAGGTCTCAAAGGGATCATATTCCCACTACAATTCAAGACATGATTGAGGAGATTAATAATCTCAAAAAAGAAATATCTTCTCTGAAGAATCATAATATGGTTCTTGATGAGAGAATTAGTCATATAGAAAATAAAGGTAGTGGGAAACAGGTTATGGTTGATAATAACCCCCCTGATATCCCTGAAGATAATTTTCCTGATATCTCTAGTGAATTTACAAGTAATAAGAATTTATTTTTAGAGACAATCGAGCTAATTACGGCTCATAAACCTTTGACAAAAATAACGCTTTTTATTGATTATAACTTAAAAAAAGATTTTGTTGCTCTTATTGATAGCGGAGCTGATTTAAATTGCATTCAGGAAGGATTAATTCCATCAAAATATTTTAAGAAAACTACTCATAGTCTTCGAAATGCTAGTGGTCATAAAATAGATATTGAATATAAAATTCCTAAAGCATATATTTGTATAAATAATATATGTATGCCTGAAAGTTTTGTTTTAATAAAAAACATTTCTAACGAAATTATCTTAGGAATGCCTTTTTTCTGGCATATTTATCCCATAACTCTCTGGGATGAGACTGGAATAACAGGTACCTTTGAAGGAAGAAAAATGAGAATAGATTTTATATCTCAACCATTCTCAAAATTCGTTAATGAAATTAAAGATATGATTTCTTTAAAAAATAAACAAATTGATTTTCTTAAAAGTGAGATTTGTAGTCTTACTATAGAAGAGACTTTACAAAATCCTAAGATCCAAGGGAAAATTGAAATTTTAAAGAATCAATTCTCCCTACAGATATGTGGAGATCACCCAAATGTATTTTGGGGAAGGAAAAAACATGTGGTAAGTCTTCCTTTTGAACAAGAATTTTCTGAGGATAATATCCCCACTAAGGCAAGACCTTGCCAAATGAATTCAGAATATTTAGGTTTATGTAAAAGAGAGATTGATACTCTTTTTCAAAAGGGATTAATAAGGCCCTCAAAATCTCCATGGTCTTGCACTGCTTTCTATGTTAATAAGCACGCAGAGCAAGAAAGAGGGTACCCAGACTGGTCATAAATTATAAACACCTGAATAAAATTTTGAAATGGATTAGATATCCTATTCCTAATAAAAAAGATTTATTAGATAGACTTCATGAAGCTATAATATTTTTAAAATTTGATTTAAAATCAGGTTATTGGCAAATTCAAATTTCTGAAAAAGATAAATATAAAACAGCCTTTAACGTCCCAATGGGACAATATGAGTGGAATGTTATGCCTTTTGGGTTAAAAAATGCCCCTTCTGAATTTCAGAAAATTATGAATGATATTTTTAACTCTTTTAGGAATTTTATCATTGTTTATATAGATGATATTTTAGTATTCTCAAAAACCCTAGAAATGCATTTTAAGCATCTTGACCTATTCAAGAAAATTATAATTCAAAATGGTTTGGTTATATCTAGACCAAAAATGCATATTTTTCAAACCAATGTTAGATTCTTGGGTCATAATATTGAAAAAGGAAAAATTATTCCAATTCAGAGAAGTATTGAGTTTGCGTCTAAATTTCCTGACGTTATTACTGATAAAACTCAGCTTCAACGTTTCTTAGGAAGTTTAAATTATATTTCTCCTTTTATAAAGGATCTAGCTAAAGACACAAATATATTATATGATAGATTAAGAAAAAGCCCTAAAGCTTGGACTGATAATCATACAAAAGCAGTCAAGCATATTAAGGCAAAGGTTAATAACCTACCATGTCTCACTCTGGCTAATCCAAATTGGCAAAAAATACTGGAGACAGATGCCTCTGATATTGGTTATGGGGGAATTTTAAAATAAATCTCTCCGGCTGAAAGACAAGAATACCTTATACAATTCTATTCAGGGAAATGGAATAATAGTCAAAAAAAATTATGCTACTGTAGCTAAAGAAATTCTAGCCATAGACAAAAGTGTTTTAAAATTCCAAGGAGATTTATATAATCAAAAGTTTATCATAAAAACTGATTGTCAAACAGCTAAATTCATCTTTAATAAAGATGTAAAACATGATGTTTCTAAACAAATGTTTGCAAGATGGCAAACTTTATTAGCACCATTTGATTTTGAGATACATTATAAGAAGGGAACAAATAATAGTCTTCCCGATTTCCTTATTAGAGAATATTTGAGTTAATAATTCTTTATTTTCTGAATACAGGATAATGCGGCCATCGGGAAGTTCTTCCTCTAATAGAGGAAGAGGAAGAGGAAGAGCATCCATGAGCAGAAATAATATTCTGGCTCAATTTGGAAACCAGAGGCTAATAGCCTCAAACATTGCAGGAACCTCTACAGGTACTTCTACAGGTATCTCGGGAATTAGTACCGAACATCTAATGTATAGAGAATTCATGAATTTTATACAATCAAGGCAACCTCAGAACAATGCACCACCATCATATTCAGCTGTCGTCAATGACGAAGTAGGTGAAAATATTGAGATATATGATAAAAATGAGAAAGATGAAGTAATACTTCTTCTTGAGCCAAGAGATTTACAATGAAGAGAAGATCCTTGGCAAATCATGTCAAGATATTTTGATACGGCATCATATGATGTCCCAACATATAAATATAGAATGCATTATGAGATTATACTCTCATCTATTGGGTCTTCTGAATTCCAACATTTTTTCCCATCAAATACCAAGAAAGTTTATAACTTTTCAAAAATTATTATAAAAAGATATTTACCCCAGAAGAATGGGGAATTAGTACGATGAAGGAAAATGAATACACCCATCCGTAACAAAGAATAGCTGTTAAGTTTAATTACTGGGACTACATTGAGAGCTTTAATAAAGCCTTATTATATGAGAATGCTAATAAGAAGCATTCATGGTCCATCAAAATATGTTCAAATGTTTTCAGACAATATATACCAAATTAGTTCTGTCAGTGGTGGACTTTATATGGCCCAATCTTGAATATCCTTCCAGAGGATTATAAAAAATTATATGCTGAATGGGTTGATATTTCGTCCAAAATAATAAGATTACAACAAGAAGACATATATTTTAAGGGAATATCCTTAATGTATTTCTTTATAGAATTTTCTATCCCATGGATAATGAAATAGACCATAGAAGTTCATACAAATGAAGAAGGGTTTCCTTGCTTAAAAAAGAAATTTCATACAAAATTTTGGAGTAAATTACTCCAGAGAGATATGGAGGGGAAACTTCATGGACGCGAGATAATAGACTCAATTAATGTGGCTATTGAGACTAGAAAAAACCAAACAGAAGTTATACAGGAAAAGGATAATATTAGTACTTTTAAACATATAACCAGAAAATTACAGATGAAACAAGGGACTATTTCTAAATCGGAACTTCTTGCATCATATATGGAAGAAGTTAAAAAAGATTTAGCAAAAAATATGGGTATAGAATTCTCAGAAAATATATCCATGACCACTTTTAATGAAGAAGAAGACAACTGTGTAGCAGGAGAATCTCAGAGTATTCATAGCACAGAAGAAATGGACATTGAAATGTTTCTACAATAGTTCAAGAACCAGATAGAAGAATCTTCTAGCTCGGACAAGTCCAAAGGAAAGGAGATTGCTAAAGAGTAGAGGACAAGACGTCAGATGTCAACTTTATTAAAGTTGAAATTATTTGAATTATTGTATAACTTTTATAAAGTAGAGGGCCCCAGGTCCAATAATGTAATATGACGTAAGCACTTACGTCATGTAGTTTAAATTTTTCTGACAATCCCTTCTATAAAAGGGTTACTTATTGTATATAGAAGGCAGGCTTCAGCCAACCCTTCAAATATTACTCTCTCTCTGTAGTACTGAAATAAAATTATTGTGGATATTTTGTAATTTGAAGAATCACTGATCCCCAGTTAAGGTATTTTTCTTCCATTTCTTATTTTCCTTAATCGTTTTAAAGATTTTGTAGCCTAAATGATAGGCTAAACAACTCGTGTTGGACTAACAGCAACTGCAACTATTAAGACATGGTTAGAAAAAGATTGTTCCGATGTCTCTGAGGTCGAGATAGTATAGTCAAGGGATAGAAGGAACTTGACTTAGTCCGGAGTTCCTGGTTAGGCCCATGTCAGCCATGTGGAGGCGTTTATTTGGGCTGGATTGGAATCGTAAAAGTTCTTTTCATTCCTAGATTATATGAGTCGTAAACGAACCTGTAGTTACATCGAAGTGATCCTGCCAGTAGTTGGTATCAGAGCCATGTTATTGATAGTAGTAGGTGTTGGTAGTCCAACACACCTTAATTTTATGAACATTATTAAGAAGCATACTATTGTTAAAAACTGTAGAAAAGAGGAATATGATATGCCTCAACAACTGGATCTTCTTAATAAATGGACGATTCCAAAAATCCAACCCAAGGTTATATACCAAATGGGTACTTTTGAAAAAAATAGGATTTAAACAAATTGTTAAAACCACAGAGGAAACTATTACGGTGGACTCTGATCATGGTAATTTTAGATTGCTGTCTGAAAGTGATTTTGCTCCTTATAGGGAAACTCATAGATTTATGCATATTGGTTTGGTACAAGTTGCTTTTAAGCCACTCACTTTGATAGGTTTACCCGAGAGCTTCATAGCAGCTCTAAGGGATGGCAGAAATCAGAACTGGAAAAAATCCCTTATAGGGACGGTTCAAACCAGTTTAACCTATGGCCCTGTTTATTTTAATGCCTATCCTAATTTGAAAATCATACTATACATAAGAATTCTGTGTGCCAGAGTATAAATCTGTCTGTCAGTAAAACCATCAATATTCCATTCATAAATTTCTGTCCCACTAAAACTGTTAGAGACATAATATTCTTGTTCTTCAAGAAGGATGTCTTGAGGAGTCGGTCTAGGATAATAGTACATCCTTTGAACTGGTTTTCTAGCATGTTTTTCTGAGATTTTATTAATCTCATTTGGAGTATTCCTATCAGTGACCTCATTTTCACTTAGTTGAAGGGAAATAATATTTAATCCTTCAAACCTTTCTTGAAGCAACCTTTCAATATTATCAAGCTTTGATAATTTAAAATCCTTAATCTCTGGAGGAGGTTGGATAGTAGGAGTAGCCTTCTCCTTCCCTTTGTCAGGGATTTTGGACTTCTGTAATTCAGAACATAAATGACTAATTTTATCATGTAAAGAGAGAATATGTTCTCCTAAAATGCTCACATAAACATTCGTGTAATTATTTTGTCTTATTAATATTTTAACATGCTTAGAAGTAATAAGGGCGGTGTCATTTTCATCAAATAATTCTGCAAATGCAGTAAAATATACAGTTTTATTATCTTTTTCAATTTGAAAAGATTGTTGAGGAGGTAGGAGAGATTTGGTAATTGTACCATCAGATAATTTATAATCTTGTTCTAACATAGAGATATAATTATAAACATATTTTGTCATGAACCATGGTACAAAGGCTATAGCTTTATTTACTTTAGAAAGATCATTATAAAAATCTTCTTGAAAATATGTATGTTGATCAAAATTGAAAATCATATAGTTATCCCTAATATAGACCCTACTTTGTCCGAAATGGACTTTCCAAATAGTTTACATGGATAGATCAGAACTTATTGATTTTAGACCGGGATCACCGGTAAGAAAGAAAATTTCAAATGAATTGCTTAATTCTAGTTAATCTTTAGGTGAATATGAGATACGCATGTTATAATATATATAATAATTTTATCAGTGTTTGTATCACTAACATCAAAGCTTAAAGCTACTGTTTGTGTAATTAATAGCTTAAAGCTACTATTAATAATTACTAACTTTTAAAGGAATTGAAGGATAAGACAAAATTGGTTAATTTTGTACTGGATTTATACTAACAGTAATTGTGTACTCATTGGCATCTCATATTGTTAATCTCTTTGAAATCCAGAATGAAAGTTGGTGCCTTCATTTCTTTCTACTGTTATTTGTGCATTTATGATCCTTTTCATTTTCTTGCATTTACTTTGGCTAACTGGTGCATATAGTTGTCCCATACATATCAATATCGTAAAAGAAATTCAAGAGATATTATGATATATTTCCTGTCTCGTTGAAGTTCAGTTCACTTATGCATATAATTTCTAAGTTGTAATTGATATTCAAGAGGGGGTGAATTGACCACTTTCCATTTTTACTGCTCTATAGTCGATTGTTGTTGATCTATAGTCGACTTGAACCTGCAGAAAGGTTAGCCAACATAACAAGTAGTAATTGAACTTAAAGTAAATGCACGAATGTAAATGATACATAGTTTTATATTAGTTTGGATCACCGATATGGTGCCTAGTCCAGTACCCTTGGGTTACAAGGGTTTCCTTTAGAGCTTCGAATGATTGAGTATAGGGATTGTTGCTGAGTATGTGTTGTACTAATCATTTCTGTTCGAACTGAATAAATATCAGTTCTAATTTGTCACAACCTCTACCCATATAGCTACTTACTTTCTTCTTTCTTTTGTGATATTAGTAAGTTATTACAAAATACAGTGTATTGCTTAAGATATAGAAGAATGTAAGGAATACTCAAGTGAAGTTGGCACTCTTTCTTCTCGTTCTTGGTCTTTGTTTATAGGTGTTGTTTTCTTGTGATGAATCTTGAGGTCTTTATTTATAGTATCAGATCTTTATGATTTGATTTACTCTTAAGGATAACCTAAGAGATTGTGCTCCATCAATCAGGGATATAAGATTAATCCCAGATTGATATTATACATTCGTGTCAGGTACGTTCGTATTGTCTTTCCTTGTGTGGTTCATTTTCTTCCTTTGGTCCGGATCTTTGTGCTTGTGAATTGCTTCTTTTTATTGCTGAATCTTCGCGTTCCTGATTGTTGAATCTTCCTAGATTGTTGACTTTGTCTCGCGTTCTTGATTGATTGCTAAATCTTTCTTGATTACGAAATCTCTTTGATTACTGAATTGGTCTTGATCTCTTTCCTTGTGAATTTGGCTTCTGCGTGTCTGGTCTTGATTCCATTCCTTTTGAATTTGGCCTTCTATGTCCCTCTTAAGCCTTCTTTTTCTTTTTACCTGCATGGTAATTGTATGGGGTAAGTTGTCATTATTAAAACATATAAAGGCTAACAATCTCCCCATTTTTAATAATGACAACTAAAAAGTGGTAGAGGCAGTTTTACTTCCCTGTTTGGTTTATGCTCCCCCTTAGTGCATGCTCCCCCTTGTTGTGTGCTATCCAAAAACTGACTCCCCTTTGACATTATCAAAAAGAAAAAAGATCATGAAACAATAGAAGCACAAACATATAACACATAACGAACATAGATATACAACAGTAGTAATTGATAAGAGCAGGCAAAATAAGAGTGTCGGGGGATTATTCCCCTATTACAGACCCAAAACAAAATAGAGTTTTAAAACAGGACACATGGTCCAAAACTAGATTGTCTAGAGATAACACAAAAAGAGAGATGGAGGATTAAAGCTTGGCCAAGTAGTACTTGAGGGCATTGATAACCCTCTCAGAAAAGGAGTTGTAGGAGCATTCAACATAGCGAGCGTGGTTAGAGTAGGAGTTGTGGATGATAACAGCGAGCGGGGTTAGAGTAAGAGTTGTGGACGATAACAACAAGGTCAGTCTGAGATGAGCCAGCTCTTTTGTTGATGAAGTCAACTCTGGTGATCAACTTGTTGACTATATAATTCCTTCTCGCTAAAGTCCATCTAGGGAAATCCTTATTCTCTAAACATCAACATCTGTGTCCTTTGAGAGATGAAGTATCTATTCTTCTTTTTCATGCATAAGTTGCATCCCGTCTTTCAAAGATGATAACCTTCCCTTAATCTCACCCATATCCTTCAGTAGATTTGCGGCTGAGTCTGCAGATATCTTGCTTGCCTTAGGTTGCTCGGGTCTACTTTTTATAGAGCCCTTCTTCATCCACTTGTTTTCAACAAGAGCATACCCATGCTTGTAAAGAACGAGAGTCATATGTGGCAGACACTTCAACATGTATGTAGGCAGAGAGAACAAGATAAGAGTCAACTAAAATATGAGAGACAATTAACCCATACGACAGGCTTGCATAAGTTCCAAATCCAGCAGTACTCTCAATCATATAGCTTTCAATCCAGTCAGCCCAGTCAATTTTGTACTTTTTCAGCAGACAGTAAAGGAGATAGACATCCTTGCCTATAATGTTACTCGGAGATCCCTTACTAGGAAGCAAAGAAGTTGCTACAATATGGGCCAAAATGCAATTTTCAAAACATACAGTTGAATCCCCAAAATCAGATTGCTGTCACGATCCAAAATAGGCCATGAGGGCGCCTACTAAAACCTTCCAGTAGGCAAGCCAAACCCAAGAGAACGATATTATATTTAAATACTAAAACGAAAGCAGAATAATAATGAGATAAGGCCACCAACATAGATATATATAAAATGGTATAAAATATACAACGGGCTCTAAAGAGACCAAGGAAGATAAAATATATATAAGGAACCAAACCTCGGACTTGGTGTCACCGGTACAAGATCATCTAAATACTGAAATAGCCCTATACAAGGTACTACTGTCCCGACCCAAAATTAGGCCGCGATGACGCCTACATAACCCCTTGGTAGGCAAACCAACCTAAGAATGTGAAAGTATAGTAAAATAATTTAAATAATAAAATATGGGAGGGGGTCATACAAGGAGGGGGCCACCAATATATATACATACCAACAACAATAAATATACAAAATGACCCCAAAATGACCGAGAAGACAAAACATCTACAAGATTACCTCGAACTTGGTGTCATTGGTACAAGAGCGTCTAAAGTACGGAATAGCTATACAACAAGTGTTGTCTATCCAAAATACAAAAAGATAGGCAGATATGTAGATGGAAAGTAGTAAAGGATCTTCAAACACCAGAAGCTCATCGCGATCCAAACAACAGCTGGCCACGAACGACTGAAGGGTCAATAAGGGTGGCTCGTACTAGGTGCTGCATTAGAAAAAGATGTAGAGTGTAGTATGAGTACAAAAATAAAGGGTACTCAGTAGGCATCATAGGCTGACCGAGCTCAGAAAGATAATAGATATTATAAGACACAAGAAAGCAAACTAACTACAGAGATCTACCTAAATCTAGTTATCAACAAAAAACAGAACTATCTAGACTGACAGTGAAGATAATAATGATAATAAAGGCAAGGTCACTCCAAATACACATAAGCAAGGCAATGCAATGTATTGTGAGATGATATGATGCGGCATATGGCCAATGCAGAAAGTAAAAACCAGTATTTGGTACCTCGAGCACCTGGAATGTAACCTCAAGCTCATCAACATATGCATCAAAGTAATACATGGATATGTGCTCCTCGCGCCACCCAAAATTGTGCCTTGGACTCATCAACATAAAGTAAATAGATAAAAGGTCCGGAAACATCCCTCGGACCGGTATAAACAATGGTATTTTCCTTTCTTTCGAATACAGTGGTTAAGTAAGAATCTCATGTTTAAACCAAAAATCTCATATTTCCAAACCATTTGCCATGCAATGCAGTATGAGATATGATGCCAAATTCAGAAAATACCAAATCAACCAGGGTAAAACCACCCTCCAAATAAGATAACTGCTCTGGAACTCTGTCTGATCCACGCTATAGCCTCGGGCCCACAGATACACAAATACGGTAATAAATGGGCAAAAATGGAAATAAGGTAAGAAAATAAGTAAAAGCACCTACTCTGCCTCTAAAACCTTCTTGAACAATTCTAAGGGTTTCTAGACTATCAACGATAATTTTACAAGCTCTTATACTAAGGATAAACATGGTAATACTATTCTACAGTCCCGAAAATAGCCAAGATAAGTGGAAATAGGATTTAAGACTACCTAAACCTAGCCTAATGTTCATGCAACTCATAGCATATAAAATCTAACTAAACCAAGTCTAAAATAAGTAAACTGTAACCTACCTCAGGGCTGAACTGCAAGCACGAACTGTCACTCATGTGCCTTACACTTTTGAACAGCCTCCGAATAATGCTACGCTATTAAGAACATAATACAGGCGTCAAAATGAGAAGAATGACACCCATATTGCTATACAAAAATTCGGGTTGGAAATTGAATCAAAAAATGACCCTCAGGGCCTGCACAACGAAATAAAAAAAAATCCTAATTACATTCGCAGTGGGTTTATATGCCCATGCCAAAAATTTGAGCGCGAACGAGACTCATTTAGGACCCAAAATAGCCTTAAAGTCCACTTTTAATTAAGGATTTGCATGCAATGAGGATCAAATTTATGGAAGAAATGCAAAAATAATGCTAGGATGATAACTAGAACAAAGAGAGAGAGAATTACCTTAATAGGACACAAAATCGATGAGAATTGGAGATTCTCCACCTTAGCCGAGCTCTATCAATGGAGAAAAGTTATTGGAAATGAAATTTAAAATAAAGGAGAAGCTCATTTAACTACCAGCGATCGATGCACCTGTGGTCAAAATAATGCAGGTGCGACGTTGCTGTTGCGCCCAGATCACCACAGGGGCGGTGGTCAACCAAACCCCCAACCCCCGCAGGTGCGGTGAACACTCGAAATACACGGTTCATCAACTCCATGAATGCTGCTGGGGCATTGGTCAACCCAAAAGACATGACTAGGAACTCATAATGGATGCTATATCGAGTCCTAAATGCATTCTTTGGGATGTCTTTAGCCCTAATCCTCAACTAGTGATAACCGGACCTCAAGTCTATCTTAGAAAACACCACTGCACCCTATAGCTGGTCAAGCAGATCATCAATACGCGACATCGGATACATGTTCTTAACTGTAACCTCATTCAGCTGCCTGTAGTCAATACACATATGCATGGACCCATCCTTCTTCTTCATAAACAGAACAGGAGCACCCCATGGAGATACACTAGGCCTGATGAACCCTCTACTCAATAAATCTAGGAGATGATCCTTAAGCTCCCTTAACTCGAGTGGTGCCATCCGATATAGTGGAATAGAAATGGGCTGAGTGTCTGGCTTGACATTAATGCCAAAGTCAATATCCTGATCAGGAGGAAGACTCAGCAGATCAGAAGGAAATACATCTGAATACTTGCAAACCATGGGAACTGACTCAAGAGAAGGTGTGGTGGCACTAGTATCACAGACATAAGCAAGATAAGTTAAGAACCCCTTCCCAACCAACTGTTGGGTGCCCAAGAAAGATATAACTCCCCTCGTGTAACACCTCGGTATCTGGACCAGATTTCAAACTTAGAATCCTTAAAATTTTTGCAACTGTAGGTCCCCACGGACGACCACCACGGGCGTCGGAGTTCTGACGGGCCGTGGGTCTTATCATGGGAAGTATCCAGCGTACTTGAGCCATAGTTTCCTATCTCTACGGCCTAGGGCAATGGGAGTGGTAGTCGCCATAGGACGTCGGCCCCCTACCGTGGAAACTGCCTAGTGGCTTATCCCCAACCCTTCCTATATTCTGATGGGCGGTCACCATAGGCGTCAAGGTTACGATGGGCCATGGGAACCCGACATGGAAATCATCTAGCACCCCGAGACCCCCATTAAGCTTTTTTGATGACCTGGTACGATAGGCCATCATGGTTCTGACGCTCGTCAGGTAGCCCATCCGGCGGGAAATTTTCTTTAATTCCTCCTTTAAGTCAGGGTTATTCCGATCTTTTTTTCTATTCTTTTAACTCCTAAGTGAGGTCATTTTGGATAATTCTAGAAGGGTTTTAAATTCAATTAGCCTAAGTCTCCTCTCAAACCCTCATTCTATCCCAAAAGAGGGAAAGGGTCTCCTTTCTCTTAAGCTTCAAGCTCCAAGCTAAGATTTCATATTTAAGCTTCCATACCTCTCATACTAGATTAAGAAAGCTTTAATTTAGGTATGTGGATATTCAATAAGGGATTCCTTTCACTGTTATGCCTAAAACCCCTAAGTTTTACTTTGATTTATGAATTTGTGAAATTAGAGTTCTTGCCCAAATTGGGGAAATTTTATGTATTCAGTTTTAAAGCATCAATTCATGGTTCCTCATCCCTTACCCATGATTTATTTGAGATTTCTTAAGTGTGTTCAAAAGCCCATGCATTGAGAATGAATTCTAGTATAATTTCACTAAATTGCATATTTTTAAGTAAAAATTGGCATGTTTAGATAATATGACCTCAAGTATTATGAAATTGCATGCCTAATTCTTCAAGCTATGAATTTAGAAAATAATATATTTTGAATTATGACTATGCTAAGCTTTAAGACTTATGAATTGAGATTGGCATGACATTAGATATGTCCTTATGCTTTTCAATCAGTTTTGGCATTAGATGTCATAAGTATTATATGAGCTATATGTATATTTTTGGGAGTAGTATTTAGCACCGAGTTGGACAGGGTGAGAGTACCCTATGTCCCAGAACTACGTGCTTCCGTAGGTTGTTAGCCCCTCAGTTGGGCATTAGAACTAGTGATCACGCCAAGATATGCCTTTATAACCTGGCAAGGTATATTGAGTCCTCTCGATGGGGCGGATACATCGAATTCCATGTAGCTCACATGGTCTATGTATGTTAGAGAACCTTCCACATAAACAGTTTCAAGCTTTTAAATATTTTGACTCTTTGTCTTCAAACTTTAGAATTTTTACTATTACATATGGTTTTCGGATATGTTTTAGCTTATGATATTGCATTGAGTCTTTATATTGCAGCTTTTACTATTATAGCATGATTTCAGTTTCAAGTACATTTAGCATTTTGCACTCCAGATTTTGCATATTTTGCATACTCAGTACATCCTATAGTACTGACGCATATTTTGTGATGTATTCTATTATGATGCAGATTTAGGCTCTCGATCTCAAACTCGTGGCTAGAGGTAAGCAGGTTTCCCAGCTTTGAGTGGTGAGTCCTCATCCTTCGAGGACTAGTATCATCTTAGTTACCTTATGGTCTTCTTTTTAGTATTTGGAGTTAGCTGGAGTCTTGTCCCAGTAACTCATTATTCAGTTTAGAAGCTTCTCAGACCTAGTTAGAGATTCTGTATTCGAGATTTTAGATTCTATTATGTTTAGACCTTGATCTATTGATGGTTCAGTTTGCTTATCACTTCAGTTTATTACATCCGCTAAGTTTATCTATGTTTGTTTAAGTCATGCTAAGGTCAAGGGTTAACTTGGGGTCATTTGTGGTCCTAAGTCCTGTGTTATGCCTAGGGGGTAGCCTCGGGGCGTGACAAACTTAGTATCAGAGCATCAGGTTCATGAGTCCTAGGGTGTTTGAAAGCTGCATCAAGAAGAGTCTCCTTTATGGGTGTGAAACGCACCACACTTATGAAAGGGAAGCTACGCGATATTTTAGGAAAAACTTCACTTCTTTCATGATTAATATCGTGCGATAGAGTTTAACTCTATTACTCCTCTAATCTAATCTTTATGCATTTCAAATTATGCCTCATCACCGTGCCATGCCTCATCGGGCCAATGCTTGAAATGCTAATTCTCCAGTTTCAGACCACGAGGTCACTAATGCGGAGTTCAGGAATACCATTCAGATATTGGCTCATGCTATGGCCAACCAGGCCAATCCACCAGCACCTACTCCCGCTCACCCTTATAATGGGGCAATTATGATCTGAGTTCGAAACTTCATTCATATGAACCTTACTGAGTTCTTGGGTTCCAGGGTTGGTCAGGATCTATAAAATTTCATGGATGAGGTGAAGAAGATTTTGGAGGTGATGCAAGTGGTCAGTGTGGATGGTGTTGAGTTAGCTTCCTATCAGCTCAAGGATGTGGCTCATATTTGGCATACTCAGTGGAAGGATGCTAGGGCTAGGGATACAGTCCCTATGACTTGGGAGTGCTTTGAGAGAGTGTTTCTCAATCGGTTCTTCCCTAGGGAGTTGAGGGAGGCTAAGGCCAAAAAGTTCATAAATTTGAGGCAAGGATCTATGTCGGTTCAGGAATATGGATTGAGGTTCACCCAGCTTTCTTGATATGCTCCTTCTATGGTGGATAATTTGAGGGATTGGATGAGCAAGTTCATTTATGGGGTGTCAGACTTAGTGAAAAAGGAGTGCATGTCTGCTATGTTTTTGGGGGACGTGGATATCTCTAGGATTATGACTCATTTCCATCAGATTGAGGGCGATAAGTTGAAGGAAATGGCAAGGGAAAATAAGAGATCTAGGTTAGAGAGTTTGGGTTTTAGCTATCAGAGGTCCGGAGGTGGACACCATTCTTTATTTTAGAAGAGGTCATCAGGAATCGTACCTTCATTAGATAGTGCTTCTACTCAAGCCCTTAGGCCTAGGCATGATCAGCCAGGTAGAGGATCAGGTTTGCAGTCTTAGGGGAGTGTTGCAAAAGGGCCTTCCTACCCTGTTTGCAACAAGTATGGTAGGAGTCACCCTGGTGAGTGCCTTGCTGGCAAAGAGGGATGCTTTGGGTGTGGACAAATTGGTCATAGGATCAGGGATTGCCCTTCAACCAAGAAGGAACATGGAGGTGGAAGGACTCAGTCTACTATAGCAGCCCCAACAGGTTGTCAGGTTAAGCAGGCTACTGCTTCTTGTTCAGGTGGTGGTCAGCACCAGAACCATCTTTATGCTATGTCATCTCGCCAGGATTAGGAGAGTTCCCCAGATGTTGTTATTGGTATGTTGCAAGTATTCTCTTTCGATGCTTATGCTTTATTGTACCCCATGGCCTCTTTGTCTTTTGTGACCCCTTTTGTTGCTTGCAAATTTGAAGTTGTCCCTGAACTACTCTTAGAACCTTTTTGTGTTTCTACTCCTGTTTGTGAGTCAGTCCTAGCCAAGAGATTTTACCAAAATTGTCCTATCTCAGTCCTTCATAGAGTCACTTCAGATGATCTAGTAGAGTTGGTGATGATAAATTTTGATGTTATTCTTGGTATGGATTGGTTGCATGCATGTTATGACTCGATTGATTGTCATACCCGAGTAGTCAATTTCAAGTTTCCAAATGAACCTATCCTAGAGTGGCAAGGTAGTCCTCCATCCTCAAGGGGTCATTTCATATATTATCTCAAAGCTAGGAAGATGATTTCTAAGGGTTATGTCTATCATATAGTTTGGGTTATGGATTCGGAGTCCGAAACCCCTGTCTACAGTCAGTTCCTATTGTGAATGAATTTGTAGAAGTGTTTCTCGAGGATCTGCCCAGAGTCTCTCTCGAGCGGGAGATCAACTTTGGGATAGACCTTCTCCCAGATACGCAGCCTATATATATTCCTCCTTACAGAATGGCTCCTGTGGAGCTTAAGGAATTGAAAGATCAGTTGAAATATCTTCTCGATAAAGGTTTTATTCGACCTAATATCTCTCCATGGGGTGCTCCAGTCCTATTCGTGCATAAGAAGGATGGTTTCCTCAAAATGTGTATTGACTATTGTTAGTTAAACAAGGTTACAATCAAGAATAAGTATCCCATCCATAGGTTTGATGACTTGTTTGACCAGCTTCAAGGTGTCAGCTATTTCTCCAAGATCGACCTTAGATCCGGTTATCATCAGCTCCATGTTTGAGAGTATGACATTCCAAAGACAGCCTTCAAAACTCGGTATAGTCATTATGAATTTATGGTTATGTCTTGTGGACTAACTAATGATCCTGCAACCTTTATAGACTTGATAAACCATGTGTTCAAATAGTATTTGGATATGCTTGTGATTGTTTTTATTGATGATATCCTTATCTACTCTCAGAGTGAGAATGAGCATGCGGAATATTTGAGAGTTGTGTTACAAGCTCTCAAGGATCGTCAGTTATTTGCTAAGTTCAGCAAGTGTGAATTCTGGATGCAGGCTGTTGCTTTCTGGGTCATATTGTGACTATAAATGGTATTCGAGTTGATTCACAGAATATAGAGGTAGTAAAGAACTAGCCTAGACCCACTTCCCTGTCTGACATTAGGAGCTTTTTAGGTTTGGCTGGTTACTATAGGAGATTTATGGAGGAGTTTTCTTCCATAGCTGTCCCATTGACCAAGTTGACTCAGAAGAAGAATAGGCTTCAGTGGTCTGATGAGTGTGAGAAGAGTTTTCAAGAATTGAAGACTAGGTTGACCACAATCCCAGTTTTGGCTCTACTCGAGGGATTAGATGGCTTTGTTGTGTATTGTGATACTTCTAGGATTGGCTTGGGTTGTGTCTTGATGCAGTGTGGTAAGGTGATTGCTTATGCTTCTAGACAACTTAAGATTCATGAAAGGAACTACCTTACTCATGATCTTGAGCTAGCGGCATTGGTCTTTGCTTTGAAGATTTGGAGACACTACTTCTATGGGTGTCCATGTGGATATGTTTACCGACCATAAGAACCTCCAGTCCGTTTTCACTTAAAAGGAATTAAATGTTCGTCAAAAGAGATGACTTGAGCTTCTTAAGGATTGTGATATGAGTGTGCTTTACCATCTGGGTAAGTCCAATGTAGTGGCGGATGCACTTAGTAGGTTGTCTATGGGTAGTGTGTCTTCGGTTGAGAATAGAAAGAAGGAGTTGTCCAAGAATGGTCATAGACTTTCTCGATTGGGAGTTTGCCTTACAGATTCAGCAGATGGTGGTGTTATTGTTCAAAATGGGTCCAAATCATCTTTGGTAGTTGAGGTGAAGAAGAATCAAGACGATGATCCTATTTTGCATCAGTTGAAAGGTACAATCCATCAGCCGAGGGTAGGGTTTTCTCCTAAGAGGGAGATGGTGTACTTTGTTATCAGGGGCGATTGTGTGTTCTAGATGTGGATGGTTTGAGACAACGGATTTTTACCAAGGCACACAGTTACAGGTATTCTATTCACCCCGGTGCCACCAAGATGTACCGTGATCTATGGGAAGTCTATTAGTAGAATGGCATAAAGAGGGACATAGCAGATTTTGTGGCTAAATGTCCAAATTGTCAACAAGTGAAGGTAGAACATCAGCGACCGAGTGAAATGACTCAGGATATTGATCTTCCTACTTGGAAGGGGGAAGCAATCAATATGGACTTCATTATAGGTTTACCTCGTACCCATAGGCAGCATGATTCTATTTGGGTGATTGTCAACAGGATGACTAAGTCATCCCACTTCTTGGCTGTCAAGACTACTGATTCAACAGAGGATTATGCCAGCCTCTACATCTGTGAGATAGTCCTATTACATGGGGTTCCATTGTATATTATATTCCGATAGGGGTACTGAGTTCACATCCTAGTTTTGAAGATTATTTCAGAAGAGTCTCTGTACTTAGATGAGACTTAGCACAACTTTTCACCCACAGACGGATGGTCAGGCCGAGCGTACTATCCATACCTTAGAGTACATGTGGAGGGCTTGTGTGATTAACTTCAAAGGTAATTGGGATGATCACTTACCTCTTATCGAGTTTGCCTACAACAACAATTTTTATTCTAGCATCCAGATGGCTTCTTATGAGGCACTTTATAAGCAGAGGTGTAGATGTCCTATTGGTTGGTTTAAGGTAGGTGAATCAGCTTTGATTGGTCCAAATTCGGTTCATGAGACTATGAAATTTTTTTAGATTATTAGGGAAAGGTTGAAGACCGCTCAAAGTCGACAAAAATCATATACAAATGTGAGAAGGAGAGAATTGAAGTTTGAGGTTGATGATTGGGTATTTCTGAAGGTGTCACCCATGAAGGGTGTGATGAGGTTTGGTATGAAAGGGAAACTTAGTCCCCGTTATGTAGGTCCCTACATGATTCTGAGGAGAGTTGGTAGTGTTGCTTATGAGTTGGAGTTGCCAACAGATCATGAAGCGGTTCATCTGGTTTTCCATGTTTTCTTGTTAAAAAAAGTGTGTTGGTGATCCAACCTTGATTGCACCGTTGGGGGATGTGAGTGTGAAGGATAACCTTACCTATGAAGTTCCCGTTGGGATCCTTAACCGTCAGATTCGGAGGTTGAGGAACAAAGAAGTCACTTCAGTGAAAGACCTTGGAGGAATCAACTAGTTGAGGGAGCTACTTGGGAAACAGAAGCAGTCATGAAAGGCAAGTACCCTCATCACTTTCCTTCCAATCTAGTTTCAGCTTAAGGTAATTATTTCCTTCTTAATACGTCCCTGCAATTCTATTAGATCAGTTTTCCTCATGATCCTACCATGTATTCGTGTTTTTAGAGTTAGTTCAGTCATGTTTTAAGTTAAGATCTCAGTTTTCATGCTTGTTCGTCAATTTGTATGTTTTGTTGGTTGGTTTGGGATGTTTTACCTCCAGTTTACCTCACTTAGTCTTCATTCGAGGATGAATGATCCCAAGGGGGAGATATTGTAATACCCCGATATTCGGACAAAATTTCAAACTAAGAATCCTTGAAATTTCTACAATTGTAGGTCCCTACGGACGACCACCACGAGCGTCAGAGTTTCGACAGGCCGTAGGGCTTGTCCTGGGAAGTGTCTAGCATCCTTGAACTATAGTCTCCCAGCTCGACGTCCCAGGGTGACAAGCGTGGCAGTCTCCACGGGACGTAGCCCCCCTCCACCATGGAAACTGCCCAGTGGCTTATCCCTAACCCTTCTTATGTTTCGACGAGCGGTCACCACGGGCGTCACGGTTGTGACGGGCCGTGGGAACCCACTGTGGAAATCATCCAACACCCCAAGACCACCAGTAAGCTTTTCCGATGACCTAGTCCGATGGGCCACCGTGGTTCCAATGCCCATCGGGTAGCCCATCCGACGGGAAATTTTCTACAATTCCTCCTTTAAGTCAGGGGTATTCCATTCTTTTTACCTATTCTTTTAACTCCTAAGTGGATCATTTTGGACAATTCTAGAAGGGTTTTAACTTTAATTAGCCTAAGTCTCCTCTCAAACCCTCATTCTATCCCAAAAGAGGGAAAAGTTCTCCTTTCTCTCAAGCTTCAAGCTCCAAGCTAAAGGTTCATCTTCAAGCCTTCATTCCTCTAATCCTAGATTAAGAAAGTTTCAATTCAGGTATGTGGATATTCAATAAGGGATTCCTTTAACCCTTATGCCCAAAACCCCCAAGTTTTACTTTGATTTATGAATTTGTGAAATTAGGGTTCTTGCCCAAATTGGGGAATTTTATGTATTCAGTTTTAAAGCATCAATTCATGGTTCCTCATCCCTTACCCATGATTTATTCAAGATTTCTTAAGTGTTTTCAAAAGACCATGCATTGAGAATGAATTCTAGTATAATTTCACTAAATTGCATGTTTTCAAGTAAAAATTGGCATGTTTAGATAACATGACCTCAAGTATTATGAAATCTCATGCCTAATTCTTCAAACTATAAATTTAGAAAAAGAGTGTTTTGAAATATGACTATGCTAAGCTTTAAGACTTATGAATTGAGATTTGCATGACATTAGATATGTCCTTATACTTTTCAATCAGTTTTGGCATTAGATATGTCATAAGTATTATATGAGCTATATGTATGTTTTTGGGAGTAGTATTGAGCACCGAATTGGACAGGGTGAGAGTACCCTATGTCCCAAAACTATGTGCCTTTGTAGGTTGTTAGACCCTCAGTTGGGCATTAGAACTAGTGATCACGCCAAGCTATGCCTTTATGCCCTGGCAAGGTATATTGGGTCCTCTCGATGGGGCGGATACATCTGATTCCATGTAGCTCACATGGTCTATGTCGGTTAGAGAACCTCCCACGGAAATAATTTCAAACTTTTAAATGTTTTGACTCTTTGTCTTTAGACTTCAGTTTGTACAATTACTTATGGTTTTCGGATATGTTTTGGCTTATGATATTGCATTGAGTCTTTACATTGCATCTTTTACTATTATAGCATGATTTCAGTTTCAAGTACATTTAGCATGTTGCACTCCATATTTTGCACATCTCGTATACTCAGTACATCCTATAATATTGATATATATTTTGTGCAACATCCTATTATGATGCAGATTCAGGCTCTCGATCTCAGACTCGTAGCTAGAGGTTAGCAAGTTTCCCAGCTTCGAGTGATGAGTCTTCATCCTTTGAGGACTAGTATCAGCTTAGTTACTTTATGGTCTTCATTTTAGTATTTGGAGTTAGCTGGGGTCTTATCCCTGTAACTCATTATTCAGTTTAGAGGCTTCTCAGACCTAGTTAGAGATTCTATATTTGAGATTTCAGATTCTGTTATGTTTAGACCTTGATCTATTGATTGTTCAGTTTGCTTATCTCTTCAGTTTATTACTTCCGTTAAGTTTATCTATGTTTGTTTAAGTCATGCTAACTCTTAGGGTTAGCTTGGAGTCACTTGTAGTCCTAAGTCTCATGTTACGCCTAGGGGGTAGCCTTGGGGCGTGACACCTCGGCATGTGGCTATCGACACCTTTTCATAATATTGAAGGGATACCAGGCATTCGTAGAGTAACGGTCTTAGCGAAGTAATCCAAGACCGCATGGTAGGGAGGCAACCAATCCATGCCTAAAATCATGTTAAAATCAACCATATATAGCACAACCAGGTCTACCCATGTGTCATACCCCAGAATAGTCACCATACAAGCTCGGTATACATGATCCACTACTAAAGAATCTCGTACTGGGGTAGCTACACGCAAAGGCATAGGCAATAACTCATAAGCAGACTCCAGACGAGTAGCATAATAAGCAGACGCATAGGAGAATGTAGACCCTAGATAAAACAAAGCAGAATCTGACTGATGACAAATGGAGATCGTACTTGTGATGATAACATCTGAAGCCTTAGCCTCTAGATGGCTCGGAAATGTATACATGTGGCTCCGACCGCCACGTCCACCTAATCTACCAGACTGAGGACCAACTTGAGTACCCTGGGGACCACCTCTACTACCCTATGCACTGCCTCTGGCTTGTGGTGCTGGAGCCATAGGGGCCTGAACTGGCTGATCATATCGCCTACGGTGCTGTTCTAAAGGAAACTCCCTAGCAAAGTGGCCCAACTCGCCACACTCATAACAACCCCGACCAATTATACCTTACTACGATAACCCAGTTGAATCAGAATGACTACCATGACCTATAGACCCAGAACGAGCACCTCGTAAAGTCTAAACCATACTCTGGCTACCCTTCCCACCCTGCCCCTCGGTAATCTGTAACATTGCCTGAATAGGCCGGCTCAGCTGGAAGCGCTACTGGTGCTGACCCATACCAAAGTAGCCTTTACCTCGGGAGGGTGGACCGCTATAACTGCCCTGATGGCGGGGCCTCTTATCGCTGCCCCCTTGGGCCTTGCAAAGTATTCCCTCAATAGTGCGGGCATAATCCACAACCTCCATGAAGGAGTGGCGTGACGCTACCATACCCTCTATAGCCAAACAGAGCTTTAAAGTCAACCCTCTCACAAAGCGACGCACCCTGTCATGCTCATTGGGAAGAATCATGGTGGCATGCCTAGCCAACTCATAGAAATAGACCTCGTACTGTGAGACAAACATGAAGCCCTGCTCCAACCTGGTGAACTCATCCATCAACCACTCCTTCAAACTGCACAGTACGTACTTCTCTAAGAAAGTTGCAGAGAGCTATGCCCAAGTAAGTGGAGGTGACCTGACTGATCTGCAAGCTATATAAGACCTCCACCACAATTTCACTGGACCATCCAGCTGAAATGTGGTGTAATCTTATCCGTGCAACTCAACTAATCCAAGGTTATGCAACCTCTCCTGGAAACTAGTCAGAAACTCGTGCGCATCCTCCCTAGGAGCACCAAAAAACCTTGGGGGACCAACTGTAGAAACCTACCAAGCATCTTCTGCTCCTCAGAAGACATGACTTGCTCAATGAGGATAGGTGGAACAACTGTAGGAACTGGTAACACCTATATTCGGGGAGTCGCAATAGCAAGTTGCACTCCTAAACACTGTGCCACTGCCTGGGCTGAAGTCTGAGCCTCGTCTCTGACCTGAGAACTAATTGGAGTACCGGGCAAAGCTGCTGGCTGTGACATACCCTCAAGAATCCCAAGCAGACAAACCAAGGTATCTTGTAGTACCAGAATAGCCACAAAACCTACCGGATGCTAGGCTAGCCCCATACCCTCCAGCTTATAATGCACCTCCTGAACTACAACATCTGGCTTCAATAACAGTAATCTAGTTTGGGCTCGAGCTGGCCCCACAACCCATCCCCTACCTCGACCTCTAGGTCGACCTCTATCCCGTCCCCTAGCTAGGGTTATAACTGTAGGTACAGGGGTTTCATCCTCACCTGCTGCTGGCCTCGTCCAAACCATTTGATAAAGAGTGAAACAAAAGTTATTTTGAAGTTGATTAAGGTCAAGGATGCATGGTAGGGAATCAAACAAGATAGAATCTTTCCTAGAAATGTCCTATAGCCTCCCGCAAATAGGATACGAACGTCATCATACCGATCCATGAGACTTTACTAGATACTTTTCTCTTGTACTGGTAAGACTGGTGAACCTAAAGCTCTGATACCACTCTATCACGATCCAAAATTGGGCTGCAATGGCGCCTACATAACCCCCCCAGTAGGCAAGCCAATCCAAGAATGCAGAAGTATAGTAAAACAATTTAAATAATGAAATACGGGAGGGGATCATACAAGGAGGGGGCCAACAATATATATACATATCAACAACAATAAATATACAAAATGGCCCTAGAGTGACCGAGAAGATAAAATATCTACAAGACTACCCCAGACCTGGTGTCACCGGTATAAGAGCGTCTAAAGTATGGAATTACTATACAACAAGTGTTGTCTATCAAAAATACAAAAAATATAGACAAATATGTAGATGGAAAGCAGTAAAGGATCTCCAAACGCTAAAAGCTCACTGCAATCCGAACAACAGTTGGCCACGAACGACTGGAGGGTCAAAAAGGGTGGCTCGTACTAGGTGCTGCATCAGAAAAAGATGCAGAGTGAGTATGAGTACCAAAACAACGAGTACTCAGTAGGCATCATAGGCAGACCGAGCTCAGAAAGATAATATATATTATAAGACACAAGAAAGCAAACTAATTACAGGGATCCACCTAAATCTAGTTTTCAACAGAAAACATAACTATCTACACTGACGCTGAAGATAATAATGATAATAAAGGCAAGGTCACTCCAAATACACATAAGCAATGCAATATGTATCGTGAGATGATATAATTTGGTATATGGTCAATGCAAAAAGTAAAAATCCGATATCTAGTACCCCAGGCACCCAGAATGTAACCTCGAGCTTATCAACATATGCATAAAAGTAAAACTCAGTTATGTGCTCCTCAGGCCGCTCGAAATCATGCCCCAGACTCTTCGAAAGAAAGTAAATAGAGAAAAGGTTTGAAAACATCCCTCAAATCGGCATAAACAGTGGTATTTTCCTTTCTATTGAAAACCAATGGTTAAGTAAAAATCTCATGTTTGAACCAAAAATCTCATATTTTCATCATTTCCAAAACATTTTCCATGCAATGCAGTATGAGGTATGATGCCAAATTCAGAAAATACTGAATCAACCAGGGTAAAACTACCCTCTAAACAAGATAACTTACCTGGAACTCCGTCTGATCCATGCTATAGCCTAGGGCCCATAGATACACAAATACGGTAATAAACGGGCAAAAATGGAAATAAGTCAAGAAAATAAGTAAAAGCACCTACTCTGCCTCTAAAACCTCCCTGAACAATTCTAAAGGTTTCTAGACTAGCCACGACAATTCTGTAAGCTCCAATACTAAAGATAAATATAGTAATACTATTCTATAGTCCCAAAAATGGCCAAGATAAGTGGAAACAGGATTTAAGCCTAATTCTAACCTAAATCTAGCCTAACATTCATGCAACTAATAACATATAAAATCTAACTAAGCCAAGTCTAAAATAAGTAAACTGTAACCTACCTCGGGGCTGAATTACAAGCATGAATCATCACTCGTGTGCCTTCCCCTTTTGAATAGCCTCGGAATATTTCCACGCTATCAAGAACATAATCCAAGCATCAAGACAAGAAGAATGACACCCACATTGCTATACAGAAATTTGAGCCAAAAATCGAGTCAGAATATAACCCTCGGGGCCTATGCAATAAAATATAAAATGAAATTCATAATTATGTTTGCAGCGGGTTTATAAAACTATGCCTAAAATTTGAGCGCGAACGGGACTCATTTGGGGTCCAAAACAGCCCCAAAGTCCACTTTAAATGAAGGATTTGCATGCAATTTGGATCAAATTTAAGGAAGAAACGCAGAAATAATGCTAGGATGATACTAGAACGAATTGAGGAAGAGAATTACCTCAATAGGACACAGAATCGATGATAATTGGTGATTCTCCACTTTAGTCGAGCTCTATCAATGGAGAAAAGTTGTTGGAAGTGAAATTTGAAATGAAAGAGAAGCTCATTTAACTACTAGCGATCGACGCACCTACGGTCAAAATAATGGAGGTGAGGCATTGCCATTGCGCCCAGATCACTGTAAGGGTGGTGGTCAACCAAACTCCCAACTCTCGCAGGTGTGGTGAATACTCTAAAGGGCGATACCACATGCGCGGTAAAAGGAGTGCAGGGGCGCCCCTTGCCGGTATCACCCAGGGCCGCAGGTGCGACTGGTGACTGCAGGGGCGGTAGTGCAGGGGCATCCCTAGGCACGCAGGCGCGCCACAATATATATTAGCCGCACCAGCTGTAACAACACACATCAAAATTCTTTGACCGCACCCTCGGGATTCATACGGAACCCCATAAACACAAACCAGACATGCTACCCTACCAAAAATGGCATTCCGGACTCAACGGAATTAATGAAACTCCCAACGGAGATTGTTTTGGAGAAAAATGGGCTCCACACCTAAAAACCAACTTTAACAAAAAAGGAACCCAATAACCAAAAATGAGTCCGAAAGCCTCAAAACCTGAACGAAAGGTCCCTCTAGCCCAAAGTTGATATTCTGGAGCTAACAACGATGACAAAATTTCCATCTGAGGCCATCTTCTTCGAATGTTGATCAAAGTCAACTCTACCAGCCTTAAGAGTTGCAAAATAGGGAAATAAGCTTAAAACACAAATAAACTTCTCGAGAACTGAATCGTCAGTCCCGACAAGTCATAAATGATATATAGCCACTGTGGGAAAGCTCAAAACGCAAAAAAGCATAACAATTAAGAAAATGACCTAGAGGGTCATTATAACTATTGTCTACCAAAAATACAAAATACAGACAATAAAAATAGAGGAAAGGCAGTAAATCACCGGACACCGAGAGCTCACCACGATCTAAGTAGCAGCTGGCCTCGAACGAGTTGATGGTCAATGAGGGTGGCTCATACTAGGTATTGCTTCAGAAAAAAATATGCAAAAATGTAGTATGAGTACCAAAACACGGGGTACTCGAGAGGTATCATAGGTCAATCAAGCTCAAAAAAATATATAATATAAGAGACAAGAAAGTAAACTAGCTATTGGAATCCACCTAAGTCTAGTCATCACAGGAAAACTATCAGCAAGTACAAACCGAGCTAGAGGTGAAGACAATAATAATAAAAATGATAAACCACTCAAAAGGGCATACAAGAGAATGCAATGCATCATGGGATGATATGGTGCAGAATGTGACCAATGCAGGAAGGTAAAAACCTCAAAACATGATTCGTGGGCCACCCCATAGGCTCCTCGAATTGTCTCGCAAGCCACCCTAGAGCTCATCAACATATGCAATAAAAGTAAAACCCGGATATGTGCTCCTCCGGCCACCCTTAGGGTCATCAATAGAATTTAAACAGAGAAAGGGTTTGAAATATCCCTCAGACCGAGTATAAAGTGGTACAATACTTTCCCTTCCAAAAAATGTGATAAAACCATGAAGTACTTTTCTAAAATCTGAAAATCGTAGTAAAAGAAGAAAATCCCTTTTTTAAACAAAAATCTCATATTTTCTTCCAAAATTTCACCGAGCCTCTCTCCGAGACAGTGCCCAGATCGTTACGCCTTTTGTGCGGGTCGGAACTTACCCAACCATACCACTAGCCATGTAAATGCATGTATGAGCATATGCATGCCATCACAAGAGAATACATGCATATATATATATATATATAAATATATATATATAACAGGGCAAAAACACCCTCCAAACAAGACAACTAACCTAGAACTCTGTTCAATCCAAAGCCATGGCCTCAGGCCTACAGTTATACAGTAACGGTAATAAACATGAAAAAACAAAACTATAAAGCAAAAATAACCATAAAATGCCTACTCTACTACGAAATGCTCCTCAAACCTATACTAAGGATTCTAGTCTAAACATAACAAGGATACAATATCCTAAACTAAGGATAAACATGATAATTCTATTCTACGGTCCTAGTAAATAGCCAAATATGTCGAAACAGGATTAAAGCCTAATTCTTACCTAAAACTTACCCTAATGTTCATGTAACATATAAAATATATAATTTAATTGAGCTAAGTTTGAAAGAGGCAAACCGTAATCTATCTCAATGTCAAATGCAATCACGAATCATCACTCTGGAGCCTTTTACTTTTAAAGTGTCTTGGAATGCTGCCACGCTATTATAAACATCATCTACACATCAAGACGTGAAAAATGACACCCATATTGGTATAAATAATTTTGGGTTGGAAATCAACCCCCGGGGCTAGCTAACAAAATTAAGAATAAATTTCACAAGTACATTCTCAACGAGGTTCTAAATCCATGCTCGAAATTTGGATGCAAACGAGACATGTTTTGGGTCTCAAAACAGCCCCGAAAGTTTACTTGACCAAAGGAACTAATTCTTGAATATAGCAAGGATTTCCACAGATTATAGGATCTTTATATGCAAATTCTGTGAGAATTTATGAGGAAATAAGTTAGGGACTTACCCGGAACAATAATGGTCAAAGAAACCTCAAGAACCAGCTCGTCAAGCTTACTAAAAATGGTGAAATTCATTTGAATAGAGGTGAAAATGATGTTTGAGTATATTTAACTGCCAAGAGTCCTTCATCACGAATGCGAAGGACCCCTCGCGAACGCGAAGAAAGAGAAACAGGGGACCATCGCGAATGTGATGGTCCCCTCGCGAATGCAATGAAGAAACCCGACCTAGGTGCCAATGGCCTTTCATCGCAAATGCGATGAACCACTCATGATCGCGATTGTTAAAAAGTCAGACCATCGTGAACATGATGGTCATGTCACGAACGCAATGAACAAAAGGTGACTGCACCAACAACATAACGAGATTAAAAGTTTCACCGGATGGATCCTCGGAATTTATTCAGAATCCTGTGAACACAAATCAAACATGTTACCCAATTGAAAATGACATTCTACACTAAATGAAATCATCAAAATTATCAACGGAGGTCGTCTTGATGAAATGTTGACCAAAGTCAACACTTTTTTGATTCTGCCTAAAAGTTACCCAAGTTCCCAAAATAAGTTCGAAAGCCTCGAGACCCGAACCAAAGGTCCCACTATCCCAAAGTCCACATTTCGGAGCTAACAAAGTTGATGGAATTTTCATCCAAGCCCGTTTACTTCAAAAGTTGACCAAAGTCAAACCTTTCAACTTTAAGAGTTCTAAAATAGGAAAACTCTTCTAAAATTCGATCGAACACCTCGGGAAGCATGCAACCCATCCCAGCAAGTGAAACTAACTATGAGGAAGCTATTAAGAAGGGTCAAAATAGTAAAAGTGCATGAATATAAGAAAATAACCACGAGGGTTATTACAACATCCACTACTAAAAGAACTTTTATCCTCAAAAGTTAAAGAAAAGAAGGTACCTAAACGCTCAAAAAGGTGAGGATAATGGGTCTGCATGTCATGCTCGATCTCCCAAGTAGCCTCCTTGATAGGATGATGCCACCATTGAACCTTAACTGATGAAATATCCTTAGACCTCAACTGTTGAACCTGCCTATTCAAAATGGCAACATGCTCCTCCTTGAAAGATAAAGACTCATCCAACTGAATTGAATCCCACTGAAGCACGTACGACTCATCCAAAACATACCGTCTCATCATAGAAACATGGAAAATAGGGTGAACACCTGAAAGAGCAGAAGGCAAGGCTAACTCATATGCTATCTTCCCAATGAAACGGAGGATCTCAAATGGCCCAATGAACCTAGGGCTAAGCTTGCCCTTCCTCCAAAACCTCATCACGCCCTTCAAGGGTGACACGCAAAGGAATACTCTGTCATCAATCATAAACTCTATGTCTCAAACCCTCTGGTCATCATAGCTCTTCTGCGTACTCTAGGCAGTACAAAGTCTCTCCTAAATGACCTAACTCTATCCATAGAATCATATACCAAGTCAATACCCCATGACCTAACCTCGAAAGGATCAAACTAACCTATTAGAGACCACACCGCTTACCATATAATGCCTTAAATAGAGCCAACTAAATACTAGAGTGGTAGCTATTATTATATGCAAACTCTGCCAAGGCTAAGAACTGGTCCCACTAACCTCCGAAATCAATAACACAAGCCTTCAACATATCCTCTAGAACTTAAGTGGTACGCTCTGACTGACCATTAGTCTGCAGGTGAAAAGCAGTGTTGAGCTCAACTTTGGTACCCAAATCTCTATGAATAGACCTCTAGAAACATGAAGTAAACTGAGTACGATGATTGAAAATGATAGAAATAGGCGTCCCATGCAAACATGCAATCTCACAGATGTAGATCTGAGCCAACCTCTCTGAATTGTAAGAAGTCTGAACCGGTAGAAAGTGAGCAGACTTCGTCAACCTATCAACAATGACTCAAATAGCATCAAATCTCGTCAAAGTATGTGGCAAGACTACCACAAAGTCTATAGCTATCTACTTCTATTTCCACTCATGAATGGGTAGCTGGGTCAAACCACTTGGTCTCTGGTGCTCATACTTTACCTGCTGACAGTTCAAGCACCTAGACATGAAATCTGAGATATCTCGCTTTATCCCACACCACTAGTAGTGCTGTCTCAAGTTAGAATACATCTTAGCCACTCCAGGATGAATGGAATATCTAGAATAATGGGCCTCCTTTAGGATTAACCTAGCCGAATCTCCAACTCTAAGAACACATATACGACCCTCAATCCTCAAAATACCCTTGAATATAAGGTCACCTTCCTAGTCTTGTTGCTCAACACCTTATCACTAATGATCCTCAACCTTGCATCATCAAACTGTTGTGCCCAAATCTGCTCTAACAATGAAGACCTAGCCTCAACATAAGCAAGAATGCAGTCTGGCTCAGAAATGTCAAGTCTAACCAACTATTAGCTAAAGACTGGATGTCCAAACCTAAAGGTCGCTCCTCTACTGCCAATAATGCCAAACTACCTATACTCACTGCCTTTCGGCTTAACGCATCAGCTACCATGTTTGCCTTGCCCGAGACATAGAGAATAGAGATATCATAGTCCTTCAGCAACTTCAACCACCTGCGTTGCCTTAAATTTAGATCATTCTGGCTGAAGATGTACTGAAGACTATGATGGTCAGTGAAGATCTCACAATGCACGCCATACAGATAGTGCCTCCAAATCTTCAATGAAAAGACTATCGCCGCTAACTCCAAGTTATGAGTGGTATAGTTCCTCTCATGAACCTTCAGCTATCGCAAAGCATAAGCAATTACTCGGCCTTTCTGCATCGATACATAACCCAAACCAATTCTAAAAGCATCACAGTAAATAGTAAACCCCTGGCCCTCAACCGAAAGAGTAAGAATTAGAGCTGAAGTCAATAAAGTCTTGAGCTTCAGAAAGCTCACCTCACATTCATCAGACCACTGGAAAGGGACATTCTTCTGAGTCAATCTAGTCAATGGAGATGCTATAGAAGAAACCCCTTCCACAAACTATCTGTAGTAACCTGCCAACTCAATGAAACTGCAAACCTCGATAGAAGAAGTAGGCCTAGCCCAATCACAAACTGTCATAATCTTTACTGGATCTACTATAATCCCATCCTTGGATACCACGTGCCCTAGCAATGCTACAGACTCAAGCCAAAACTCACACTTAGTGAATTTGGCATACAACTGTTGATCTCGCAAGGTCTGAAGCACAACTCTCAAATGTTGTTCATGCTCCTCCCTACTGCTTGAATAAAATAGAATATCATCGATGAACACTATAATAAAGAAATCCAAATAGGCTCTGAATACGTGGTTCATCAACTCCATAAATATAGCTGGGGCATCGTTAACCTAAAAGACATGACTGTGAACTCATAATGGTCGTATCGAGTCCTAAATGCAGTCTTTGGGATATCTGCAGCCCTGATCCTCAACTGGTGATAGCTCAATCTCAAATCAATCATTGAGAACACCACTGCACCTTGTAGCTGGTCAAATAGATCATCAATATGCAATATTAGATACCTATTATTAATAGTTACCTTATTCAGCTGCCTATAGTCAATACACATATGCAAGAAACCATCCTTGTTCTTCACAAACAGAAAAGAAGCACCCCACAGAGACACACTAGGCCTGATAAACCCATTACTCAGAAGATCTTGGAGTTGTTCCTTATGCATCCTCAACTTGGCTGGTTCCATCCGATAAGGTAAAATAGAAATAGACTGAGTACCCGGTTCAATATCAATACCAAAGTCGATATCACAATTATGAGGAAGACTTGGTAGATCAGTAGGGAACACATCCAAATACTTGCAAACCACTGGAACTAACTCAATAGAAGATATGGTGGCACTAGTATCACGGACGTAAGCAAGATAAGCCAAGCACCCCTTCCCAACCAACCACTGGGCTCTCAGGAAAGATATAAATCCTCTCGGCATGTGGCTATCAACACCTTCCATACAATAGGAGGGATACTAGACATCCATAGAGTAACAGTCTTGGCGAAACAATCTAAGATCGTATGATTAGGAGACAGCCAATCCATGCCTAGAATCACATTAAAATCAATCATATCTAACACTACCAGGTCTACCCATATGTCATACCCCAGAATAGTCACCATAAAAGTCTGATATACATGATCCACTACTAAGGAATCTCCTACTGGGTAGCTACACGCATAGGCACAGGCAATAACTCACAAGTAGACTTTAGATGAGTAGTATAATAAGCAGATACATAAGAGAATATAAACCCCGGATCAAACTATACAGAAGCTAACTGATGACAAATGGAGATCGTACCTATGATGATATCATTTGAATCCTCATCTTCTGGCCAACCTAAAAATGCATACATGTGGCTCTGACTTCCACGACCATCTCGAGCACCCTAGGGACCACCCCTACTATCCTGCATACCACCTCTGGCTAGTGGCACTGGAGCCCTGGGGGCCTGAACTTGTTGACCTAGATGACTCTGCTAACTCTGTCGCCCAAAACCTGGAACCAAGGGATAATCCCTAGAAGAGTGATCCAGCACACCAAACTCAAAACAACCTTGACCAGCTATACCCTGCTGAGATAACCCAGTGTCATTCCCCGAGGCTACCCCTAGATGCAACACAGTTAGAGTCACAACTTGACCCCAAGCTAAACCATAGTCTGGCATATACTAAGAATTTTTGAATAAAGTACTATCTGTGCAGAAGCTAAATTAGTTTTATAACACAAGTTCGAAGAGTAAATCATATATGTTTGAATATAAATAAGTTTGAAGTAAAAATCTAACTGCAAAAGCTGAAATCAAATTTTATGTTTGAAAGCCTCTATTTGAGATGAATTGCTGGGACAAGCCCCCATCTAACTCTAAAATCTGAGAAAAACTAAACTAAAGACTAAATAAAGAAAGCATAAATCTCGTCCTCGAAATATAAGGACTCGGTAACTGAGCTGATGAAGGGATTGGAGTATTGCACTATGCATGGCCTGGATGCTGAGCACCTGAACCTACATCATAATAGGATATAACACAAAATTATACGTCAGTACTTTGGATGTACTGAGCCTGTGGGATATGCACTAATCTATATATATATACTGAGCATGATAAGAAAACATTAACATGAAGGATAAACTGAAACAATGACCATGTATTTAAACATACAACTGTATAATGCTTAACTGAACTGAATAACTGAATACAAAGACAATGCAATACTGAATCTAAACTGTGGGAGCTACTATTAACTGACATACCCTAAGCTGAGTTAATTATGGGGCCAACCTGTAACCCTAGCTAAAAAGGGTGTTCATACCTTGCCATGGGTATGAGCACTGACTGGCATGGATCCACTAATATGATATCCAAAAGGACTAAGGTGTCAAGCCTGATCTGACAAGTGACCCCTTTAGAACCTATGGTGGCACCATAGTTCTGGGACTTAGGGACTTCTACTAAAGATCTTAACCTAAACTGACGGGTGAGCCTTCATCCCCTCGTCCACTTGGTGCTAAGTCTACTACAAATTGAATATATAATAAACTGACATACTGGATAGCTCTACTCCAAGTTGAATATATAATAAACTGACATACTGGATAGCTCAAAACACTGACTTTCTGAGAATGCAAAAAAATACTAAAACTGAAGGCATTCTAATTGTGTAATTCTGAATGACTGAGTACCTGACTAAAAATGCATGAGTCTTAAACTGATTGGGTGTTCATAACCCACCATCCTAATGAATTGAACTACCTTTAACAATGCTAAATTTTGAATAAAGGATATAGTTCACAAATCATAGTTCAAGGTACTGAATTTAACAACATGCTTAGGGTTTTAGACTTATGAATATATATCAATGCTAGACTTCAAGAAAACATGTAATAGGGTTCACACATAGCAATGGAAACTGAGATACAATAGATTCACAAAATTCAGGAACCCTAGGTCTTGAAGACTAAACTGAAACTGAAGAAAACTGAGTTACTTAGGGACTCAATGGTTGAAAGGATACCCCTTGATGAATTCCCACATACTTGAGAGCAAAACCCTTGGTGAATCTCCTTGGGTTTAAAGACTGAAGTTGGAGAATTCTCTGCTAGCTTTGGAGAAGAAAGAAGCATTACTTTTATCTGTTTTTACTAAGAGCCAATTGATTTTGGGAGAATGGGGGAATTAAGGCTAAGTCTAATTAAAACCCCTTTAAATTATACCCAGAATGAATAAGTGTAGGAGTTAATAAGGTTAGTAAAAAAACTAAAATGCCCTTGACTTAAAAGAAAAATTGCAAAATTTTTCCTGTTGGATGGGCTACCCGACGGGCGTCGAACCTGCGATGTCCTATTAGACCTGGTCATCAAAGGGGGTCTAGATGGTGCTGGGTCACTGGTCCAATCCGATGGAGTGGTCGATGGCCCATAGTGGCTCCTATGTCCGTCGCCATTAGCCGTCGTGCTGAGGGTGGCTGGTAGAGCCACTGGGCACTTTTCATGGTGGCTTTGATGGCCCATTGGACTTTTGATGCCCATGGAGTTTGCCCGTGGGAGGAGTTCATAGTTCACAAATCATAGTTCAAGGTACTGAATTTAACAACATGCTTAGGGTTTTAGAATTATGAATATATATCAATGCTAGACTTCAAGAAAACATGTAATAGGGTTCACACATAGCAATGGAAACTGAGATACAATAGATTCACAAAATTCAGGAACCCTAGGTCTTGAAGACTAAACTGAAATTGAAGAAAACTGAGTTACTTAGGGACTCAATGGTTGATAGGATACCCCTTGATGAATTCCCACATACTTGAGAGCAAAACCCTTGGTGAATCTCCTTGGGTTTAAAGACTGAAGTTGGAGAATTCTCTGCTAGCTTTGGAGAAGAAAGAAGCATTGCTTTTATCTGTTTTTACTAAGAGCCAATTGATTTTGGGAGAATGGGGGAATTAAGGCTAAGTCTAATTAAAACCCCTTTAAATTATACCCAGAATGAATAAGTGTAGGAGTTAATAAGGTTAGTTAAAAAACTAAAATGCCCTTGACTTAAAAGAAAAATTGCAAAACTTTTCCTGCTGGATGGGCTACCCGACGGGCATCGAACCTGCGATGGCCTATTGGACCTGGTCATCAAAGGGGGGTCTGGATGGTGCTGGGTCACTGGTCCAATCCAATGGAGTGGTCGATGGCCCATAGTGGCTCCCATGTCCGTCGCCATTAGCCGTCGTGCTGAGGGTGGCTGGTAGAGCCACTGGGCACTTTCCATGGTGGCTTTGATGGCCTATTGGACTTTTGATTCCCATGGAGTTTGCCCGTGGGAGGAGAAAAAAGGAAAAATGGTCTTCACGGTTGGCATGACAGGCCATCGTGCCTCGCACAGCCTGTGGCCCTTGCCCATGGGCCTGGCAGTTGCAGCAAAATGCTGAATATTTATGAGGTTCTGCGTTTTAATGCTAGTTCAAATTTTGGGGTGTTACACTCGGCTAAACTAGAATGACCACCACCGCTTGGAATCCCAGAGCGAGCGCCTTGTGAAGACTGAACTAAGCTTTGGCTACCCTGGCCACTCTAACATTCTATAATCTGTAGTGTCGCTTGAATAGGCCGGCTAGCCTGGAAACGCTGTGGATGACCCCTACTGGAGAACCCTCTGCCTCTATGCTGCAAACTACTGAATCCACCCCGGTGTCAGGGTGTAACACCCAAAAATTTGAATCAGCTAACAAACCTTGAATCCAGAAGCTTTGTTGCAACTGTTGATCACCACGGGTAGCTGCCACGGGCGTCGGAGCCCCGACGAGCAGTGGGGTGCACCATGGTAAATAGACAGTAGATTTAAGCTAGTTTACTTTAGCTCGACAGGCGGTCATGATAGGCTTCGCAGGTGTGATGGCCTGTGGGAACCCATCATCGGGATCTTCCAGCAAAATTGTTCTCCAGACATCTATTGCTCCGACGGGCATTACCACGGGCGTCGCGGTTGCAACGGCCTGTGGAATTCATCATTGGAATCCTCTATAAAGTCCCAGACCCTATGTACCTTGTCCGACACCTTGGACAATGGGCCATTATGGGTGCGACTCCCATCGGGCAGCCCGTGAGGCGACAAATTTTGTGCAGCTTTTTATTTTAAGTCAGGGGTAAATTAGTCTTTTCCCCTACTTTTAAACTCCTCAGTAAGGTCATTTTGGCCATTTTTAGTAGGGTTTTATCCCCTAATATCCTAAGATCTTCTCATTCTAAATCATTCTATCCTAAAATAAGAAAGAGCTCCTCTCCTCCAAGTCTCAAGTTCCAAGTTCAAGTCTGCATTTCTCTTCACCTTGATTAAGAAAAGCTTCAAATCAGGTATGTGGGAAATGAAAAAGGGTTCCTTTCACCCTTTTGTCCAAAACACCAAACTTCTATTTTGAATTTCTAACTTATGAAATTAGGGTTCATACCCAAAGTGGGAAAAATTCATGAGTTCAGTTTTAAAGCATAAATTCACGGTTTCTCATTACTTATTTATGATATATTTGAGATTCCTTTATTGATTTAAAAAGCCCATGCATTAAGGATGATTTCTAGTATGATTATATTGAATAGCATGTTTTCAGTGAAAATTGCATGTTTAGATAACATGACCTTATGTATTTATGAAATTGCATGCCTAATTCTTCAAGTTATGAATTTAGAAGGAAGAGTATATTTTGAATTATGGCTATGCTAAACTTCAAGAACTTATGATATGAGAATTGCATGACATCAGATATGTCTTTATGCTTTTCAAACAGATTTGGCATCAGATATGCCATAAGTATATTATGAGCTATATGTATATTTTGGGAGTAGTATTTAGCACTGAGCGATGGGGGTTCGATAACCCAAGTCCAAAACTATGATGCCAGAATAGGTTATGAATCACCCTATGGGCTTATGTAAGTGGTTCCACATTATGATTATGGTGTCCTGTGCTTTAGCGGGCATTAGGGTAGCTTTGCCAACTAGGGCTATATAGTTGGATTATGGTGTCCCGTTCCTTGGCAGGGTTCGGAGCAACTTTGATAACTACAGTTATATAGTTAGATTCCATGTAATTCACATGGTCTATTGTCGGTTATAAGAAACTCCCGTATGAATGTTTTCAAGTTTTTGAAATTTATGATATCTTATTTTGAGGTTTTGACTTCTATCTCTTGCTTATTACTCAAACTACGATATTTACTTTTGATATCTCTTTTATGAACAAACTCAATTTTAATCATATTTTAAGAATGTTTTACAATGTTTATGCATGTCTCACATATTCAGTACATCCTATAATACTGGCGCATATTTTGCGCTACATCCTATTATGATGCAGATTCAGGCTTCGGTCCTCAGGTTCGTGGCTAGAGGTTAGCGGGTGTTCCAGCTTTGAGTGGTGAGTCCTCATCCTTCGAGGACCAGTATCAGATTAGTTACTGCTATGGGTTTCTTCTTAGTATTTGGAGTTAGCTGGAATCTTGTCCCAACAGTTCATTATTCAGTTTAGAGGCTTTTCAGACATAATTATAGATTCTGTCTATTGTGTTCTCAGATTCTGTTATGTTTTAGACTTGATCGATCTTATGGATTCAGTTGCCTATCTTTTCTGTTATTGCTTCAGCTAAGTTATCTATGTTTGTTTAAGTTATGCTAAGACAAAAGGGTTAACTCGGGGTACTTGTGGTTCCAGGTCCTATGTTACGTCTAGGGGATAGCCCCGGGGCGTGACATGAGGTCTCTTATAGCTGCCTCCATAGGCCTCGTGACAAATATGCTCAATAGCATGAGCATGATTAACAACTATAAGAAAACTCACCCTTGAGGCCACCAAGTGCTCTATAGCCTAACGAAATGGTAGAATCAACCCCTTAACAAACTGGTGAACCCGCTCGTGCTCTATGGGTAGAATCATAGTGGCATGCCTATCAAACTCATGGAAGCAGACCTCGTGCTCAGAAACTGACATAGAGCCCTACTCTATCCTGGAAAAGTCATCTCTCAGTCGCTCTCTCATACAACGCGGTACATACTTCTCCAAGAAAGCCTCAGAAAACTGAGTGCAAGTTATAGGAGGTAACCCGGTTGGTCTGCAAGCAATATAAGACCTCCACCACTATTTCACTGGACCATCCAACTGAAATGCAGTATAATCTGCTCCATGTGACTAAACTAAGCCGAGGTTATGCAACCTCTCCTAGCAACTAACACGAAACTCGTGAGCATCTTCCCCTAGAGCACCATAAAACCTTGGAGGACCAAGTCGAATAAACCTGCCCAGCATCTTCTGCTCCTCAAAAGACATAGCTGGCCTTACTGGAATAGGCTGAGTAACTAATGGAATAGGCAACACCTCTAATCGAGGAGTCGTAGTAGCAGGTTGCATTTATGAACCCTGTGTCACTACCTGGGCTGAAGTATGATCCTCCTCCCTAACCTATGAACCACTCGGAGTACTTGACAAAGTCTCGAGCTGTGACATACCCTCCAAAAAACCAAGAAGACAAACCAAAGTGTCCTGTAGAACTGGTGTAGCCACAAAATCTATCAGATGTTGTGCTGGCCCCATGCCCTCCAACTCATGTTGAATATCCTCTACCCCTCAACTGTTAGCTCTGGTGATAGTACCCTAGCTTGGGCCCAAGCTAACTCCACAGCTAGTGGCCAACCTCTGCTCCGTCCCATAGTTGAGGCTCTAATTATAGGCGCAGGGGCCTCATCCTCACCTGCTGTCGATCTCGTCTGAACCATCTGAGAAAAAGTGAAACAAATGACATTTTAGAAGTTGGTAGAGTCAAGGATGCATGATAAGGAATCAATCAGGATGAAATTTTTTCTAATAGTGCCCTATAGCCTCCCACAGATAGGATACGCACGTCATCATACCGATCCACGAGACTCTACTAGACACTTACTCTTGTACTAGTAAGACCAGTGAATCTAAAGCTCTAATACCACTCTTTCACGACCCAAAATGGGGCTATGAGGGCGCCTACTAAAATCCCCAGTAGGCAAGTCAAATCCAAGAGAACAATATTATAATTAAATACTAAAATAGATAAAATAGAAGCAGAATAATAATGAGATAAGGGCCACCAGCATAGATATATACAAAATGGTATAAAATATACAACGGGCCCTAAAGTGACCAAGGAAGACAAAATATATACAAGGAACCAAACCCTGGACCTGATGTCATCGGTACAAGAACGTCTAAGTACTGAAATAGCGCTATATAAGGTACTACTATCTACCAAAATTACAAAATACAGACAGTAAGAATAGAGGGAAAGCAGTAAATCTCTGAACGCCGAGAGCTCACCATGATCTGAATTACAACTGGCCTTGAACGAGTGGATGGTCAACAAGGGTGGCTCGTACTAGGTGTTGCATCAGAAAAAAATGCAGAAATATAGTATGAGTACCAAAACACGTGGTATTCAGTAGGTATCATAGGTCGATTGAGCTAGAAGAAAATATATAATATAAGAGACAAGAAAGTAAACTAGCTATCGGGTTCCATCTAAGTCTAGTTATCACTGAAAAACTATCAGCAAGTACAAGCCGGGCTAAAGGTAAAGATAATAATAATAAATATGATAAATCACTCAAAAGTGCATACAAGAGAATGCAATGCATTATAGGATAATATGGTGCAGAACATGGCCAATGTAGAAAGGTAAAAACCCTAAAATATGATTCACATGTTGCCTTGTAGGTTCCCCAAATCGTCTCATAGGCTGCCCTAGAGCTCATCAATATATTCATTTTTATCATGACTTTTTAATAATGACAGAATAGGTCATTACAAATCTGATAGCATAAAATAAGCTCTTAACTGAAAAGCTGGGATATGTACTAAAAGTAATTTACTAGAATGTGGTAACTGAGTAACTAAGACTGAGAAATACTTAATACGGTTCACAAATCATTATAAAATATATATATAACAAACTGGTGGGTTAAATCCATTATTCATAGTTCAAAAGCTTTACTTGAAACTATAGACTGAGTAGCTAGAAAAATTGTAGATCTGAATCTGGATAGCTGAATAACTAAACATAAACTGAACTACAAATTCTTAAAGAAAATCTGAAAGTAAAATATTATAAAAAGATCTTATCTTAAACTGAAGATATTATATCAAAATAATATTTCTCGAAGATAATTTAGTTTTATGATTTGGGGAGTTTCTTACAACTGACTTACACCAGTGAGCTCATGATGTCCAACGTATAATTCCAGTTGGGAGGGCTACCTTATACCTTGCTAGGGTATATAACCTATCTAATCTATGGATCCATAATGAGCCTCTTGGTCTAAAAGAGGTCACTCAAATTTATGGTGAGAACCTAACCTACGGTGGTATGTAGTTATGGGGCATGTGTTATCTAAAACCATGCGCTGTCAGTGCTGAATAATCCTCCCAAAATTATCTTTATATATATATGCTCATAAATAAATCAAGTAAACTATCTGAAATCATAAGGTGAGTCTTTGCTCAAAGCTTTACCATAAAGATATACTACTGATGAGCCTATGCTCACAACTATCTGAAATATATACTGAAATTATGATTTTTCATAATAAAAGATAACTTTTTTTGAAAATCATATCTATGATAGTAAACATAATCTATAAACTTTCGTAAGGAATCTTTCAAGTGACTGAACTTTCTTTAAAACATACTCTGTGAAATAGATATAAAGAAATTTTCGTGAAAACATAACTTGGACTTTAAGGGAATCACGAGTAAACTTTTCTTATTGGTAATTCATTCAAAACATGGTTTAAAATATCAGGGGTTTGATGAAAGACCACAATTTTATTAAATACTATAAACCTCCATAACCATATAACAATAATACCAGTCCTAGACGTATAAGAAATCAATTGAAAGATGTGGGTTTGAAACCCTAACTTAAACTTTATAACTTGAATATTATGGAATGAGGGTGAAAGGATTTTCATCACTAAATTCTTACGTACCTGAGAAGGAGAAGAAATATGATGGATGAATCATGGGAAAACCTTGCTTGAGTTTCTATGCTATGTTGCTTGAAGTCCTATGTTAGGTGCCTGAGAGTTCGGAGAGAAATCTCTTATGAGAATCGATGTTTCTGAGTGGAATAACCCATTTTGGATGTTTGAAGACATGGAGAGGAGCCTTGGGATAAGGTAAAAGGACTAAACTACCCCTCAATTAACTATTCAAAAAGTGCAAAAATTTCTCGTTGGATGGATCACCCCACGAACTGTGGTATGATCTGTTGTCTTAAAATAGAGATTTTGATTTCTCTAGTTCCGTCTCACGACTGGCCCCACAACTCATGGGCCATCCCATAGATCATGGTTTAAGTCGTTGACTTCAGGGGAATTTTAAAAACTCACTAGTTCAATCTCACGATTGGTCCCATGAATCGTGGTCCTTTTCACGGTTCATGAACCCAATTCGTCACTTTCAGGCAGACTGACACTCTATAGTAAAATGATCATAACCTTTTACTTCAGATTCTAATTAACAAACAATCGGTAGTGTTGGAATGAAAACTCAAAAACCTTTAATTTGGTGGGTATTGAACCACTTAATTCTTCATATTCTAGGAGGATTAATCGTTTGAAGTTGACTCTAGTAAGAACTTATACGAAAACTAAATCGGTAGAAAGGCTTTTAACTTGACTTTGTGCTAGAGGTTCTGTATGACCTTAATTCATATCTAATGCACTTTCAAACTTAAGAATTGATCTTAACACCTAGATACATAGAAATTTTATCGGGTTTAGGTCTGATTATATACTTAGAATGGTTTTAAATCTTAGCCTAAAACTTGGGATTACAGACTTAGAATGGTTTTAAATCTTAGCCTGAAACTTGGGTTGCTACAATATTGTAGATGAGAAGAGAAATTCTATATTTTTTACATATTGCGTAACCTACCTCTGCATATTAGACAGTGAATTTGATTAGAGCTACATAATAGTCTCTTATTCACCTCCTCTTCTTTTTTAGAACACTCTTGTTTATCTCTTTTGAATCCAAAAAGAAGTATAATGATATTCACGCCAACTACATCATCCAGAGAGTCCAAGCTCTTGTTGTACTCTTAGAATATGATTGAACTCAAATTATGAGCATGTTATATCAAAACGATAGGGCTGTGCGGAAGCTAACAAAGAAATTTTGAACAACGATAATAAAGAAAAATTATAACAAGACTCATATTAATTAAATTAGTTTGGTCAGTTTACCTACATATGACTGATATAAAAATTAATTTGGAAAACTTATTAAACAACAACAGAAGTATAATAATAAGAGATAACCCACTATTAGCCGGGTCTATCAGCAACAATAGTTGATATTCACCCTATCTTTATTTTTCTCTTAACATCTAAACTCGAAGACTTGTCCTAATTTAAGAGGGAGTCTATGGTAGCTACAACACATTAAACAATCAATATCAAAGTCAAATTATTTTTTGCTATATATCTAACATGGAATTATAAACTAACAAATTCGAATCCTTCGATTTGTAAAAGTTGAAACTTTTATAATTTTTATCGGACAATATCTTTTTTATTTGAATAAAATTATGTTTCACATGATTTTTTATCCCAATTATAGAGGAAAGCTATGGTAGGCAGTTATAACATATAATGCAAGCTAGCCTTGCATAAGAAGAAAACGTAGAAGGAGAAGAAGTCATATGTTTGTTGTAAAGTTTGATTTAAAATATCATTTAAATAGATTTGTAGAAATTCCTTTTATATAAGGTAAAATTTTAATAAATTTAGAAGTATTAAAAATTATAAATTCTTACCTTTATTAAATAAGGACTTTAATTAATTTTAAAGTCCTAAATATTAGGTTAATAATTGAATGATAATTATTTGAGAAAAATAGTAATGACAATTTTGTCTATTGTAGAGTTTTGTTTAATGAAGGGCAAAAAGTTCAATGAATATTTCTAAGGACATTCATGCTTTTATATAACTAGTTCAGAGTACGTGCTTTGCACGTGTGTCTAATGTTAATCAACAAAACTATATATTTTTTTTCATGTTTTATCCTCAATATTAATAACTTATTCAGACGAAGCACAAAAATCAATAGATTTTTAGGAACTAAAACTTTCGTATATACTTTTGAGAGATTAAGCCGTAATACACTAGTTAAATAGCTTTCATTAAACCTATTAATAACCCAATTTATAAGTTTGAAATTCAATACTGGATAATCTGCGAAAGTTCAAACAAGTTACCTCTCTATTAGTGTGAAAACACTGAGATGAGAGAAAGGAGTTGGATTCTTAGAGTTTTGCAAAGTCAACAGTAACTTATCGCGGTATTGAATCCCATCACAAAGGAATTAATAGGGTTTAATCATGGCGGCATCACCATGGAAGATGATTTAATTAATAGTAACTTGTTTTGACACGAAATCTCATAAAAAGGCAAATTTTATTTATAACTCTAATTGTGGTAATTGTTATGCTACCAAATAAAAATTAGTCAACTAATTAAATGACAATTATTTAAGAAAAATAGTAACTGATAATTTTATCTATCGTAGAGTCTTTTAATGAAGGACAAAAGCTCAATCTACATTTTCAAGGACCTTCATGCTTTTAATATGTATGTGCTTTGCACGTGTGTCTCGCGTCAATCAACAAAACTATATACAAGAAAAAAAATTATTAAAAAATAACAACTGATGTTAAAATAAATGTTATATCTACTAAAATTATAAGAATTTCATATATGAAGATTAAAAAATTATTAAAAAAGTTAACAACACACTATCGAAAAAAATTAAACTAAATTTTAATTTTCATCGTTAATCCGTCACTAACTTACTCATAGCTAAAGAATTCTCTATTTTTTTTATTATTATATTTTAAAGCAAAGTTGGGGGTATAAATAATTTTCACCCCTTTTTGCTTCTCGAGTTTTTTTGGTTGAAAATGGTCAACAAACCATGATAATTTATTAGAATTAAAGAAATATTATCACGGCCCAATTTCTTAGGTCATGATGACACCTATAATCCGCTCCCTGTAGGCGAACCAATCTCCCGTAGCCCGAAACGGTTAGTAATGGGCCACTATCGAAGCTAAGCACGCACAAGAAAGATACTAAGCGGAAGCAGGTAAACAAGGATAGAAAGGGAACAACTAAAATATATACAAGAAAGCTACACCATCCCATGACCTGGTGTAGTAGTATAGAAGCCACTACTAAGAAGATACAGAGTACAAGAGAGAGAGAGTACGAAAGTAAAATATACAACTGTCTCTGAATATACAAAAGAGTAAACAGTGCCAAAAGAAGAGATATGGCCAAGCCCCGGTCGTCAGGAGCTCACACTATGTCTCGGATGTCCAAAAAGCTGCACGAGTCTTCACGTCAACGGCAATGGACCACACTAGGATCTGTACCATGGAGATGCAAAAGTGTAGTATGAGCACCAATTACAAAGCAATGGGTACCCAGTAGATATCATAGGCCGACTGGGCATACATATGATGTAAAAATAGTAGATAGCAGATAAGGAAAGAAAAGAGTCCTAGAAGCAAACAAGATAAAGCACATGGAAGCTAGACACGGATAAAAGTCACAACAGAA
This sequence comes from Jaltomata sinuosa, assembly GCA_003996215.1. Lineage (NCBI taxonomy): Eukaryota > Viridiplantae > Streptophyta > Magnoliopsida > Solanales > Solanaceae > Jaltomata > Jaltomata sinuosa. The sequence continues at coordinate 391,582 of QJPP01000737.1, read as the reverse complement.
TACAAGTGAACTAAGCTAGCCATAAAACATGTATCACAAAACACAGATGTAAGAGTAGAGAACACACCTGGGTCCTTGCAATAACAGTAAATAAAGGAAAGGTTAAAGAACAGGGGTGTGCCAATAACCTCAAATAACGGGAGGGAAAGAAAGGTAATCTAAACATAAGCAGGCTAATAATATAACTCACAATGTAAGGATAATCATAAGTAAACTAGTAAGTAAATATAATAAGAGTAAGTAAACTATTCTACCTACAATCCCAATGGGTGCCCATACACTCGAGGAACACATACAAGTGAAAATAAACCCTCTGGCATCGCATACTACCAGAGCATACACTCAGCAAACAAGGGTGGAACCATGCAGAAATGAATGATATGCTATGAAGTGCTAGTGGTACCGTATGCACCTCCTCCAGCGCCCGTAGGCCCAGCAGGTAGGACCCATTAAAGGGCTTTCCTCGTATACCTTTAATCCCTCACATACCCCTCCTCTGTCACTCTCAGCTCGTAGAACCTAGTCTAGATTGGCAAGGTCTATGGAGGTCTTCGTGATCACATACAAACTCTCAAGATCTCATCATACGTGCCCAGAATCTATCCGGGTCTAAAATCAGTAATAAAATCATGTCTAGCACTCTGGCCCAGCTGAGTCTATTATCATCTCATAATCAGTGATAAAATCATGTCTAGTGCTCCAGCCCAGCCGAGTCTAGTATCAGTGTAAAAAACCATCGCATAATCTCTTTTATCTCAAGAAACTCCATAAAACCCGTTTTAAATCCATTTATAACCATTTATAACTGAAAATGGGCCCTCGAGGCCATGCAAGGTTTAGAAAACCAGGATAGTTAGGCCCACAGCCCTGTAGTAATAATTCAATGCAAAAAGCTCCTTTCATGGTGATGCTATGCTCAGATACAATGAACACCGGCCCTGCACATGCTCAATCCGCTCTATATCATAAATAACCAGCTCATAATCGCGAATAAGTTTCTGGGACTCACGGATACTTCCCAATATCTCCCAACTATAGTCCAGAGGTATATGAAAAGGCCACTCAGGGCTGTAAGGGGTAATACTACCGTACTTGCTCGAATACTATAACAAAAGGAACAAAAATGGATAAAAAGGAAGCAGACAAGGTCTAGGGTGCCAAACTAGTAATCCCAACCCAAAGATAAGCTAAATAGTGCAATTATATTCTATGTAGACCAAGTTTAAGATAAGTAAGCCATATCCTACCTGATGTCCGATGATAAGCTGGTGAAAAGACGTTGTCCAAGCCCAAACTGCTCTAAGAAGCCTCGAATTGCAATTAAACTATCAAAAACATAATTTACTCGCCAATACAAGGCTAACAATACCCATAAAGCTAATAATTTAGCTGGGTCAAAATCTGAGTCAAAAAGGACCCATGGGCCTCGCGGCTTAAAACCAAAAAAAAAACTTACCACGGAGTTCCCAATGCCGCCAAGAACACATGCTCAAAAATTGAGCATGATTCGAGTGAGGGAAAGGGCCTCAAACAGCCCCAAACCCCAAGAGTAAATTAGGAATCAAATGAAGAAATTAAAGAAAATTAAAGGTTAGAGCTTACAATAGGCGATGTGAAAATGATCATGAGCAACGAGTAGGCTATCCCAACACTCTAAGGAGATCCCACAGAGAATTTAAAGCTTAGATCTCTAAGAGGAAAGGAGGAAATAACTAGAATTCAGAAGGGAATGAAGGTTATGACCCTTATAAAGTTGCCAATGATCGGTGAACCTGCGTCTTAATGACATAGGTGCATTGTTGCAGCAGCGGACAAATCACCACAGGGGCAGAGGTTGCAAAAACCTCAGACCCCATAGGTGCAGTACAAATGCCAAAAGGGCGGCACCGCAGGGGCGGGAGAAGAAGCGCAGGCACGCCCCCTGCTGATGCCACCAGGACCGCAGGTGCAGTACCTATAGCGCAGGTGTAGCTGCATAGGTGCAGCCAAAGCACTGTAGACATGCCATACCAGAATCAGTTGTAACCAGCTACAAACACACTCAAAATTCCTCCGATCACACCCTCGGGGATCATCTAGGGACCTACACATGCAAACGAACTATGCTACCCTAACAAAAATGACATTTCTAACTCAACAAAATTAATGAAATTCCTAAACAAGGTCTATTTAATAAAAATGGGCCCCATTCCCAAAAGGACCAACTTTACCAAAACAGAACTTAATAGCCCAAAAAGGATCTGGAAGCCTCGACACCCAAACCAAAGGTCCCCCAGCCCAAAGACCACATTCTAAAGCTAATAGCACTGATGAAATTCCCATCTGAGGCCGATTTCTCCGAATATTGACCAAAGTCAAACTTCCAACTCCAACTGGCCTAAAATCTCAGAAAATGAGATAAAACCATATCAGAATCTCCTAGGCCCCGACCAAGGATCCAACTAGACCAAAATATATGCTCCAGAGCTAACAGAACTGTTAGAATTCAATACCAAGTATGATTGCTAAGAATATTGACTAAAATCAATGATTTCCTAAGTTAAAGCTCTAAAATAAGGAAACGGTTATAAAGACCAAACAAATGACCCAGGCACCAAACCACCAGTTCCAGCAAGTCATAAATGATTTGAGGCCACTACAGATAAGCTCTAATAGTACAAGGAAGGCAAAAATGCAAAAATAACCAAAAGGGTCATTACAAATATTTATGAAAGAGATAAAAAAACAAAAGTGAGAAAAATAAAAAGGGGTTCAAAACAGAAAAAAGTCAAAAATGCATATAAAACACAAGATGGGCTGGCCCATTCAATCCTTAAGTCCACAAATCTGGCAAGGATCAATTAGGAAACCTTTCCACTTTCTGAAGCTGATAATAGTGGTCTTCGAGAAGAAGCCTTCAGAGAGCTCCAAGTTGAGGACAAAGAATCTAAGAGCACCAGTAGCTGCAGATCGCCAATGAGTGACTTAGATCTTATGGGTGGACTAGACAAACAATGGCAGTGATAAAATAGAACTAAGTGATCCTCCATCTTCGTCTTTATTTTACTTCCTTAGCTTCGTAGATCTTTCTTATGGTTAACTTTGATATGATTTTGTAAGAGCTTTCACGCTTTTGGTCAAAATCTACTTCAAGTCACCTAAATTTCTTATCAGGTGCTATGGATTTGGGTCTGGTTAAGCATAACTTCAAGCTAAGAAAGCGGCACCCTTAGGTCTCTATATCAATAATAGGGAAGATCTAGTAGCTAGCATAGATTAGGACAATTTGAAGAAGTACTCTTTTGTTGTTATTGTCGATTTTTGTTCAGCGGAATGAATCTCAAAGAGATTGATACCACCTCTAAAAAATCCTCAACTTAAACACCAATTATTAGTACCTATATCTCACTAAACCTTGACTTTATTAATGAACTGTGAATAATTGTGATAGACTCTTTGGTTGGATGTATTAGTCATTGACCCCCCTCAAACTTTGGGAGTATTTGTGATTGTGTGATGGTTAATCTGGTGCTTTGCTCTTTAGTATGCTAAATCTGAGATATGGTATAGCATGTTTGTCTAGATTTAGAATTTTCTTTGCATCACTGGGTAACTCCTGGAATGAATGGAATGATTTAGTACCTGCAAAATCAAAGCACATGTTAGTTAAAAAATCAGAAAGCAAGTTCCCTTCTCTGAGTGTATGCTTGAACAAAATTTGTCCTTGTGATCTCAACTCTCTTATCCTTCTTACTATCATGCTAATATGCCAAGGACACTCACATTTACCTTCTACTATATTCATTAGTCCAAGTGAGTCTATCTCTATAACCAAAGGTAAGAGCTCATTAGTGACACAATATTCCATCCTTTTAACCATAGCCATAGATTCTATAATTATGCTGGTTGTGTCATCCACCTGACCACAACTAGCATACATCAAATTCCCCTCTTGATCTCTCACACAGTAGGCTATAAAGCTGGGGCCTGGGTTTCCCCTAGAGCTCCTTCTGAGTTACTGTAACGACCCAAACTTTTGGACTAGGTTTGAAATCATTCTAGGTGCATAGTTAGACCCGAACCTGATGAAATTTCTATGTGTCAAGATATTAAGATCAATTCTTAAGTGAGATAAGTGCATTAAATATGAATTAATATCATAAGGAATCTCTACCCTAAAGTTAAGCTAAAAGGCTTTCTACCAATTTAGTTTTCGTATAAGTTCTTACTAGGATCAACTTCAAATGATCACTTATCCTAGAATATGAAGACTTGTGTGGTCCAATATCCACCAAATTAAAAGTTTTTGAGTCCTCTTTCCAATGCCACCGACCGCTTACCAATCTGATATTTATACAAGACTTTATGCCTATTTTACTGAGAACTACTCAGTCTGCTGATCGGGCTGCGTGCCAGCGCACTGAAAGCAAAGCTACTACCTTGCTGCGCACCCAAGCTGCACACCAGTGCACCAAAAAATGCTATATATGCACCCAAAGGTTGTTTTCTCTGAAACTTTTCATTCTTCTCTTTTTCTTTCAAGCCCTAAGTTGGTTTTTCTCTCCTCCTTCACCAAGGTAAGTCCCCTCCATGAATTTAAGCAATTCTAACTAGTTTCTAACACTCAAATACAAATTTAGTGATGGAATCCTAATTGCTAATCCTTGGGTTTTCAAGAAAGCATAACAAAGGTTTCAAGAACTGAAGTCTTGGAGTCTTTCCTTCAATTTCTTCATCCTTTTCAGGTACGTAAGAATTTAGTGAGGATAATTCTTTCATCCTCACGCCATAGTAATTAAGTTATGATATATATATATATATATATATATATATATATATATATATATATATAAAGTTTAAGCTAGGGTTTCAAACCCAGATCTTACTGATTTTCTTTACGTCTGGGCTGATATTATTGTTATATAGTTATGAAATCTTATAGTATTTGATGAAATTGTGGTGTTTCCTCAAACCCTTGATACTTTAAACCGTGTTTTGAATGAATTATGAACAAGAAAGGCTTACTCTTAATTCCCATAAAGTCCAAGTTATATTTTCATAGAATTTCTTTATATCTATTTCACAGAGTATATTTTAAAGATAGTTCAGTCACTTGAAAGATTCCTTACGAAAGTTCAGAGATTATTCTTGCTTCATAGATATATTTTTCAAAGAAAATTATCTTTTATTATGAAAACTTAGAGTTTCAGTACATATTTCAGACAGTTGTGAGCATAGAATCACCAATAGTGTATGTTCATGATACAGTTTGAGAAAAAACTTACCTCATGATTTCCCAAAGCTTACTTGATATATTTATGAGCATAATTATATAAATATAGTTTTGGGAGGAATATTTACCACCGAGAGGACATGAGTTTAGATAACACATGCCCCATAACTACATGTCACTATAGGTTATGTTCGCACCATTAGTTTGGACAACCTTTTTTAGCCCAAGAGGCTCATTATAGATCCATATATTAGATAGGTTCTATACCCTGACAAGGTATAAGGCAGCCCTACCAATTGGGATCATACGTTGGATATTATGAGCTCACGTGTTAGTTATCAGTTGTAAGAAACTCCCAAAATCAGAAAACTTATTATCTTCAAGAAAGATTATTTTGATATGATATGATATCTTCAGTTTAAGATGAGTTCTGTTTACAAGTTATACTTTCAGATTTCCTTTAAGATTTTGTGGCTAGTTCTATTTTATGTTTCTTTAGCCATTCAGCTATCCAGCTATTCAGATTCAGTTATGCAAATTTTTTAGCTATGCAGTCTTCAGTTTCAAGTAAAGCTATATATGTAATGCTCGTGCCCTTGCACTTGATTCCTGAGGCCTCACTTTAAGTAACTAAGGCTCTCTATGTATAAGTCAAGATTTAGCTGTATCCCTCATCCTTGTTAGTAATACTCACTTCAGACTCTGTATTCATAGCCAAGAGTTAGGCCTCTATTTGCAGGTCAGGTACCAGACTAGCATGACCATTGTAGGTGTAGCACTTTTGTGCCTCCGAGTTAGGTTTAAACATAGTGAAAGCAAGCAGTTAGGCTTAGACCTTAGTAGTTATATATGCCAGTATGAGAATCATGAGTTATATACGATGATATGTAGAGTTCAAAGGAGGTTATTAGTAAAAAGTTATGGCAAGATAGAATGATGTAAACTGTATTGTTTCAGGTGAGATAGACTTGTTCTTACTCCCTGCCTAGTTTGCTCATATCTTATGTACAATTCTAAATCATTCATATTCTATGGACCCATATCAGATGACTAGTAAACTCATACTATGTTGGTGTTTCCCCTTTCAGAGAGCTCATATTACTCGTGCAATAAACCATGTCTATGCTAGTGTTGCACTCATGATTCGTGCCTAGATGTCTCTTCATCATTTATACGATACACCTCATATTTGATCAGTTAAGACCTGCCATTATTCATTTCATAAGCCCAGAAGGCTTTATGTTCAGTTTCGTCCTTGACAATAAGTTTAGTTCAGAAGAGAATAGTTAGTCCACCTTCCAATTCCATTCTAGTTTGACCTTCATTTGAGGATGAATAATCCCAAGGTGGAGATATTATAACAATCCAGACTTTTGGACTAAGTTTGAAATTATTCTAGGTGCATAGTTAGACCTGGACCCGATGAAATTTCTATGTATCTAGGTGTTAAGATCAATTCTTAAGTGACAACAACGACAACAACAACATACCCAGTGTATTCCCACAGCGTGGGGTCTGGGGAGGGTAGAGTGTACGCAGTCCATACCACTACCTCAGAGGTGAGGTAGAGAGGCTGTTTCCGATAGACCCCCGGCTCAAGACAAAACAGTCTAAAAATAGGCTAAAAAGGACGTAACAATGATACAGGGTAAAAATACAAGATAAAAATACAAGAGACGATAGGAAGTAATTCTTATCCTACAAGAGATAAGTGTATTAGATATGAATTAAGGTCATAAGGAATCTCTACCCTAAAGTTAAGTTGAAAGGCTTTCTACTAATTTAGTTTTCTTATAAATTCTTACTAGGATCAACTTCAAACGATCACTCCTCCTAGAATATGAAGACTGATATGGTCCAATATCCACCAAATTAAAGGTATTTGAGTCTTCTTTCCAACACCACCAACCGCTTATCAATCTGATATTTGTACAAGATTTTATGCCTATTTTACTGAGTACTACTCAGTCTGCAGGTTGTGCTACATGCCAGCGCACTGAAAGCAAAGCTACTACCTTGTTGTGCGCCTAAGCTATGCGTCAGCGCACTGGAAAATGCTATACATGCACCCAAAGGTCATTTTCTCTAAAAAATTTCATTCTTCTCTCTTTCTTTCAAGCCCTAAGTTGGTTTTTCTCTCCTCCTCTCCTCCTCTTTCACCAAGGTAAGTCCCCTTCATGAATTTAAGCAATTCTAACTAGTTTCTAACACTCAGGTACAGATTTAGTGATAACATCCTAATTGCTAATCCTAGGGTTTTCAAGAAAGCATAACAAAGGTTTCAAGAACTGAAGTCTTAGAGTCTTTCCTTCAAGTTTCTTCATCCTTTTCAGGTACATAAGAATTTAGTAAGGAAAATCCTTTCATCCTTACCCTATAGTATTTAAGTTATGATATTTATATAAATTTTATGCTAGGGTTTCAAACCCATATCTTACAATTGATTTTTTTTTACGTCTGGGGCTGATATTATTGTTATATAGTTATGAAAGCTTATAGTATTTAATGAAATTGTGGTATTTCTTCAAACCCTTGATATTTTAAACCGTAATTTGAATGAATTATGAACAAGAAAGGTTTACTCTTGATTCCTTTAAAGTCCAAGTTATATTTTCATGAAATTTCTTTATAGCTATTTCACAGAGTATGTTTTAAAGATAGTTCAGTCACTTGAAAGATTTCTTACAAAGTTCATAGATTATTCTTGTTTCATAGATATGTTTTTCAAAGAAAATTGTCTTTTTTTTATGAAAACTCAGAGTTTCAGTACATATTTCAGGTAGTTGTGAGTATAGGCTCACCAATAGTATATGTTCATGAATTATCTTGAACAAAGACTCACATCATGATTTCAGATGACTTACTTGATATATTTATGAGCATAATTATATAAATATAGTTTTGGGAGGATTATTTAGCACTGAGAGGGCATGGGTTTAGATAACACATGCCCTATAACTACGTACAATCGTAGGTTATGTTTGCACCATTAATTTGGTCGACCTCTTTTAGACCAAGAGGCTCATAGATTAGATAGATTCTATACCATGGCAAGGTATAGGGTAGCCCTACCAACTGGGATTATACGTTGGATATCATGAGCTCACGTGATGGTTGTCGATTGTTAGAAACTCCTCAAATTAGAAAATTGATTATCTTCAAGAAAGATTATTTTGATATGATATGGTATCTTCAGTTTAAGACGAGTTCTGTTTATAAAGTTTTACTTTCAAATTTCCTTTAAGATTATGTTGCCAGTTCAGTTTATGTTCTTATAGCCATTCAGCTATCCAGCTATTCAAATTCAGATACGCAGATTTTTTAGCTATGCAGTCTTTAGTTTCAAGTAAAGCTTTTAAATTATGAATTATGGCTACAGGCTACTAGTTTTCTATATATATGTTCTATAAATTATTTATGAATCATTTTAAGTATTTCTCAATCTCAGTTACCCAGTTACCATATTTTAGCAAATCAATTTTAATACATATTCAGTCTTTCTGTTAACACCTTATCTTATGCTATCAACTTTGATTCTTTTCTTTGAGATTCTATCTATATATTGATCATGCTCATCTTTACAGTCTTTTAGCTATGTTATACCTATATATTCAGTTTTATCTTGCGTACCAATACATTCAATTGTATTGATGTTACTTTTTCTCTACATTATTTCATGATGTAGATTTCAATGCTCAAACTCGGGTTCACGATCAGGCACTCCATTAGCCCTGCACACTCAATTTGTGGTGAGTCCTCCTTGCATCCAGAGGACTTAGATTAAATATGTTCACCAGTTTTTGGTTTAGTTTTTAGTCTCTTTGTTTACATAGAGGCTTCATAGACAATCAATCAGTCAGATAGATGTAATCAATTTTCAACTGACTCAAAGTCTCAGTTAATAATAGTTTTATTTTATGATATTGTAAGATTTTGTCTCATGTTTTAGCTTTCACATTATATTCTAGTATGTTTGTTTAGTAGCCAGGACAAGGGGTCGCTTGGGTCATTTATGGTTCTGAGTGCCAGTAACATCTAGGGTGTACATTTGGGTCATGACAGTTGCACTTAAACCTAGCTGGTGGTGCCTGCCAGCTAATAGTAGTAGCTTTTTAGCTTAGCTCTGTAGCCTTCTAGGAACTCCATAAGGTGAGGCCATGATGAAGGGATGTTTTGGATCCAGGGGTATATCATGTTTGTCAGAATAAATAGATTTTGACTAATCTCATGTATAACCCTTGTTATTGAGATCCTTTCTCCATGCACCACTGTATTCCTTATTTTTCATAGTTTCTAGCATTTAATTGCTAGAGCTTCTTGATATATAGGTCTAAGTTTTGCCATATATTTGTGTTCCACCATTGAACGACTGATCGGTGGATTTGCACAAAAGGACCTTCAACCCCTGCAACATTTGCAATGTATTTCCGAACTTCCCTTGCTATGTCTCGAGTTACATACAGAGTCTCTTGGTGGGGGTTCTGCCAGCACCTATAGGTAGATACAATGTTAATCCCACATTTTTGTAGGATATAATCAACTTGTATCTTGATTATCCACACCCTCCATAAAGATATCTTATATGGAACCCCTTCAATCCATATCTTTTCAAAGAATTCTTCCTTCTGGAGTTGCCAGGCACTACTAATAGTGAACTTTCCACTACTGGTAGCTAGCCACCAAAGGTGATCCCACTGATCAGTAGAGTTTTCCATGGTAAGATCATCTTTGATGTGACTAGTAATGTCTTCTGGTAGAATTTGATTAATTCTTTGGAACTTCCAATCATTTCCACTCGTGATTTCAACCAGATCTTTATATCCCTCATCTTAAGAAGTCTTCATCAACAACAAATTGTAGAGCCTCCAATCTAGTCCAGTTGTCTTGCCACAAGTTTGAGGATCCTACACTAGGCTCCCACTAGATTTCTTGTTCAGTATCATCTCTATCTTCAAGCATTTTCTTTCAAATTTTAGAACCCTCTTTCTATTGCACTTGTGAGGGAATGAGCTTTTTACAATACTTATTCCACATAAAATCTGTCTATAGGGATCTTGTAGTCCTAAAACTTCACCATTATTTAGCAAACATAACTTTGGATATATCAAAAAGATATCTAAATCCCAATCCACCTTCTCCAGTAAGGTATCATAGCTTAATCCAGGATGCCCAGTGCTTACTCTTTCCTTTATCTTTAGTACTCCAATAAAATCTGTTGAAGATTTTATGCAATTCATAGATGATGAATTTTGGACTACTACAGAAAGGAGATATAAAGGGATGCTTTGTAGCACACTTTTAATTAGAACAACCTTGCCTCCAAAGCAAAGAATCCTTCCCTTCCAGTTTTGTAACCTGTCTTTGAACTTTTTAATAAGGTCATCATAATAAGCTTTCCTTTCCCTGGCATGGGTTATAGGGCAACCCAAGTATAGGAAAGGAAATTCTCCCTGATTGAAACCAGTGCATTCTTTCACCTGTTCTATGAGCCTAGTTGCCACCTTCCTGTACATGTAAAATGATCTTTTGTTCTTATTAATCAATTGACCAGATGCACTTTCATTGTCTTTTAACACCTTCATAGTCATTTGAAGGGAATGTTTGTCTACAGAGGCAAATATTATGGTGTCATCTGCATAAGCCAGATGATTAAGATTCCTAATCCATTTAGGCAATCCATATATAGTCTTCAAACATGGCATTTAAGGCCCTATATAGGACCTCAACAACTATAATGAATAGAGCTGGTGATAGGGGGTCACCCTATGTTACCCCTCTGGTTGAGTGGAAAAAACCACGAGTCTGTCCATTTAGGAGGACAGAGTACCAGTTGTTAGTAATTAATCTCCACACTATATCAATGATTCTTTTGGCAAAAACCATTTTCCTCATCACCCTTGTAAGATACAGCCAGGATACTCTATCATAAGCTTTTGTCATATCCAGCTTAATGATAATCTTTGCTAGCTTTCCCCTCAGCCTGATGTCTGTCACTATTTCCTAGGTAAGCAAAACACTCTCAATAATGTTTATGTTCTTTAAAAATCCTGATTGATTAGGGGAGATTATCTTGGGCAGGACATTCTCTAATCTGTTATGCAACACTCTAGAGATGAACTTGTTTATAAAGTTATTGAGGCTAATAGGTCTGAGGTTAGAGAAGATCTCCACCATAGTTTTCTTTGGGATTAGTACCAGGTTGGAGTGTGTGATTTCTCTGGGTAGAGTATTGCCTTCAAAAAAATCATTGACCATGCCATTGTCATACCCCGAGGCTACCCTCTAGATGTAACATAGGACCCAAGACCACAAGTGATCCCGAGTTAACCCATGGCATTATCATGACTTAGACAAAGCATAGATATCAAGAGTGAAAGCATAAAATAAAGTGGTAAGCAACTATATCAACATAAATATCAAGGTCTAAGAGTATCAAATCTGGAATATGAAATATGAATATCTAGCTATGTCTGAAAAGCCTCTACATAAGACATAATGAGTTGCTGGGACAAGACCCCAGCTAACTCAAAGTACTGAAGAAAAGTCATAAGAGTAACTAGACTCATAACTAGTCCTTGAAGGATGAAACTCACAAACTAGCACTGGATTATCTGCGACCTTTAGCCACAGAACTGAGAGCGGGAGCCTAAATCTGCATCATGATAGGATGCAACACAAGAATATGCGTTAGTACTATAGGATGTACTGAGTATGCAAGCTTATGCAATAACATGGTAAAACGTGTGTAAAAACATGCTTAAAACTGAGTTCATGCATAGTGAAAGAATCATAAGAAATTATCATAATTTAAACATAAGTCATGAAGTAATAAGCCAAGCTTCGAAATAGAATATTGTGTACTTAGTAGCTTGAAAACATTCATACGAGAGTTTTTCTTAACCAATATTAAACCATGTTGAGCTACATTGATAAGATCTCGATTAGGGAGACTAATCAAAATCCAACACGAAATTGAAATAAACAAAACATATACGGATTAACACTAAGAAATTGCAATTATGGGCAACAAGAGACTTTATACCCTCACCTCACAATTGATTACAATAACCAAATGATAAACTAACTTGAATCAACAAGGTAGAAGTACTCTAAATGAATCCACAAATGAGTATTCTCATGTAAAATTCAAGCAAAAGAAGTTATCAAGCAACCAAGGAATCTACCCTTAATCACTCACCTAAACTATTAGGAATCCACCCAATAGACTATTAGGAACCCACCTAATAGATTTAGCTACACTAAAAGTTACCAACTACAATATGAGTTTTTAAAGAGCATATCTCAATCATTCAACAACTAAGGAGCTAAAGGAAAGGGAACCCCTATTTATAGTTATTACATCAAGGCCCAAAAGTGACCTTGGAAGATTTCAAAAATGGTCCCATGACGGGTCTGGTGTGGCTGGAGGTGCATTTGAAGTGCTGAATGCACAAACCATTGTGCTGGTCGCACCTGAGGTGAAAAGTTGGTATGCGTTTCACACCAGATGATGTGCGTGTTGCACCTGGGTTGCACCACCAGGCAGATTCACAGGCAGCCTCCTCTTTGCTCCACATGATCATCTAAACGTGGAATTGCTTCACTTGTAGTGTAATGAGGCTCTTCAAAGCTCCCTTTTTTGCTCCAAGGGGAGTGTGGCTTGGATCCTCTTGTCTAGACCTTGAAGTATAGGTCTAGTATGAATGTCGCTGGGCGATATTGTATCATCCTCCCCTTCTTGAAAAGGATTCATCCTCGAATCTAAACCTTGTAAAAATATAGAAAGGACAAACAACCACAAATTCCTCATGGTATGAGGGTTAGCACAAGAAGTAGTATGCCAAAGTGGCACATTCTCAAGGAACAACCAAGAATTCCCCATTATAATGACAATGAAGTCAACATATGGAGTACAAGGGAATTAGTTATTTCACTTAACACAAGGATAGGACCATCCAAATGGTGGTACCATTAAAAGCTCACATACCCATGAAGGGTCTGCAGGGTCAAATGGATATGTGACCCACTCATCTTTGTCACATAAACAAGGGTGTGACCTAATAACAAGCCTACCCCTCTCCAATGGATCTTTACGGCAAACATATACATCATCGAATGCAACAAGGTAGTAAAGAAAGGTGTTTAGAATTCTAGTCTCATCCAAGGTGTTTCCACATGCAAGAATACCATCAAGTCGAAGAAATGTATCAAGCAAACCACAACAAGGTGGAACACCTAAGGATGAAGTGATAATATTTGGACATACTTCACCTTCTCTTTTCACATGATTCAAATTTACATATCTTATACTCAACACACTCATGAATATCATCATATGCAGAAAGATAGTAAAGAAAGGTAATAAGATCACTAGTGTCAATCATGGTGTCCTCATATGCAAGTTTACAATTAGATACAAGGATCCTAACAAGCATATTCTCACAAGTTTTGACACATAACATCAACTTATGGTTCATCACACAAGTGTCACCTTTTCTTTTCAAACAACTCCTCAAATGGAGGGTATCTTTCAATGGAGTCATGCTAAAAGGGATGATGTAGAATCTATAAGAACCCAATTTACTCCCAATCAAATGGTCTTCCCAAGAAGTTGGGTTCTTTCAGTTTATGTCACTAAGCATACTCCCAAGAGTCTCATTCGATACTTCAAATTGTCCAACCCTATGAAGGTGACAAGAAGTCTTGAACATCCAAGGATTCTCCCACAAACAAGTAAGAAACTTAGCATCCGCAAGTTATGGCTCACACAACTTAAGCACGAGTGTTTCAAACAAGGATGTAAGTATATAATTAACACCCAAAGTAGGCAATGACACATTTTCCCTAGGTGTCACAATCATGATATCACCCACTAGCAAGGGTTCATCAAATGCAAACAAGTAGTAGAGAAAGGATTGAAGATCACTAAACTCATTCCAAGTGTTCTCAATTGTCAATCTATACTTCAAACCTTTAATGCTAGCAAGAAGTTCATCACTATTTAGAACACAAGGAGGGAAAATAAGGCATTTCAAGTACAATTCACCTTTCTTTCTCAAACAAGCTCCCAAAGGGAGTGTATCAACACATGGAGTTAAGCCACTAGAGAGATTAAAGGAACTATGGATTACATTTTCCTTAAACAAGTAGTCCTCCCAAAAAGTTGGGTTCTCCCTATTCATGAGTCGTAGCATACTCCTAAGATTAAATCCTAACATTTGGACTTTTCCATCCACATGAGTATGACAAGGAGTAGGAAACAAAAATTGGGCATCAAATACGCACCATGGACTCTTTCCAAAGAAACAAATAGATGGGGCTTCTGGGTTGCAAAGCTCACACAATTTAAGCAAAGCATAAACAAAGCATGAAGAGGTTTGAGACACATTGAGACTCTCAAGGTAGGACATAAAGTCACATAATTTCAAGGATTGGCCTACAATAGGGAAATGTCATCATGACTCCAAGGGTCACTTAGAATAGGAGGGAATGGATACATACCTTGGGGTTGAGGTGTCAAGTTGGCATGCTTGTGTCCCAACCATGGCTCACAAGGTGTTTCCATATCATGCATCATCTTGGACCAATATGATTGGTCCTTTCTTTTCTTTCTCAAGTTGGAATCCATAGAGTCAGATCCCATTAAGCTTTTAATTCTTTTTTGGTAAGGTGATCCTTTAGGAACCTCATTGGAAAGTATTCCTTTATGAACCTACAAAGGAGAATAGTTGGTACAAGGCAAAATGCTAGTACTTTGGTTAGTGTGTAGTTCAAGATCTATGTTGATGAGTCCCACTAAGGAGTGTTCCTCATCCATCTCTTTCAAACATTCGCTTGGCTCCACATTCACAAATAAGTCATCTTCTTCATTAGCCAAGTGTTTCTCCTTTTGCACAAGAAACATTTCTTTCTCATTCTTCTCAATTTATTCCCTTTGGATTACTTCCCGAAGTTCTCTCAAGATTTTATAATCCTCAGTCACTTGATGAGGTGTCAAAGGTGCAATACTGTGTTTTCATCCTCTAAATACAAATGAGTATTTGTTAGACCCCTTTTATACATTCCTATCAACTTGCCACGGTTTTCCAAGTAATACATGGCATGTTAGCATGGGCATGGGCATGACATCACATAAGACTTCATCTTGGTAATTACCAATGCTAAACTTTATGGATACTTATTCGATTACCTCCATTTTACCACTCTCCTTGAGCCATTGGAGTTTATATGGATTGGGGTGCCTTTGTGTAGGGAGATTCATTCGAACAACTATTCCATCACTTACATAATTAGCTCCACTCCTACTATCAATAACCAAGGAACATACCTTTTCCATGATCTTACACCTAGTATGAAATAGGTTCACACTTTGGTCAACTTTCTCTTTAGAAAGGTCCGCCATGATTTGTTTTAAGGCACAAGAGAAGTTCAAGTTCTCCTCCAATTACTCATCATCTTCTTTTGGAATTGCTTCCTCATGCCTAATCTTAGGCTCACTATCGTCACCCTTAACCTCACACTTTATCATATTGTGAGTACAAGATTCATCATAAATGGGTACAATTGGCCTGTAATGAGGACATTCACTTGCAATGTGCCCTCTACCTTGACATTTAAAGCATTAAATGGTAGAAGGATGAGGGAAGTTAGGAATAGCACAAATACCTCCTTAAGTTTGGTCTTTCCATCTTGCTTTGTAGTTAGCTTGAGTAGCTTGACTACTATCTTTGGAATTTGGAAAACTCACTTGGATGGTATTCAACCCTCTATCTTGGTCCTCACGATCTTTATGATGATCATCATATCTAGAACCATATCAATCTCCATATTAATCATCATGTCAATCACCATATCTATCACTATATCGATTACCATAATGATTATCATATTGACCGCCATATCTATCATCATAGTGATCAACTCGAGCTCCATACCCTTGCCATTTTGCACCTTGGTTTTGACCATAGCCTTCGGGTTGCACTCTTCCTCTTGGTGCACCCTAACCATGTTGACCAATATGTTGAGGTCCATCCCAATACCTATTAACATGTGTCTTATCATCTATCTCTTCGTAGAGAGGATTTTGGTATTGGTTATCTTGGTAAGGATCTTGGTTTGGATAATGTGGTACATGCAAGGAAGCATGTGATGTATTTTTTAGTGGAGTTTGGGTTTGAGTTGCTACAAAGAAAGGTTTCCCTTGTAGGAGGTGATTCGGTTGGCAATTTGGGTAATGAGGGGTTTGTCTAACATTCCTCGGGAAGTTAGACATTTGGACATGGAGGTGTTGGATATGTGGAGTGGGATTTTGAGTGGCTTGGGGGTAGCATGACTCGTGTGCTTGCCCCCGAGTTATTGTCATCAAGGAATTCAGATTCCTAATTGCTCCCGATCCATAGGTGGTATAAGGTGCACCTTTCGGGCTTCCAACCTTGCCATAAGCCATCCTATTTTCATGAACATCCATCCTCCCATTCATCTTCGCTAATTGCCTTGCCGATTAAGCATAGGACTCCACAATATTCATTGAACCTTCCCTTTTAGGGGCATGTTCAATAGCCTTATACATTTGTGCTTGCAAAATGAACAAACAATGTTTGTAGTAAAGTTCCTAATGCCTCTCGTATGTAGACACTCACCTTACCTTCTATGGATTCTTCCCGAAGTTGGTATCAAACTTGCTTTGCCTTCACTTCACAAGGATTACAAATTCTTTGTAGAATAATATATTCTTGTTTAATCAAAGAAGGACAACTCAAAGAAAAATACGGATGGAGCCAAGAAGTAATACAACGAGTTTGTAAACGATAAAAGCTTTGAAAGAAGAAGCACAAAATGAAAACAGACTCAAAAACTAATCACAACTAAGTAGATATATTACTTGTTAATAATTATATTCAAGAGTTCTATTTGATAAGAAGAATCAAATAAAAGAAACTAAGAAGATAGAACCTGAGAATTGTTGGCGCAAATCAGATTCACAACTTTTAGCTTGTGCCGAGGCTGGTGCGTTTCGCACAAGAAGTCCTGCGCTTCGCACCTTACCTTGTACACCTAAAACAGATTGTAAGCTACCATTGGGCAAAGTCTGGTGCATTTCACACCTTCCAAAGTGCCCCTCTCACACTACTTTGCACCTGCCCAAAATAGAACACATGAAGCATTCGATTTTCACCTTTATCTGATTTTTTGTACTTTTTCCTCCTATTACTTGCCCTTTTTGGTAAATTCATTTTGTACTAACACAAGTACTCTTTTCTTTTCTTTATTCTTTGAATCAAACACACCTTTTTCCACTTCTTTTTCTTCAAGACACCATGAACACCAAGAACATGAAGAACAATCCAAAATATGAATCTTAAGATTTTGAACTTGGATTTTCTTCAAATTTGATATTTGAACTCCCCTTGGCTAGGAGAACAAAGCCCAATATATTTTAACACCAATTAAAACCTAATCAAACCCAGATTTAAAATCCTCCTTCTTCAAGGTATGAAGAACACCATGAACATGAAGAACATATAAATTTTGAACCCAAGGGATTTCAACTCTGATAAGCATCAAATTTGAGATTTGAACTCCTTATGATAGGTAGAACAAACCCCAATACCTTTGAGTCTCCAATTTCACCCAGATCTTAAACCCACTTGTTGTACCTTCAAGCTTTTCTTGACTCAATAATAGTGAAAATTTCAAATTTTCTCCAAACAATCTAAAATTTCAGATCTAGACTCAATCAATACTAGAGAACACAATTCTAGTATCAGAAACTCAAACAAAACACAAAATCAAAATATTTTTTTGGAAATTTTCTCAAAAATGTTTTTCAACCAATTTTTCTTTTTGAAAATTTTCAGATTTATGAACCTAGGATTAAGAATTGTGGAAACAATTCTTTAGCCTAAGCTCTGATATCAAATGATAAGATCTCAATTAGGGAGACTAATTGAAATCCAACATCAAATTGAAATAAACAAAACATATGTGGATTAACACTACGAAATTACAATTATGGACAACAAGGGACTTTATATCCTCACCTCCCAATTGATATAATAATCAAATGATAAACCAACTTGAATCAACAAGGAAGAAGTACTCTAAATGAATCCATAAATGAGTATTCTTATGTAAAATTCAAGTAAAAGAAGTTATCAAGCGACCAAGGGAATCCACCCTTAATCACTCACTTAAACTATTAGAAATCTACCCAATAGACTATTAGGAATCCACCTAATAGATTTAGCTACACTACAAGTTACCAACTACAATATGAGTTATCAAAGAGCATATATCAATCATTCAACAACTAAGAAGCTAAAGGGAAGGGAACCTCTATTTATAGTTATTACATTAAGGCCCAAAAGTGACCTTGGAAGATTTCAAAAATGGTCCCATGACGTGTCTGGTGCGGCTAGAGGTGCGTTTGAAGTGATGAACGCACCAACCATTATGCTAGTTGCACCTGAGGTGCGAAGTTGGTGTGTGTTTTGCACTAGATGATATGCGTGTTGCACCTAGGTCGCACCACCAGGAAAATTCACTGGCAGCCTCTTCTTTGTTCTACACGATCATCCAAATGTGGAATTGCTTCATTTGTAGTGTAATGGGGCTCTTTCAAGCTCCCTTTTGTGCTCTAAGGGTGAGTGTGGCTTGGATCCTCTTGTCTAGATCTTGAAGTATAGGTCTAGAATGAATGTCACTGGGTGATATTGTATTATCAAATGATAAGATCTCGATTAGGGAGACTAATCAAAATTCAATATGAAATTAAAATAAACAAAACATATGCGGGTTAACACTAAGAAATTGCAATTATGGGAAATAAGAAACTTTATAACCTCACCTCCCAATTGATTACAATAACCAAATGATAAACCAACTTGAATCAACAAGGCAGAAGTACTCTAAATGAATCCACAAATAAGTATTCTCACGTAAAATTCAAGCAAAAGAAGTTATCAAACAACCAAGGGACTAATAGGAATCCACCTAATAGATTTAGCCACACTAAATCTACCAACTATAATATGAGTTGTCAAAGAGCATATCTCAATCATTCAACAACTAAGGATATAAAGGGAAGGGAACCTCTATTTATAGTTATTACATCAAGGCCCAAAAGTGACCTTGGAAGACTTCAAAAATAGGCCCATGATAGGTCTGGTGCAACTGGAGGTGCATTTGATGTGATGAACGCACTAGCCATTGTGCTGGTCGCATCTGAGGTGCAAAGTTAGTGGGAGTTTCATACTATATGATGTGCGTGTCGCACCTGAGTTGCACCACTGGGTAGATTCACTGGAAACCTCCTCTTTGCTCTACGCGATCATCCAAATATGGAATTGCTTCACTTAGAGTATTATGAGGCTCTTCCAAGCTCCCTTTTCTGCTCCAAGGGTGAGTGTGGCTTGGATCCTCTTGTCTAAACCTTGAATTATAAGTCTAGCATGAATGTCGCTAGGTGATACCGTATTGATAACGCTCAAACTACACCTCAATTTAAGAAGCATACGCGATCGTTGTCAAATATATAACCCAACAAGGTTGGGGTCGAATCCCACAGAGAATATGGTGATGATTAAGACTTTAGTGAATTAGTTGACTATTCGTCAATCGTTTCCAGTAAATAAAAGGGGGGTTTGTGTAACAAATCGTAAACAAAATAAACAATTAACTTATGGAAAAATCAGTAGGAGAGAATGAACTAGGGGTGTGTTCACCATGGCGTTGTAACAATGTCGATTTTAGGCTTAATTGGGTTCTTCCTATATGCTTGTCACGATGTGATTGCGTCAATTGTATCGTCTAAACGTCTCTCGACCAAATAAACAAATTTCCTTTTCTATTCTTTCGACCTCGAAAAGATGTGCTTTTTAGCTTAGCAATCCTAACATCAAGTAGAGTAATCCAGTTACGGCATTATTCTTTAAGACGAGAGTTTGTAGTCTCGAATCCTTGTTGTTAATCAAGTTTTCCCGGTTTAAATCTCTTTACTCAAGCAGACTAAACCTAGGCATGTTCTAATGTTTGCAACCACTAGAAAACGTGACATAAAGTATGATTAACAACGTGACAATACATATATCGAACCCAACGCTACCCGGAATCTATATTGCTACGTTTGCCGCCATGGCTCCCACAACCCTAGTTGCGGGAGTTTTAGTTACTCATGCTATAAAGAAAAGAGAAGAGAATTGAATTCATAATAAGGAGAAGAAGTTCTTACAATATAATGAAAACCACTCTTCAATCTCCAAGAACAAGAGAAACCAAGAACTCAAGAACGAATCAAGAACACAATTGTTAATTCAAGAAACGTGTTCTTGCCCTCGAAAACTAACTAAAAACGTGTTTGAAATAATGGGAGAGTAATAATAACATAAACCTAACATAGGGTATTTATAGGAGTAGTAGAAACCAAATCCAAAACGGGCTAGGAATCCCCAAAACGCGGGTCGCCGCCTGAAGTCACTGCCTAAGCGTGACGGCCAGGCTTGACGGACCGTCACAGGGTTGACGGACCGTCGCCTGGACCGTCACCCTTAGGCAGTGGACTGCCTGAAGTTGCTGCCTGGGTGTGACGGTCACAGTGACGGACCGTCACATGTGTGACTGGCCGTCACTCAGGCCGTCACTCTTAGGCAGAATGTTGTTTTTCGCGTCTTTTCTTCCGTTTCCGTGTTTGTTTCCATTTCCTACAAATACAACATAAAAACATAAAAACAACAATGGTTGCTTGAAAACATACGATTGTTCTTAGTAAAAAGGAGTCGAAAGTGACGTAAATTAGCGTCACATCAACACCCTCAACTTAAAACGTTCGCTTGTCCTCAAACAACATAACATAAAACAATCAAACGACTCAACTAAGAACAAGAATTCATGTCTATAGCAACTCATGGTCATTCAAACTTATTCAATTAAATCAAGCTCCCTCGTAGCACATGAATGTATGAAACACTAACTTGCAAGGATCCAAACATGTCATTCCGATATGATAGAATATTATGCATACACACGCGTAGCTATCCTAACAATCAATAGATAATATAGACATCTTGGTGCCCTCACCACAAAGAAATCCCACACACAAGATTTGGGACTAGGTAAGCGCTCACACTCACAAATGATTTCAAACAATGCACATGCGATACCATAGGCTTGCCCTTACTATTCTATTTCAGTTCTTCAGAAAGCTACTCAGGATCACTACAGGACTTGTTTAGGCTTGTAATGAGGCTTCGGGTGCAGGTATGATACATTTAGGGGTTAGTGACTAAGCCCTCCTTGGAACCATTTACATCTTATCACCACATAACTTCACTTTATCCATCCTTATTCACCTTTTTATTTCCTTGATTCTAGATACAGGTGCGGCCTCTTTATTGACAATTCTTTTTGTTTCTTTTTCGATCTTTTTCATCTTTCTTTATTTTTTTTCTTTTCTTTTCTTAGGCGCACACCCGGATTTTCATTCTATTCAAAAACCAATCTTCTCCATCATCTTTTTCTTACCATTCACCTCTGTAGTAGCCACCCCCAACTTAGGCTGCTTGCCTGCGTTAAGGTGCACAATGTCCAAGCAGGACCAGGGCCAAAACAGGGTTTACCTCTATAGTAGCCACCCTCAACTTAGGCTGATTGCCTGAGTTGAGGTGCACGATGTCCAAGGAAGGACCAGGGCCAAAATAGGGATTCAAAGTTAAACAGGAATGGTGACAGGTTATTGAAAGAATAAGGTCAATTATGGCTCAAACAGGGATCAAGGGATTATTTATATTTGGACGGTCTTTTAGGTTAAGTGGACTGCACACAAAAAGGGCCTGTGATCCTTTCCTAAGCAACCAAACTTCGAACTTAACAAAATAGACCGGGCAAGTTCTAGATGCATGCACAGAGTAAGAATTTATAACAATCATCTCACACGCTCTTGGCACCAAGAAACTATATCGCTACCAACTCTCAAACAACCGCTCGGCTTAAGCATACTCATTCTACTCATAATCACACAATGACATACAAGGATCCAGACAGTCAATCGTTCCAACATAAGTGCAAAACCAGAAAATTTTTAAAGGGACGCTACTTTGATAAGAAATCGCATGCTTTGCTATAGACACTAAAAAAAATTTAAAATAAACAACCTAAACATGCCGGTTCTACTAGATAGCACACCGGAGGGAAAAGAAACACGGCAACAAAAACCCTCGGGGGTGACTCAACAATTTATGGGTTGCCTCCCATACAGCGCCTGATTTAACGTCGCGGCACGACGCGGGTGTCTTGATTACTCAGACTTCATCAAGACACCCCAGAATGACTAAGAGTCAAATAAACACACTAGACTTAATCAAAAATCGTATTCCCCGGCAACGGCGCCATTTTTGATAACGCTCAAACTACACCTCAATTTAAGAAGCATACGCGATCGTTGTCAAATATATAACCCAACAAGGTTGGGGTCGAATCCCACAGAGAATATGGTGATGATTAAGACTTTAGTGAATTAGTTGACTATTCATCAATCGTTTCCAGTAAATAAAAGGGGGGTTTGTGTAACAAATCGTAAACAAAATAAACAATTAACTTATGGAAAAATCAGTAGGAGAGAATGAACTAGGGGTGTGTTCACCATGGCGTTGTAACAATGTCGATTTTAGGCTTAATTGGGTTCTTCCTATATGCTTGTCACGATGTGATTGCGTCAATCGTATCGTCTAAACGTCTCTCGACCAAATAAACAAATTTCCTTTTCTATTCTTTCGACCTCGAAAAGATGTGCTTTTTAGCTTAGCAATCCTAACATCAAGTAGAGTAATCCAGTTACGGCATTATTCTTTAAGACGAGAGTTTGTAGTCTCAAATCCTTGTTGTTAATCAAGTTTTCCCGGTTTAAATCTCTTTACTCAAGCAGACTAAACCTAGGCATGTTCTAATGTTTGCAACCACTAGAAAACGTGACATAAAGTATGATTAACAACGTGACAATACATATATCGAACCCAACGCTACCCGGAATCTATATTGCTACGTTTGCCGCCATGGCTCCCACAACCCTAGTTGCGGGAGTTTTAGTTACTCATGCTATAAAGAAAATAGAAGAGAATTGAATTCATAATAAGGAGAAGAAGTTCTTACAATATAATGAAAACCACTCTTCAATCTCCAAGAACAAGAGAAACCAAGAACTCAAGAACGAATCAAGAACACAATTGTTAATTCAAGAAACGTGTTCTTGCCCTCGAAAACTAACTAAAAACGTGTTTGAAATAATGGGAGAGTAATAATAACATAAACCTAACATAGGGTATTTATAGGAGTAGTAGAAACCAAATCCAAAACGGGCTAGGAATCCCCAAAACGCGGGTCGCCGCCTGAAGTCACTGCCTAAGCGTGACGGCCAGGCTTGACGGACCGTCACAGGGTTGACGGACCGTCGCCTGGACCGTCACCCTTAGGCAGTGGACTGCCTGAAGTTGCTGCCTGGGTGTGACGGTCACAGTGACGGACCGTCACATGTGTGACTGGCCGTCCCTCAGGCCGTCACTCTTAGGCAGAATGTTGTTTTTCGCGTCTTTTCTTCCGTTTCCGTGTTTGTTTCCATTTCCTACAAATACAACATAAAAACATCAAAAACAACAATGGTTGCTTGAAAACATACGATTGTTCTTAGTAAAAAGGAGTCGAAAGTGACGTAAATTAGCGTCACATCACGTATCATACATGGAGTCTAGTGTCATGCACCCACACTGAAAAAGGTTGTTCTAACTGGCCAAGGTTAGAACCATGTTCATAAGGATCCTGTCATGAGCCTCAGAGGCAACCTATGGTGGCAACATTGTTTTGGACTTGGGTTGTCTAGAACCCCCATCACTTGGTGCTAAATACTACTCCCAAAATATATCATAAAGCTCATATACATGTGACATATCAAGATGTCAAAACTTGTTCATATTTATGTTTACAACCCAGATCTTCACAATACTCACAAGCCTTATTTTTAGGAAATACTTCATGAGTATTGATAGTACATTGGGATGTCTTGTCTTGCATAATGAATCATATCTTAAAAGTTTGCATGACACTAGTTCAATTCTATAATCATATATAATTTCATAAGTATAGGAACTAGGCATGTAATTGCTTGAAATTCATGAGTTCATCCTATCATGCATGCAAAATTGGACTAAGGTTAGCCTTCAAATCATGAGATAGAAATCCATTTGTAAAAACCCATGCAATTTGGAATTAGAATTCATAGAAGAATCATAAGGAAATAATTTATAGAAGAACCTATGAGAATTGGGTAAGAACCCTAACTTAAGAATTCATAAAAATCAATCTGAAGGATTAGGTTTTGGGCATAAGGGTGGAAGAATCCCTTATTGAATACCCACATACCTGAAATTTGAGAATGTTGAACCTAGAGCTTGGGGATGGAGACTTGAAGGTGGAATTCTAGCTTGGAGCTTGGGAGATTTCAGTTTCTTTTCCCCTTTTGGAACTTGAATGAGAGATGGGGAGAAGACTTAGGTTAATTGGGGTTAAAACCCTCCTAGAATTTCCCAAAATGACTTAACTTAGGAGTTTAAAAGGGTGGAGAATTACAAAAATACCCCTAGGTAAGAGTTGGAAAATTTCACTGAAGAACCTCGGCTTCAGGTTCCACGGACCCCTTTAACAGACCGTAAATGGAACCACGACTCATGGTTTAGGGTGTGGTTATTGAGCCAAAAGTAAGGATGCAGGTCGGAGTTCTACGGATGAGGTCTACAGCTTGTGGAAAGTTCCACGGACTGTAGAAACCTCTCGTGGTTGTAGAGGAAAAAGATGACCCTCAGGTCTGATTCCACGAGTTGAAACCATGGACCGTGGTTTGATCCACGACTCATGAATTACTGTCGTGGTTTCAGATAAAAGGATAGACTCTGAAGGTCTGAATTCATGAGGCCTTTCCATGGACTATGGTTCTATCCACAGCTCGTGGACTTGGCCCGTGTTTCCTAGAAATTGTAGAAAATTCAGAAAGTCTAAGTTTAAAAGCTGGTTCAGATTCTGGGATGTTACAATATCTCCCCCTTGAGATCATTCATTCTTGAATAAAGACTAAGCAAGGGAACTTTAGAGAGACAACAACAAAACCAGCCATGAGAACATAAAAACTGAAGAATAGGCATGAAGACTGAATCTTTAACTTAAAACATGCCTGAAATACTTTCATAAAAGATGGATGCATGCTAGGATCATGAGAAAGGCTGATGGAATAGAATCCAAGTGACATACTAAGGAGGGAACCTTTTACCTCAAGTTAAAACTAGATCGTAAGGAAAGAGATGAGGGTACTTGGTCTTCATGGCTAGTTCTGCTTCCCAGGTACCTCCCTAAACTAACTGGTTCCTCCAAAGGACTTTCACTGAAGTGACCTCTTTATTCCTCAACCTTCAAATCTGACGATCAAGAATCTCAACGAGAACTTCTTCATACATGAGGCTATACTTCACACCCAAATCCTCTAAAGGTACAATCAAGGTCATATCGCCAACACACTTCTTCAACAAGGAAACATGAAAAACCGGATGAACCACTTCTAGCTCGGCCGGAAACTCTAACTCATAAGCCACATTACCAACTCTCCTCAAGATCCGGTAAGGGCCTATATATCGGGGACTAGGCTTCCCCTTCTTACAAAACCTCATCACACCCTTCATGGGTGACACTTTCAGAAATACCCAATTATCTACCTCAAACTCCAAGTCTCTTCTCCTCACATCTGCATATGATTTCTGTCGACTCTGAGCAGTCTTCAACCTCTCCCTAATAAGATGAACCTTCTCCATAGTCTCATGAACCAAATCTAGACCTATCAAGGCCACTTTACCTACCTCAAACTAACTAATAGGAGATCTACACCTCCGCCATAGCACCTCATAGGGAGCCATCTGAATGCTAGAATGAAAGTTGTTGTTGTAGGCAAACTCAGTAAGAGGTAAGTGGTCATCCCAATTACCTTTGAAATCAATCACACAAGCTCTCAACATGTCCTCTAAGGTTTGAATAGTAGCTCTTCCTGGCCATCCATCTACAGGTGAAAAGTTATGCTAAGATTAACCTGAGTACCAAGACCCTTCTAAAACGATCTCTAAAACTGGAATGTAAACTGAGTACCCCTATCTGAAATGATGGATAATGGAACTCCATGCAATCTGACTATCTCACGGATGTAGAGTCTAGCATAATACTCTACTGAATCAGTAGTCTTGATAGCTAAGAAGTAGGCTGACTTAGTCATCCTATCGACAATCACCCAAATAGAATCATGATGTCTCTAAGTAAGAGGTAAGCCTGTAATGAAGTCCATATTAATCACTTCCAGATTCCAAGTAGGAAGGTCAATATCCTGAGTTATACCACCTGGTCGCTGATGTTCTACCTTCACTTGTTGACAGTTAGGACAGTTAACTACAAAATCTGCTATGTCCCTCTTCATGATATTCCACCAATAGACTTCCCGTAGGTCACGGTACATCTTGGTGGCACCAGGGTGGATAGAATATCTGGATCTATGAGCCTTTGTCAAAATCTGCTGTCTCAACCCATCTATATTAGGAACACAAAATTAGCCCTGATATCGAAGCACACCATATCTCCCTTGGAAGAAAACCTCAACCCTCTGCTAATGGACTCCACCCTTCAATTGATGCAAAATAGGATCACTGTCTTGCTTTTCCTTTACCTTAACTACCAAAGATGATTCGGACCCATTCTGAACAATAATACCACCATCTGCTGAATCTGTAAAGAAAACTCCTAATCGAACAAGTCTATGAACATCCTTAGCTAACTCCTTCTTTCCATCCTCAACTGATGACACACTACCCATAGACAACCTCTAAGTGCATCAACCACTACATTGGCCTTACACGGATGATAAAACACACTCATATCATAATCCTTGAGGAGCTCAAGACACCTTCTTTGACAAAAAATCAATTCCTTCTGAGTAAATACGTATTGGAGGCTCTTATGATCGGTAAACACATCCACATGGACACCATACAAGTAGTATCTCTAAATCTTCAAAGCAAAGACCACTGCAGCTAACTCAAGATCATGAGTAGGGTAGTTCTTCTCATGAATCTTAAGCAGTCTGGAAGAATAAGCAATCACATTACCACGCTGCATCAAAACACAATCCAAACCAACTCTAGAAGCATCACAATACACAACAAAACCCTCTAAGCCCTCTGGTAGAGCCAAAACTAGAGTTGTGGTCAACCTAGTCTTCAATTCTTGAAAGTTCTTCTCACACTCATCAGACCACTGAATCTTAAATTTCTTCTTAGTCAATTTGCTCAACGGGGTAGCTATAGATGAAAACCCTTCCATAAATATCCTATAGTAACCGACCAAACTTAAAAAGCTCCTAATATCCGATGAGGAAGTGGGTCTAGGCCAGTTCTTCACTGCCTCTATCTTCTAAAAATCAACTTGAATGCCCTCTTTAGTCACAACATGACTCAGAAAGGCAACAGAATGCATCCAGAATTCACACTTGCTGAACTTAGCAAATAGCTGACAATCCTTGAGAGTTTGCAACACAACTCTCAAATGGTCTGCATACTCCTTCTCACTCTGAAATTAAATAAAAATTTCATCAATGAAAATAATCACAAACATATCCAAGTACTATTTTGTAACACCTTGGAATTTGAACAAGCTGTTTACCTTAGAAACTCTGAAATTTTTGAACTTTCCAGGAATCACGAGCCCAAACCACTAGCCATGGACTGAACCACAAGCCATGGAATGGACTCGTGAAATTAGTCCTGCAGACCACCCTCATGTCTGAGAACTATGATTGAGTTTCATGGTTCATGGATAGTTCTACGAGTCATGGAACCAGTTTGTAGAACTCAGAATGAGGGCAGTCATTTCCCTCAGAAACCATGAGAGGTTTCTACAGTCCGTAGAACTTTCCACGAGCCATAGACCTCAACCATAAATCTCAAACCCGCAGCCTAACTTTTGGCCATGAACCACGACCTCAATCCATGAGTCGTGGGTCCATCTAAGATCCGTGGAAAGGATCCATAGAACCTGAAGCTGAGGCTTTTGAATCTGTTTTCCCCAGCTTTTACCCAGGGGTATTTTTTTAACTACCCATATTTTTAACTCCTAAGTGAGGTTGTTTTAGACAATTCAAAAAGGGTTTTAACTTCAATTAGCTTAAGCCTTCTCTCAAACCCTCATTCAAATTCTAAAAGAGGAAAGAACTCCATCATCCCAAGCTCCATCCCTCAAGTCCTAGATTAAGAAAGCTTCAATTCAGGTATGTGGGTATTCAATAAGGGATTCTTTCACCCTTATGCCCAAAACCCCAAATTCTACATTGATTTTATGAACTTTCAAATTAGGGTTCTTATCCCATTCTCATGGGCTTTTCTATATATTGTCTTCTCATGATTCTCCTATGAAATATAATATTAAATTGCATGATTTTGCATAGGTTTTTACAAAGTGAATTCCTATTTCATGACTTGGAGGCTAAACTTAGCCAATTTTGCATGCATGGATTGATTTAAGCAAATTGATGTATTTTGATAGCATGATCTCATGAATTTTAAGCAATTGCATGCCTAGTTCCCATATTTTATAAAATTGCATGTGATTATGAAATTGAACTAGTGTCATGCAAGGTTTTAAGATATGAATTATTATGAAATACAAAACACCCGATGTGCTATTAATACTCATGAATTATTTTCTAAAACAAGGTGTGTGAGTATTAAGAAGATCCGGGTTATGAATATGATTATGAACAAGTTTTGACATCTAGATATGTCACATGTATATGAGCCTCATGATATGTTTTAGGAGTAGTATTTAGTATCGAGCAATGAGGGTTCTAGATAACCCAAGTCCAAAACTACATTTCCACTGTAAGTTACCCTCCGTGGCTTATGATAGGATCCTTATGTACATGGTTCTGACCTTGGTCGGTTAGGAAAACCTTTTTCAGTATGGGTGCATGACACTGGATTCCATGTAGCCATCATGGTTTAATGTCGGTTAAGAGAAATTTCCGTATAAATATTTTTAAGCTATGAAGTTATATGATATTCTATTTTGAAACTTGACTTTTATTTCATGTCTTATGCTTAAACTATGATATTTACTCATATTTTCTCTTAGTATGCACGAACTCAATTTTATGCATGTTTTAAGTATGTTTTTACCATGTTATTTTATAAACTCGCATACTTGGTACATCCTATAATACTGATGCATATTTTTGCACTGCATCCTATTATGATGCAGATTCAGGTTCCCATTCTCAAGCTCGTGGCTAGAGGTCGCAGGCCATTCAGTACGCGTTGGCGAGTCCTCATCTTTCGAGGACTAGTTTTGAGTCTAGCTTTTGATATCGTTTCTTCAGTACTTAGAGTTAGCTGGGGTCTTGTCCCAGCAACTCTTTATGATGGTTTTAGAGGCTTATTACACATAGACAAATATTCGAGTTTCTTGTTTCAGATTGTGATACTCTTAGACCTTTACCTATTATGAAGATGGTTGTCTATTTTGCTATTTATGCTTCCGCTATGACCTTTATGCTTTATCTAAGTTATGCTATGACCAAGGGTTAACTTGGGACCACTTGTGGTCTCGGGTCTTGTGTTATGTCGAGGAGGTAGCCTCGGGGCATGACATATTTGAACACCCAATTCATCAAGTTCATAAAGGCTGCAGGAGCATTCGTTAGTCCAAAAGACATAACAACAAATACATAATGACCATACCGAGTTCTGAAGGCTGTCTTCAGAATGTCACACTCTCTAACTCTGAGCTGATGATAACTGGATCTAAGGTAGATTTTGGAGAATAGCTGGCACCCTGAAGCTGGTCGAACAAGTCATCAATCCTAGGAATGGGATACTTATTCTTGACTGTGACCTTGTTCAACTGATGGTAGTTGATACACATTCTGAGAGAAATATATTTCTTTCGCACAAATAGGACTGGAGCACCCCATGGACAGATGCTGGGCTTGATAAAACCCTTATTAAGAAGGTCCTTTAATTTCTCTTTCAATTCCTTAAGCTCCGCTGGAGCCATTCGGTAAGGAGGAATAAATATAGGCTACGTATCTAGGAAAAGGTTTATCCCAAAGTCAATCTCCTACTCAGGAGGGACTCTGGGCAGATCCTCAAGCAACACTTTAGGAAATTCATTTATAATTGGGACTGACTGGAGAGATGGGGTCTCAAATTTTGAATCTATAACCCAAACTATATGATAGACATAACCCATAGAAATCATCTTCCTAGCCTTGAGATAAGATATGAAATGGCCCTTTGAGGATGGAGGACTACCTGCCACTCTAAAATAGGTTCATTTAGAATCTTAAAGCTGACTACACGGGTTCGACAATCAATCAAGGTGTAACATGCATGTAACCAATCCATACAAAGAATAACATCAAAATCAATCATCTTTAACTCTACTAGATCGGCTGAGGTGACCCTATGAAGGATTGATATAGGATAATTTCTGTAAATTCTCTTGGCTAGGACCGACTCACCAATAGGAGTGGAGACATGAAAGGGTTTTAAGAGTAGTTCCACAATCATTTTAAACTTTTAAGCAACATAAGGGGTCACAAAAGACAAGGAAGCTCTGGGGTCTACCAAGGCATAAACATCGAGAGAGAAGACTTGCAACATACCAGTGACTACATCGGGGGGAACTCTCCTTCTCTTGGCGAGATAACATAGCATAAAAGAAGTTTTGGCACTGACCATCACCTGAACTAGAAGTGGTACCCTACTGAACCTGATGACCTACTGGGGCTATTGTAGTAGACTGTGTCCTGCCACCTCTATGTACCTTTTTGGCTGAAGGGCAATCCTTGATCTTATGTCTAACATGTACACACCTAAAGCATCTATCTGTGCTATAACGGCACTCTCCAGGGTGATTCTTCCCACACTTATTACAAATAGGGTAGGAACCCTCTTGTGCAATATTCCCCTGCGACTGTGAACCAGATCCTCTACCTGTCTGATCATGCCTAGGCTTGGAGGCCTGAGTAGGGTCACTAGATGATGAAGGTACGAGCCCTGATAACCTCTTCTGAAATGAAGAACGGTCTATGCCTCTGGACCTCTGTTGACTAAAACCCGAACTCTTTGATCTGGCCCTCTTGTTCTCCCTTGCCATTTCCTTCAACTTATCTCCATTAATTTACTGAGAATGAGTCATAAGCCTAGAGATATCTATGTACCCTAATAGTATAGTGTCCCTGCACTCTTTTTTCACTAATTCAGATACCCCATAAATGAACTTGCTCATTCGATCCCTCGGATTGGCCACCATAGAAGGGGCATATTTAAAAAACTGAGTGAACCTCAACCCATACTCCTAAACTGACATAGATCCTTGCCTCAAATTCATAAACTCTTTGGCCTTATCCCCCCTAAACTACCTAGGGAAGAACCAATCAAGAAACGCTCTCTCAAATCACTCCCAAGTCATAGGGACCACATCCTTGCCCCTAGAATCCTTCCACTGAGTATACCAGACGAGAGACACATCTTTGAGCTGATAGAAAGCTAGATCAACACCATCAATACCAGCAACCTGCATCACCTCCAAAATCTTCTTCACTTCATCCATGAAGTTCTGCAGATCCTCACCAACCTTAGACCCCAAAACTCTGGCGGGTTTATATAAATGAAGTCTCAAACTCTAGTAGCAACTGCCCCACTATGAGGGTTAACATGAACAAGTGTTTGTTGATTGTGCTGATTGGCCATGGCATGTGCTAACATCTGGATAACATTCATGAACTCCATATTAGTGACCTCATGGTCTAAAATTAGAGGATTAGCATTTCAAGCATTTGCTCGGCGAGGAGGCATGGCACGACAGGGAGGCATAATCTGAAATACATAAAGATTGGATTAGAGGAGTAATAGAGTTAAACTCTATCGCATGATATTGATCATAAAAGAAGTGAAGTTTTTCCTAAAATATCTCGTAGGTTCACTCTCATAAGTGTGGAACACTTCATACCCATGAAAGAGACTCTACTTAATACAAATTTCAGACATCCTAGGACTCTTGAACCTAATACTCTGATACCAAGTTTGTCATGCCCTGAGGCTACCCCCTAGGCATAACATGGGACCCAAGACCACAAATGATCCCAAATTAACCCTTGGCATTAGCATGACATAGAAAAAGCATAAATATCAATAGCGGAAGCGTAAAAAAGAGTGGTAAGCAACTATCTCAACATAAATATCAAGGTCTAAGAGTAGCAAATCTGGAATATGAAATACGGATATCTAGCTATGTCTGAAAAGCCTCTATATTAGATATAATGAGTTGCTAAGACAAGACTCCAGCTAACTCGAAGTACTGAAGAAAAGCCATAAAAGTAACTGGACTCATAACTAATACTCAAAAGATGAGGCCTCACCAACTAGCACTGGATAATCTGCCACCTCTAGCCATGGGCCTGAGAGCGGGAGCTTGAATCTGCATCATGATCAGATGCAGCACAAGAATATGCATCAGTACTATAGAATGTACTGAGTATGCGAGCTTATGCAATAACATGGTATAACTTGCTTGAAAACATGCTTAAAACTGTCATGCATAGTGAAAGAATCATAAGAAATTATCATAATTTAAATATAATTCATGAAGTAATAAGCCAAGCTTTGAAATAGAATATCATATACTTAGTAACTTGAAAACATTCATACGGGAGTTTCTCTTAACCGATAATAAACTATGTTGAGCTACATGGAGTCAAGTGTCATGCACCCACACTAAAAAAGTTTGTTCTAACTGGCCAAGGTTAAAACCATGTTTATAAGGATCCTGTCATGAGCAACAAAGGCAACCCACAGTGGCAACGTAGTTTTGGACTTGGGTTGTCTAGCACCCGCATCGCTTGGTACTAAATACTACTCCAAAAATATATTATAAAGCTCACATACATGTGACATATGTAGATGTCAAAACTTGTTCATATTTATGTTTACAAAAATATATTATCCAACCATGCATGCAAAATTGAACTAGGGTTAGCCTTCAAATTATGAGATAGTAATCCATTTGTAAAATCTCATGCAAAATTATGCAATTTAGAATTAGAATTCATAGAATAATCATAAGGAAATAATTTATAGAAGAACCCATGAGAATTGGTTAAGAACCCTAACTTGAGAATTCATAAAAATCAATTTAAAGGATTGGTTTTTGGGCATAAGGGTGGAAGAATTCCTTATTAAATACACACATACCTGAACTTCGAGAATCTTTCACCTAGAGCTTGGGGATGGAGAATTGAAGGTGGAATTCTAGCTTGGAGCTTGGGAGATTTGAGTTTCTTTACCCCTTTTAGAACTTGAATGAGAAATGGGGAGAAGACTTAGGTTAATTGGGGTTAAAAACCTTCTAGAATTACCCAAAATGACTTAACTTAGGAGTTTAAAAGGGTGAAAAATTACAAAAATACCCCTGGGTAAAAGCTGGAAAATTTCACTGAAGAACCTTAGCTTCAGGTTCCATGGACCCCTTCTATGGATCGTAAATGGAACCACGTCTCGTGGTTTGTGGTTGTGGTTCCTGAGTAAAAAGTAAGATTGCAGGTCTGAGTTCTATGGATGAGGTCTACGGCTCGTGAAAAGTTTCACGGACCGTAGAAACCTCTCATGGTTGCAGAGGAAAAAGATGACCCTTAGGTTTGATTCCATGAGGGGAAACCACGGACTATGGTTTGATCCACGCCCCGTGAATCCCTATCGTGGTTTTAGATTAGAGGATAGACTCTGCAGGTTTGATTTCATGAGAACTTTCCATGGACCGTGGTTTTATCCATGGCCTGTGGACTTGGCCCGTGATTCCTGGAAATTGTAGAATATTCAGAAAGTCTAAGTTCAAAAGCTGGTTATGATTCTGGGATTTTACAGCCATAAATATCATCTCCAACTATTTTCCAACAATGCTCCCCCTTTCAATTTAAACACAACATCTTTGATTTCTTTTTTAGTAGGAGGTCGACAAAGGAGGTCATTGTCTTTTGCTGTCACCATATCTGGAAGACGATCCGGTATGTCAAAATTAGTACCTTTTTCTTCCTCTTTGAACTATTGCTCTTAAAAGGTTACTGCTTCTCTGCTAGCTCAACTTTGTCTTCTATCAATATTCCATCTGAGTTTTGAATTCTGTTGATTTTCTGCCTCTTTCTTCTCCCTTTTACTAAACTATGGAAAAATCTAGTGTTTTTATCACCTTGTTCAAACCACTGTACCCCTACTTTTTGCCTCCAAAATTCTTCTTCAAAGTGTAGTATCTTTTCATTTCTGCATAATCTTGTTGTAAGATCAATCTGTTAGCTGGGCTGGGCTCTTCTTCAAAAAGTTGTTCTTTTATCCTTACTATATCTTCTCTATCAATAAGTTGCTTGAATATGTCCCCGAAAGTGTCTCTACTCCAACTTGTTATCACCTTTTTTAGATGTTCAGGATTGTGCTTGAACTTTCATAATACATTGCCTTCTTCATTGGTATGCCAATATTGTCTGACAATATCCATCAAGGATTTCTTTTCAATCCAGAAGCACGAAATTTGAAAGGCTTTGTGATATTCTGCACATCATCTCCTATAGTAAGAAATAGAGGGGCATAGTCTAATCTTGTCCTTTCTAGGTGATCTACTTTTATCTTGGGAAACCATTCTTGGATTTTACTATTGATAAGAACTCTATCAAGCCTTTCAAGAATACAATCATCCCCCAGCTCTCCCATTCCACCAAGTAAGTAGACTACCTTTGAAGTCAACTTCTTCCAATTCACATGAATTCACACAAAGTGCAAAATCCTCCCTCTGTTGAGGTTGCACTTGAAGTCCCCAAATCTTCTCATCCTCATGTAGTGTGACATTAAAGTCACCACCTGCCACTCAAGGTATGTTAGGAGAAGCCATATTGCAAATGTTATCCCAGAGGTGTAGTCTCTCCTGTTCACTGCATTTAGCATACATAATGGTTGTTTTCAGTTGTTTTTAGTGCTCCAGTATATCCAAAGTCACAGTTAGTTGTTGTTCTGTGTCACTAATTTCCACTTCAGTATGATCTCTCAGAAATAACCATATATTTCCATTGCAATTTGCCACTGCTGTGTGCATCCCAAGTTTCCTTTTATATCTTTGAATATGTCTTGCATTTTGGATAAGTTCTAATAATGCAATAAATAAATATTTGTGATGCCTATTGAGAATTTGTACTTTGTGAAATGCTTGATGATTATTCACTAATCTGATATTCCATATTAATGCCTTTATTATCATATAGACAATTTATTTTATGACCTGTCTCTTTGGGACCACCTGGTGGGTAGTTGTGGTTCAGCAATTCCCTGTTTCTTTCCCTTTTCTATTGACTTTCCTTCTAGTTTTTAGGTATAAGTCTGCTTTGATTGCAACGTAGTTCCAATTGTGATGGTGGTCCTCCTCTTTGTGTTTATCCCTTTTCTCAACTTATGCATTCTCCTTGATTTTTTCTGCCTCAATCTTCTTCATATCTGCATATGTTCTCTCAATTTCCTTGGGGATGTCTATGTTGTGTAAGATCAAATCATGAAGAATCTTCACTGGGCTGATCTTTGCAATTTGATTGACCTGATCTATTCCTACAATGCTCATGTTGTTGTTATCTAGTATCCTTGCTAGATCATCAATGCCATATGTGCTATCTCCAGCTCCTTCACTATTGCTAATGGGTACAATAGTGAGAGGTAATATGGCAATCACAATAACTGTGCAGCTTTCACAGTTATCTTTCTGGCCATTTTCAGTATCTTGGATCTGCAGCTCCCCTTCAACCTTTTCTGCTTCCACCTCTCCCTCTTCCAATTCTATGTCTTCACATTCCACCCTATCACCCTATTTAGTTGATGCTTCTCTCTTTCCCTCTCCTGGATCTAGTATCTTCTCTGTGAAAACCTCTTCTAGGCCTTTACTACCACCTTGTTTTGACACCCTTGTGTCAATCTGAAATGAGTCTGTAACCTATTTTTTTGTGAATTTTTCATGTTGGTGTGCATTATCTGCAGTTTGTGAGTTTTCCCCTTCATTCTCTATTTCTCCATCCTTTGGATCTTGCTCTCCTTTGCTAGTTCTACAAAAGCATTTTGTGTGTGTATAATTTCCTTCTCTTTGACAAGAGTAGAGATTGCCTCCTTGTGTTCCTTACCCAGGTCAGTTGAGTTTTTGTTTTTAGCAGCAGTCCGTATTTTCAAATCACCAACAATCTTGCCACTTAATAGTTATATGGGTGGAAACCTTTGCTTTTTTTGCTGATAACTTTCTTTTTCCTTTTCTATCTCCTTTTCGTTTTCCTCCTTTTCCATTCTTCTTCTTAGTTCAGGGTGTAAAACCCTACATTCCTTCTCTTCATGGCCTTGTATTTTGCACTTTTTACAATATGATGGTAAGATATCATATTATATTTTAATCTTCTCCATTGGAATCTCCTTGGTAGCTTCATTCTCTATCTCCATGTTCACTATCTTTGAAAGATTGATCGCAAGATCAACTTGAACTTTGACTCTGGCATAACTAGGTGTAGTTTTGTTGATGGTGGCCATATCTAAGTGTAAAGGTTTTCCTACTGCAGATGCAAGGGAGAATAGGAACTCCTTCACAAAAAATGTGGGTAAAAGATTAGGGAAGGATATCCAGGCCATGGCTTGTGTTATTTCTTCATTGATTTTGAGCCTTTCATTATAAATTAATGGCCTCATTTGGTATGAAGCTCCATTCTTTGCTTTAATTTAGTATGCATTGTTTGTCATAACATTGACAAAGTCTTCAATGAATATAAGGCGAATGAAAATATGTCTATTTCTCAAGAATCAGATATGGCAGTCTCCTTTGATGCCACATTACTTTGGGATCTGGCTTCTCAATTCTTCAATACTTTGCTATCCATACAAAAACTTGCCTACTATAGCATATTAAATATTTTCAATCTTTTTTATGCATGATACCTCCGTCTCTGTCCATTGAATGACAGGCTCTCCGTTCACAATGTTCACATGTTTAAGAGGAATAGATTCCCCCCCTTGGCCTTTTTGTGTGGGTTTATTTAAAGTGGAAGGATTAATAAGGGTGGCATAATTTGGTAGGGGCTGTTTAGAGGGAGTAGTGAGGGTTGTTTGAGGGTTTTGAATTTGGTAATGGGGGGAATTGAGAGAAGGATGTAATTGTCAGTAGTAGACCAGTCACCGGTGACTAGCGTCTGACCACCGCCATGGCAAAATTTAGGCAAATATCACTTTTCGAGTTTTAATGTAACTAATCTTTAAATTTAAATTAGATTAGATTAATTTAATATTTTATAATTAAAATTTAATATTCAAAATTATAAAAAAAAGACTATAACTTGCAATTCCCTAAACCTTGAATATACACATACATTTAGATCAAATACATGTACAACGAACTTGATTAAGAGAAGAAAAGAATTTAAAGAATATCATGTACTTCTTATGAAATTAAACTAGGAGTTCTTGAAGGTAATAATTCTCATGACTTACTGAACGTTATAGGTCCAAAATTTAACTCTTGAAGATTCGTTTCTTTTGTTTTTTAATCCTTCATAAAAGTTTCTTCAATATTTGATTTTTATATTTAAGATTATCCTACTTTTTATATACTCCATTCGTTCTCAACTGAAAAAACTTGTAAATTTAACACATTAAAAGCACGCAGAAGATGTTACGAGTCAATTGATCATGTACTTCTATTTTCACATTTTTAATTCAATTACTGATTTTTAGTCATTTTTAGTCTGTTAAGAAGACACGTGTTGCGCACGTGAGGTTGTTAGAAAGTTGTTAGTTGTTGTTCGATAGTTAGTTATAACTAACTATGGGAAAACAGTTCCCATTTCTACATATACTCGATTGTTCTGCTTGTAAAGGTATCAAATAAGGAATTGATCAATAAGAATTTCTCTTCTCTTTCTCTTTCTCTCTTCTATCTTTCTCTTCTCAGAATCCCTTAGAAGTTAGGGTTCTGTAGCTAAATCTCCATTAAAGCTCAAATTCATTCCTATTTTTGTGTGGCTTGCATCATTGGTATTAGAGCTTTGCTCCTCTAACCTGCAAGCATGGGCGACCACAGTACTCGAATGCAAGAGTTACGACGTGATGTTGATGGGTTAAAAAACTCCATTGAAGGAGTGGCTGGTTCTGTCACAGCTTTACAACAAGTTGTTGATGCGAAGGTTGCGCAAGCTGTGGAGGAAATCAAAAGGCTACTAGCAGGGAATTTAACCCCTTTAGTGGATCCTCTTCCCCTAGCTAACCAAGCTAAAAATGGCAGAGTGGAAGACAATGGAATTCGTGGAGGCCAGAGGGTTGGAATTGCAGCAATCGCTCCTCGCAATTATCATGTAGAATTTCCCCAATTTGATGGACAGGGGTTGAAGGACTGGTTGTATAGGTGCGAGCAGTTCTTTGATATAGACGAGACCCCGGAGGAGTGTAAGGTGAAGTTGGCTTCTTGCAAAATGGAGGGCAAGGCCCTACAATGGCACCAATCCTTCATGAAACACAGGTTTACTAGAGAGTGGCCTAGATGGGGTGACTATGTGAGATGCTTGTATGCTAGGTTTGGAACTGAACTATTTGATGATCCTATGGGGGATTTTAAGGGACTCAATCAGGTAGGCACAGTTCAGGATTATGTTGATATTTTTGATGAACTACTTACTAGGGTAGAGTTGTCGGAAGATTATGTGGTTAGCTATTTTGTGAGAGGGCTAAGGCCAGAGATTGGCTTACCAGTCAAGATGCTAGGTCCTAAAATGTTGGCAAAGGCAGTTAGCTTGGCTAGAATTCAGGAACAAACCCTGATCATACACAGGCAAGTTTTTTCCAACCAACCACCCTCTAAAGTTGCTTCCAAATTCAACCCAGCCAACCCTATTTTTTCATTTGGTTCGAACCAGCAACACATTAGGAACCAACCATCTTTTTCAAAACCTTCAAATGCCCTTCCTAACAATCCCAAGACAAACTTCAAGAGATCCAAGATGTTAACTCCTGCTGAAATGGATGGGAGGAGAAGTAAGGGCTTATGTTTTAATTGTGATGAAAAATATGTGTATGGCCACATTTGCAAAGGGAAAAGACAGCTGTTTTCGATGGAGATGGAGGAAGGCTGTGAAGAAGCAGTCGAGTTGGAGGAGGATGTAATGATAGATCCTGCTGAGTTTTTGTCCATGATAGGTCAGGGTCTAGAGATTGATGATGAAGGAGCTATTCTATCACATGTTTCTATCCATGCTATGAGCGGACTGCATGATTTCAGAACCATGAGGGTCATTTTTTCTGTCAAAGGTAAGGCCCTTCGTGTGCTAATTGATACTGGAAGTACTCATAATTTCCTTGATCTAACTACTGCTAAGAGGCTGGGGTGTGCCTTAACTGCTATTTCCCCTTTTGTTGTGTCTGTGGCTGATGGGAAGAAGATGCATAGTCATTATGCATGTAAAAAGCTAGTGTGGAAAATGCAAGGGGTTTCTTTTGACTCTGATATTCT
Organism: Jaltomata sinuosa; assembly: GCA_003996215.1. Lineage (NCBI taxonomy): Eukaryota > Viridiplantae > Streptophyta > Magnoliopsida > Solanales > Solanaceae > Jaltomata > Jaltomata sinuosa. The sequence goes on along the minus strand of QJPP01000737.1, from coordinate 351,747 downwards.
AGTACTACCCATTGGTGGGTGCAACATGGTCCTTGGAGTCCAATGGTTAACCACTTTAGGTGATATCATGTGGAACTTCAGGAAACTCAAAATGGAATTCAATATCATGGGACACAAGGTGTCATTGCAAGGTATTAAACCTGCTGCAGCCAAGATGATTCAACAGAGTAGTATGTATAAGTTGTTGTCTAAACCAGCTGAGTTGTGTGTAGTGTCTGTGGGAATGTATAAGGAATAAGAATGGTCAGAAGCTGGGGCTAGCTTGTTAGTAATGGAGAGCAATGCTGAGGATCAGGTCATTGAGCATTATATGCAAGACTTACTGCAAGATTACTCTGATCTCTTTGAGATACCCAAAGAATTGCCACCCTCTAGGGAGCATGACCATAGGATTGTATTAAAGGAGGGTACTTCCCCAATCAATATCAGACCTTACAGATATCCTTTAATACATAAGGATGAAATTGAAAAGCTGGTGACAGAGATGTTGAAATCTGGAGTGATAAGGACAAGTACAAGCCCTTATTCTTCTCCAATTGTTATGGTGAAAAATAAGGATGGGTCTTGGAGGATGTGTGTGGATTATAGGGAGTTAAATAACCATACTGTGAAGGACAAATTCCCTATACCTTTGATTGAAGAGCTACTTGATGAGTTACATGGTGCCAGGTATTTTTCCAAGCTGTATTTAAGGTCAGGCTACCATCAAATCAAGATCTTTGGAGATGATATCCCAAAGACTGCTTTCAGGACACATCAGGGCCATTATGAGTTTATGGTAATTCCCTTTGGTCTAACAAATTCCCCTTCTACTTTCCAGAGTCTCATGAACAAGCTATTCCTTGCTCATCTCAGGAAGTTCATTCTTGTATTTTTTGATGATATCCTTGTCTACAGTCCCAGCTGGTCTGAACACTTGTCTCACTTGGAAGAAAATTTCAGAATTCTCAGGTCCAATGTCCTATTTGTGAAGAAAATCAAGTGTGCTTTTGGGGTTAAACAGATTGATTATCTTGGCCATATAATCTCTGAGGAGGATGTAGCTATGGATGACCAAAAGGTGGAGTCTGTATTGAATTGGCCTCATCCAACTACTCTTAAGAGTCTAAGGGGTTTCTTAGGCCTAGCAGGGTATTATAGGAGGTTTATCCAAGGGTTTGGAATCATAGCTAGGCCATTGAATGATCTATTGAAGAAAGGGAACTTCAAGTGGACCCCAGCAGCTTCCCAAGCTTTTACTCAGCTGAAGGTGGCAATAACTTCAGCACCGGTATTGGCTCTGCCTGATTTTTCTAAAGAGTTTGTTGTTGAAACTGATGCTTCAGGGGGTGGGATTGGGACAGTTTTAGCCCAAGACAACAGACCAATAGCCTTTTTTAGCTAAAGTCTCTCAGAAAAGAACCAAGCTCTCTCAGTGTATGAAAGAGAGTTATTAGCCTTGGTGTCTCCAGTACAGAAATGGAGACCTTACTTGCTGGGAAGACAATTTGTGGTTAAAACTGACCATCAAAGCTTAAAGTACTTGTTAGAGCAAAGGATAACCACTCCAAGCCAACAAAAGTGGTTAGTCAAGTTGCTTGGTTATGATTATATCATCTCCTACAAGAAGGGTAAAGATAATGTAGTAGCAGATGCACTTTCTAGGAAGGATGAATCTGTTCAATTGTGGAGTATTTATGGAGTTCAGTCCCACTTACTGAATGGTGTTAAGAATTCTTAGGAGCAGGATCCCATTCTGCAGAGGTTAGTTCAGACCATTCAGGCTGCAGAATCTCACAAATCTTACTACAAATACCAAGCTAGTATTCTGAGTAGGAAAGGAAGAATGATGGTTGGTGCTGTACCTGGGCTGAGGCAAAAGTTGATGACTTTTTACCATGATGGTGCTACTGGTGGCCATTCAGGTATTACTGCTACATTGCAGAGACTTAAGCAAGATTTCTATTGGAAGAAGATGAAGCAGTATGTCTATTCCTATGTAAGAGCCTGTGATGTATGTCAGAGATGCAAGGGTGAGAATATTGCATACCCTGGGCTCCTCCAACCTTTGCTTATTCCAGATAGGATCTGGCAGGATATATCTATGGATTTCATAGAAGGTCTTCCTAAAGCAGCTGGTCAGGAGGTTATATATGTAGTGGTGGACAGGTTAAGCAAGGCAGCTCATTTCATGCCACTAAAACATCCCTACTCAACTTTAGATGTAGCACAAGCATTCATGACTGGGGTGTTTAGACTACATGGGATGCCCAAATCCATTATCTCTGATAGAAATCATGTTTTCACTAGCAGGTTTTGGAAAGAGCTGTTCAAATTACAGAAGGTGGCCTTACTTACCTCTACTTCTTACCATCCCCAAACAGATGGTCAAACAGAGGTGGTCAACAGGTGTTTAGAGTGATACTTAAGGTGCATGACATGTGAGAAGCCTAAGGAGTGGCCCCAATGGCTGGCACTAGCTGAGTGGTGGTACAATACCACCTTCCATTCTGCTATTAATATGACTCCTAATGCTGTTGTCTATGGTCAACCCCCTCCTCCTCTTCTTCCATACATGGCCTTTGAATCTCAGTTAGAGTTGGTTGATAGGAGTCTGCAGGCTAGAGAGGCCACCTTAAGGTGCCTCAAGTTTCACCTAACTAGAGCACAGAGCAGGATGAAGTCTCATGCTGACAAGGGGGGAACTGATAGGTCCTATGCAGTGGGAGATTGGGTTTACATCAAGTTGCAACCTTACAGACAAACCTCCCTGAAATCCCATGCCTTCCAAAAACTCTCAGCCAAGTTTTTTGGTCCCTTTCTCATCATTGCAAGGGTAGGACCAGTTACCTACACCCTTGACCTTCCTCCTACCACTAAAATACATCCTACCTTCCACATTTCACAGCTCAAGAAGAAATTGGGATCTTATCTTGCCTCTGTAAGCTTGCCTGTGGTGCATTCTGATGCTGGGCATGTCCTACCGGAGCCTCAGGCCATACTTGACAGAAGGATGATCAAGAAGAATGGTAAATTTGTTCCACAGCTGCTGGTTTAGTGGTTTAATACAGCTGAGGAGGACAGCACTTGGGAGGATCATCACTCCTTCATGCACCAATTCCAACGTTTTAATCCTTGAGGACAAGGATTGTCTAAGGGGGGAGTATTGTTACGAGTGATCATGTACTTCTATTTTCACAATTTTAATTCAATTACTGATTTTTAGTCATTTTTAGTCTGTTAAGAAGACACGTGCTGCGCACGTGAGGTTGTTAGAAAGTTGTTAGTTGTTGTTCGATAGTTAGTTATAACTAACTATGGGAAAACAGTTCCCATTTCTACATATACTCGATTGTTCTGCTTGTAAAGGTATCAAATAAGTAATTGATCAATAAGAATTTCTCTTCTCTTTCTCTTTCTCTTTTCTATCTTTCTCTTCTCAGAATCCCTTAGAAGTTAGGGTTCTGTAGCTAAATCTCCATTAAAGCTCAAATTCATTCCTATTTTCGTGTGGCTTGCATAAGAAGAAATTTCAATATATTGCCTTAGACATTATCTGTGCAGTCAAATTCAGAATTGTAGGCTTGTCACAGATGATATATATATATATATATAAATCTCTTGTAGCCTACATAATCTATCTTATTATATATGTCCTGCAAAAATTAAAATTGGAGAAAAAAGTACGTGAATTGAAAATTAGACCAATCTGATCACCAACACAAATAATGAATACAAAAGATATCAATAATTAAGAATAGTCGATTAAAACATGTATTATAAGTCTAGAATGTTGAATTAGATACATATATTAACAATCTTGATACTATATGAGATTATCGTACTTGAACTTTATTAATTATGTATCTATGCTTTTAGGAGCACTTAAGTGAGAACCATACATTGTGTCTTTGTTTTAAGTATGACTGTGCTTACCAATTGTGCATGAAAGTTGGAGGTATCAGCAAAAAAACCTACACCTACCAACATTTTTCCAATTGTGCAGGAAAGTTATAGGTTTCAAGCCAAAAAAACTACACCTACCGACATTAATATTTTATTAGGTTTTTTCTTATATCTTATTACTTAAATAGAATTGTAGAATTATTATTTATATAAGGTCAAATTCTAATTGACTTAGAAGTGTTAAATATTATAACTTATTATCTAGATCAAATAAAGACTTTAATTAATTTCAAAATCCTGATATTAAGATATTAATTAAATGACAATAATTTGGGAAAAATAGTAAAACGACAATTTTGTCTAAAGCACAGACTTTTAATGAAGGACAAAAGTTTAAATCATATTATAAGGTCCTTCATACTTTTAATATAATTAGTCTTTGAGAACGTGCGTTGCACGTTTATTTCAAAATACATAATATAAATTTTATATTATAAATGATAAATTTTAAATGGTACATATGATGTATATTAATCGTAATTGTTACACGTATATATACCCTTTATCTCTTTTGTCTGATTCAAAATTATAACACAATCATATGTGAGATATTTGAATACTACATGAAAAATATAACACTCTATTATATAAGAAACTTTAAACATAAAAAAAGGAAAAAAGTATCAAAGAAAGATTACCAATATTTTTCTTTGCCTTGACCAGTAACAATATTCACTCTTATGCAACTTCATATAAATATAAATAAATAATATCTATCAAAAAACTTTTCTCGGAAAAGAAACATTGAGACATAATCAAGAGTAACAAAATTATCCATTTTTATAGATTCATCAAGGAATGTGAAAAGGTTGTGCAATAATAGTGAGATAATGCACAAGTACCCTGCTAAACTATACCTGAAGTTGCTATGATACACCTAAATTTTATGGGGGTCCTATTACTCCCCTAAACTCATTTTTTCTGTATTTTTATGCTCCTTTTTGCTGACGTGGCTGCCAAGTAGCAGAATATTTTTGTGCTCCTTTTGTGCTGATTTGGCAGCCATGTCAGCACAAAAAGAGCACAGAAATACAGAAAAAATGAGTTTAGGAGGGGGGGAGGGGGGTAATTGGACCCTTGTAAAGTTTAGGTGTTTCATAGCAACTTCGGGTATAGTTTAAGGAGGTACTTGTGCCTTATCTCATAATAGTATTATTAATGTGGGAGATGAAAGAAATAAAGAATAAAAATAATTATGAGGATTATATTAACAAGGGAAGATGAAAAACAAAGAATTAGTGACCTGTGGTTAAATTATGTTTTCCTATTTAATTAGTTACATGAATTTTCAGTTTTAAAAACCAAAATGTCACTGCAAATTCTTGTTGTCTTTCTCTTCCCTATGATTAATCTTATTAATTGGTCCACTACTTCACTGTAAATTCGTTGAATTTAATTGAAACATTAATGTTGTGATTCATTTCTAATTTTCTACCAATTATTTTTTGGAAAAATAAACATTTTTGTTTTTCAACTTAACAATGTCTTAAAACGTTTTTTTAAGTTAGTAACTTTTCATTTTCAACATTATTATTATTATAATGATTATTAGGAGTATTTATTATGAATGATTTTAATATTGAGATAACTTTTACCATTTGGTACAAAAATATTATAATTGGAAGTTAATTCTACTTTTTTGTACAAAATTATTAATATGAGTAGTATTTAAGTGACTAATATAATGGTCGTTCAATATTTAATGGAAATTTTGGTAATTCAACTTTCCAACTTAGTGGCTTTTCACTTTTAGAATAGTATATATATATATATATATATAAATAGATGTATGATATAGTGCATATGATATATGATGATAAGATTAGTATGATTTATGAGTGTAAAATTTCAAGTGTACTTTTTGTGGATGCCTCGAAGTGATTAAGCCATTTAATATTGTTAATTAAAAGCATTTCTTTCGTCAACTTTTATTTATTCACTGTACTAAAAATAAATGTCCATTTTTATTTGTCAAATTCAACACATTTTCCAAAATATTGAATTTTTTTATATTCAAAGGGTGATATAGTAAAATTATCATTTTATTTATTGTTCTTTAAGGATGTGCCAAGACAATACTGGACAAGTAAAACTAGACGAAGTGCGTAAAAATTAAGATTTATGAAAATGATAATTTGTTTACTAACTATTATAATATTTTATATTCTAAACAATATTAGATACGTTTGAAATTAAAATTGAGTAGAACTATTTCCTAATGAACTAACTTTTCATTTACAAAAATAAAATAGCTAAAACTATACTCCCTTTGTACTATTTATGTGGCACCTTTCAAATTTTGAAATTCAAACAAGTTTTTCTTTGGTCGTAATTTTTTTATATATCTTTTAAAAAATTTAAATTATCAATTATTGTGACTTATAGTACTTTTTACATAGTTTTCAAAATATTATTCTAAACAATATTAGATACGTTTGAAATTAAAATTGAGTAGAACTATTTCCTAATGAACTAATTTTTCATTTACAAAAATAGAATAGCTAAAACAATACTCCCTTTTGTACTATTTATGTGGCACCTTTTGAATTTTGAGATTCAAACAAATCTTTTTTTGACCGTAATTTTTTCATATATTTTTTAAATATTTTAAATTATCAATTATTGTGACTTATAATACTTTTTACATAGTTTTCAAATACGTAAATTTTATTTCAAAATTTCTTCAGCCTATTCAATTGGCTAGAGGTTAAGTTTCTAACCATGGTTCGACTACAGAGAATAGAACATCTGTGAGAAAAGAAAAATAATTACCACATAATTTTTTTTTCTTTGTTGTTGCTTCATTAAAAATATTACCACAAAAAACTAATGAAAATAAAATCTTAATTAAAAAAAGTAGAGTACAACATGTATTTTACTCCCCTTGATGCAAATATTTATTTTATATTTTTAAGGCAATACATTCCAATCTTGTGGATTAGCTTGCAAAATCGATGTTGGTAATGCCTTAGTGAAGCCAAATTATTACTTGAAAGTATTTATTGAACATCTATATCACCATTCTTTTAAAGATCATGCGTGAAAAAGAATTTTTGTGAACTATATTTTATTTTGTCTCATTTTATGTATCTTCCCTTTAGTTGAGCTATGCAAACAATATTGTTTCGATACAATATTGTTGGAATCTTCGTCTTCAAAGAAAGATCACACATCTATAAAATATGTTGAGTCTTTGATCTCAATCATACACATTCTCGACTAGCTTCATGAATAGATATTATCTTGCATGATTTGAAGATGTAGCAAATATAGTTTATTTTGTTGAATGTCATAATATAAGTGTACGCAATATGTAAATAGATAGTCTGTTTGATAAAGGTATGTAAATTTTGATTTAATCAATAAATGAACTGCAAAAATAATATTAATTTATCGGTATCATATTATCAGTTTTAGATGATTTTGTGTTTTTTATATTGGCCTATCAATTTTTTATATTGTCCTATTGGTATCATATTATCAATTTTCATATTCATGTACTAGGAAACTTTCTTGTTCTTGTTTCCAGCTTTCATGACCAATATTCTTGGTGAGTTGCTTTTTCAGTTAAGTTAATGAGAACAACCCTTTTCGGGGGATGAGATTGAGGTCTTGATTTCAACCTCATGGTTCACCATTCTCGTGGTCCGAGTACTTGTGATGCTTCAAGTTTTTTGAGTGTATGTTTGTTGCATCCATCAAGGGTCATTCTGTCACGATCCAAATGATCGTGAGTGTCGTCCGCACTAACCCTCCGATGGGAGAACTATTCAACCCAAGACTGAACTCAAACACTTAACCAATTTTAGATGGAAAATAACAAACCAACTTTAAGTAAACGAAGATAGTCAAAAACTAAATAAATATTAAGTGCGGAAATATTTAACTATCTATTAAAACTCTCCAAGACCTAAAAATCATCGTACAAGAACTCTAAACATAGTCAAATGTCTAAGATATCCAAAAATTAAAAAAAATAAAAGAGAGCTTTCATTGTCCGAAAGAAGGACAATGATCCAGATGAGGATCCATAGCAGCCTGAGATGCAGTGCTCACCGTTGGATCGTAATCAACAGTCCAAGCTAGAGGTGATGTCGCGTCTGAGCCTCTAGAACACGTTCTACACTCAACGAAAGAAGATAATAGGGTAGTATAAGTGTAACACCCCAGAATTCGAACCAGTATTTAAACTAAGATTTTTGAAATTTCTGATATTCCTAGGGATCACGGTCAGGTTCACGGGCCATCATTCTTGATCATGACCAGTGGTCTGATCCATCGTTTGACTTTCTGGGTTCCCTTGTCCAGGTGTATGAATCACTTCACGGATCGTAGTTTAGAACCACGACCCATCCCCTGATCATCAGAGGACCCTCCATAAAGGGTCCTAGAAACCACGAGTCAGATGATGACCCGTAATTTTGCTTTACGAGCTGTCCCGTCATCCGTACATGCTGAGGATCAGAGGATCCTCACTTTCTAAAGTTAAAACCACGAGTCACAGGACTGTCCGTCGTTTTATTTCAGGGACCGTTGAGTGACTCGTGGAATGAAGGTTTAGCAGAGTCTCAAAAATGGTTTCAGAAATCACGAATCATCTCCACCAGTCGTCATTTGCTTTTACGGTCCATAGACCCACCAGTGGTACCTGAAGCCGAGTCACTTCAGCAGGTTTTCAAGATCACTTCTCAGAGGTATTATTATAATTACCCACCCTTTTAACTCCTAAGTGAGGTCATTTTGGGCTATTCTAGGAGGGTTTTATCTCTAATTATCCTAAGTCTTCTCTTAAACCCTCATCCAAGTTCTAAGAAGGGAAAACAACTCCCAGCTAAGGATTTCACCTTCAAGTCTTCATTCCTCTCATCCTAGATTAAGAAAGTTCCAACTCAGGTATGTGGGTATTCAATAAGGGATTTATTTCACCCTTATCCCCAAAACTCATGATTTTACTTTGGATTTATGAAAACTATGAAATTAGGGTTCTTACCCAATTTGTGAAATTGTTTTGAAATCAGTTTACTAGCATCAATTAATGGTTTGTAATCCTTTACCCATGATTTATATGATATTTCTTAAGTGTTTTCAAAGGCCCATGCATTGAGAATGAATTCTAGCATGATTTCACTCAATGGCATATTTTCAAGTAAAATTGGCATACATGACTTCAAGTATTTATGAAATTGCATGCCTAATTCTCCAAGCTATGGATTTTAGAAAAGAGTATTTTCGAATTATGGCTATGCTAAGTTTTTAAGACTTATGGTTTATAAATGGCATGACATCAGATATGTCCATATGCTTTTCGAACATATTTGACATCAGATATGTCCATGAGTTATTATCAATTTGGCATCAGATATGCCCCAGTATATATATGAGCTATAGTATGTTTTTGGGAGTAGTATTTAGCACCAAGTTGAATGGGGTGAGAGTACCCTGAGTTCTAGAACTACGTTCCCCCGTAGGTTCATTTAGCCCCTCAGTTGGGCATCATAAATTTTGATCACACCAGTCATGCCTCTATACCCTGACAAGGTATATTGGGTCTTCTCGATGGAGCGTATACGTCATATTTCACGTAGCTCACATGGTCTATGTCGGTTATGAGAATCTCCCACAGAAATAGTTTCAAGGTTTTAAATGTATTGACTCTTTGTCTTCAGACTTCAAAATTTCTACTATTACCTATGGTTTTCATATATGTTTTAGCTTATGATATTGCATTGAGTCTTTACATTGCCACTTTTACTATTATAGCATGATTTCAGTTTCAAATACATTTAACATGTTTTTACCTAGATTCTGCATATCTCGCATACTCAGTACATCATATGGTACTGACGCATACTTTCTTGTGCTGCATCCTATTATGATGTAGATTCGGGCTCTCGACCTTAGACTCGTTGCTAGTGGTTTGCAAGTTTCCCAGCTTTGAGTGGTGAGTCCTCATCCTTCGAGGGCTAGTATCAGCATAGCTACTTTTATGGTCTTATTCTTAGCACTTGGAGTTAGCTGGGGTCTTATCCCATCAACTCATTATTCAGTTTAGAGGCTTCTCAGACATAGCTAAATATTCTGTATTTGAGTTTTAGATTCTACTACTCTTAGACCTCTATCTCATATTTATTTGAATTGACCACTTCCATTATTTACACTTTTGTTATGTTGTTATCATGTTGCTTACATTATGCTAAGACCAAAGGGTTAGCTTGGGGTCACTTGTGATCCTAAGTCCCGTGTTATGTCTAGAGGGTAGCCTCGGGGCGTGACAAGATTGGTATCAGAGCATCAGGTTCAAGAGTCCTAGGGTGTCTGAATGTCGCATCAATTAGAGTCTCCTTCATGGGTATGAAGTGTGCCACATTTATGAGAGGGAATCTATGAGATATTTTAGGAAAAACTTCACTTCTTTCATGATCAATATCATGCGATAGAGTTTAACTCTATTACTCCTCTAATCCAATCTTTATGCATTTTAGATTATGCCTCCTCGTCGTACCATGCCTCACTGAGCTAATGCCCAAAATGCTAATCCTCTAGTTCTGGACCACGAGGTTACTAATGCAAAGTTCAGGAATGCCATTCAGTTGTTAGCTCATGCAATGGACAACCAGGCTAATCCACCAACACCTGTTCCTTCCAACCATCTTGGTGGGGCAGTTGCTGCCAGAGTTTTAGACTTCATTCATATGAACCTACCTAAGTTTTGGGGTTCTAAGGTTTTTGAGGATCCGTAAAATTTTATGGATGAAGTTAAGAAGATTTTGGAGGTGATGCAAGTTGTTGGTATGGATGGTGTTGAGCTAGCTTCTTATCAGTTAAAAGATATGGCTCACATTTGGTACACTCAGTGGAAGGATGCTAGGGCTAGGGATGTGGTCCCTATGACTTGAGAGTGCTTTGAGAGAGCGTTTCTTGATCGGTTCTTCCCTAGGGAGTTGAGGGAGGCTAAGGCCGAGGAGTTCATGAATTTGAGGCAAGAATTTATGTCAGTTCAGGAGTATAGGTTGAGATTCACCCAGCTTTCTCGATATGCTCCTTTTATGATGGCCGTTTCGAGGGATCAGATAAGCAAGTTCATTTATGGGGTGTCAGTCTTAGTGAAAAAGGAGTGCAGGTCTGCTATGCTTTTGGGAGACATGGATATCTCTAGGCTTATGACTCATGCTCAGCAGATTGAGGGAGATGATTTGAAGAAAATGGCAAGGGAGAACAAGAGGTCTATATTAGAGGGTTTGGGTTTTAGCCATCAGAGGTCCGGAGGTGGACACCGTTCTTTATTTTAAAAGAGGTCATCAAGACCCATACCTTCATCAGCTAGTGCTTCTACTCATGCCCCTAGGCCTAGGCATGATCAGTCAGGTAGAGGATCAGGTTCACAGTCTCAAAGGAGTGTTGCAAAAAGGTCTTCCTACCCTGTTTGTAACAAGTGTGGTAAGAGTCACCCCTGGTGAGTGACTTTCTAGCAAAGAGGGACACTTTTGGTGTGGACAGATTGGTCATAGGATCAGGGATTGTCCTTCAGCCAAGAAAGGACACAGAGGTGGCGGGACTCAGTCTACTTCAGTAGAACAAACGGGTCATCCAGCCCAGTATGGTGCTGCTTCTGGTTTAGGTGGTGATCAGCACCAGAACTGTCTCTATGCTATATCATCTTACCAGGATCAGGAGAGCTCCCCCGATGTTGTTACTGGTATGTTTCAAGTCTTTTCTTTCAATGTTTATACTTTACTAGACCCCGAATCCTCTTTGTCTTTTGTGACCCCTTATGTTGCTTGCAAATTCAAAGTTAGTCCTGGATAGCTCTTAGAACCCTTTTGTGTTTCCACTCCTGTTAGTAAGTTTGTGCTAGCTAAGAGAATTTATAGAAATTTTCCTATCTCAGTCTTTCATAGAGTCACTTTAGCCGATCTAGTTGAGTTGGAGATGACCAATTTTGATGTTATTCTTGGTATGGATTGGTTGCATTCATGTTATGCCACGGTTGATTGTCGTACATGAGTTGTTAGTTTCAAGTTTCCAAATGAACCTATCTTAAAGTGGCAGGGTAGTCTTCCATCTTCAAAGGTTCATTTCATATCTTATCTCAAAGGTAAGAAGATAATTTCTAAGGGTTATGTCTATCATATAGTTTGGGTTATAGACACAGAGTCTGAAATACCATCTCTCCAGTCAGTTCCTGTTGTTAATGAGTTTCTTGAAGTGTTTCTCGAGGATTTTCCCAGTGTCCCTCCCGAGCGGGAGATTGACTTTAGGATAGACCTTCTCCCAGATATGCAGCCTATCTCTATTCCTCCTTACAGGATGGCTTTAGTGGAGCATAAGGAATTGAAAGACCAGTTGAAAGACCTTCTTGATAAGGGTTTTATCAGGCCCAGCATCTCTCCATGGGGTGCTCTCTTCCTATTCGTGCGAAAGAAGGATGGTTCTCTCAGAATGTGTATTGACTACCACCAATTAAACAAGGTCATGATCAAGAATAAGTATCCCATTTATAGGATTGATGACTTGTTCGATCAGCTTCAGGGTGCTAGATATTGCTCCAAGATCGACCTTAGATCTGATTATCATCAACTCCGAGTTCGAGAGTGTGATATTCCAAAGACAACCTTCAGAACTTGGTATGGTCATTATGAATTTGTGGCTATGTCTTTTGGACTAACGAATGTTCCTACAACCTTTAAGGATTTGATAAACCGTGTGTTCAAACTGTATTTGGATATATTTATGATTGTTTTTATTGAGGATATCCTTATCTACTCTCGGAGTGAGAATGAGCATGCAGAACATTTGAGATTTGTGTTGCAAACTTTCAAGAATCGTCAGTTATTTGCTAAGTTTAGTAAGTGTGAATTCTGGATGCAGTCTATTGCTTTTTGGTCATATTATGACTAGAGATGGTATTCGAGTTGATTCACAAAAAATAGAGGCAGTTAAAAACTGGCTTAGACCCATTTCCTCGCTTGATATTAGGAGATTTTTGGGTTTGGCTGGTTACTACAGGAGATTTATGAAAGGGTTTTCTTCCATAGCTTCCCCATTAACCAAGTTGACTTAGAAAAAGGTTAAATTTCAGTGGTCTGATGAGTGTGAGAGGAACTTTCAGGAATTGAAGACTAGGTTGACCACAACTCCGATTTTGGCTTTACCCGAGGGCTTAGATGGCTTCGTTGTGTATTGTGATGCTTCTCGGATTGGTTTAGGTTGTGTTTTGATGAAGTGTGGTAAGGTGATTGCTTATGCTTCTAGACAGCTTAAGGTTCATGAGAAGAATTACCCTACTCATCATCTTGAGCTAGCGATGGTGGTTTTTGCTTTGAAGATTTAGAGATACTACTTGTGTGGTGTCCATGTGGATGTGTTTACCGACCTTAAAAATCTTCAGTATGTGTTCATTCAGAAGGAATTGAATCTTTATCAAATGAGATGGCTTGAGATTCTTAAGGATTATGATATGAGTATGCTTTACCATCCGAGTAAGGCCAATGTAGTGGCTGATGCACTAAGTAGATTATCTATGGGTAGTGTGTCTTCGGTTGAGGATGAAAGAAGGAGTTGGCCAAGGATGTTCATAGACTTGCTCGATTGCAAGTTTGCCTTACAGGTTCAGCAAATGGTGGTGTTATGGTTCAAAATGGGTCCTAATCATCTTTGGTAGTTGAAGTGAAGGAAAAAAAAGACAATGGTCCTATTTTGCATCAATTGAAGGGTGCAGTCCATCAGAAGAGGGTAGAGGATTTCTCCCAAGGGGGAGATGGTGTACTTTGATATCAGGGGAGATTGTTTGTTCCCGATGTGGATGGTTTGAGACAGTGGATTTTTACTGATGCTCATAGTTCCAGGTATTCTATTCAACCCAGTTCCACCAAGTGGTACCATGATCTACAGGAAGTTTTTTGGTGGAATGGCATAAAGAGGGACATAACAGATACTGTGGCTAAATGTCCCAATTGTCAACAAGTGAAGGTAGAACATCAACGACCAGGTGGAATGACTTAGTATATTGATCTTCCTACTTGGAAGTGGGAAGCGATCAATATGGACTTCATTACGGGCTTACCTCATACTCGCAGATAGCATAATTCTATTTGGGTAAGTGTCGATAGGATGACTAAGTCATCCCACTTCTTGGCCATTAAGACTACTGATTCAGCAGAGGATTATGCCAGACTCTACATCCATGAGATAGTACGATTGCATGGGGTTTCATTGTCTATCATTTTAGATAGGGGTACTCAGTTCACATCCCAGTCTTGGAGGTCATTTCAGAAAGGCCTTGGTACTCAGGTTAAAATTAGCATAACTTTTCACCCACAGAAGGAGGGCCAGGCCGAGCGTACTATACAGACCTTAGAGGATATGTTGAGAGCTTGTGTGATTGGTTTCAAAGGTAATTGGGATGATCACTTACCTCTTATTGAGTTTGTCTACAATAACAGCTTTCATTCTAGCATCCAGATGGCTCCTTATGAGGCACTTTATGGGCGGAGGTGTAGATTTCCTATTGGATGGTTTGAGGTAGGTGAAGCAACATTGATTGGTACATATTCAGTTCATGAGACTATGGAGAAAGTTTAGATTATTAGGGAGAGGTTGAAGACCACTTAGAGTTGACAAAAATCATATGCAGATGTGAGGAGAAGGGAATTATAATTTGAGGTTGATGATTGGATATTTTTGAAGGTGTCACCCATGAAAGGTGTGATGAGGTTTGGTAAGAAAGGGACACTTAGTCCCTGCTATGTAGGTCCCTATAGGATTCTTAGGAAAGTTGGTAGTGTTGCTTATGAGTTAGAGTTACCAATCGATTTAGAAGCTGTTCATCCAATTTTTCATGTTTCCTTGTTGAAGAAGTATGTTGGTGATTTGACTTTGATTATACCTTTGGAGGTTGTGGGTGTGAAGGAAAACCTCACTTGTGAACAAGTTCCCATTGAAATTCTTGATCTTCAGATTCGAAGGTTGAGAAACAAAGAAGTCGCTTTGGTGAAAGTCCTTTGGAGGAACCAGTTGGTTGAGAGAGCTACTTGGGAAGCAGAAGCAGCCATGAGAGACAATTACCCTCATCTCTTTCCTTTCGATCCAATTTCAGCTTGAGGTAATAGTTTCCTCCTTAGTATGTCCCATCGATTCTACTCCATCAGGTTTCCTCATGATCCTAGCATGCATTCACGTTTTTCGAGTTAGTTCAGCCATGTTTCTAAGTTGAAACTTAGTTTTCATGCTTATTCTTCAGTTTCATGTTTTGTTGGTTGGTATTGCTGTTTTTCTCTTAGTTTTGCTTACTTAGCCTTCATTCAAGGATAAATTATTCCAAGGGGTAGATATTGTAACACCCTGAAATTTGAACCAGCCTTTAAACTCGGATTTCTAAAAATTTTGATGTTCCCAGGGATTACGGTTAGGTTCACATGCCGTCATTCTTGATCACGACCCATTGTCTGATATGTGGTTTGACTATTTAGGTTGCCTTGTCCAGATCTATGAATCACTTCACAGATCATGGTTTAGAACCATGACCTGTCTTGTGATTCGTGATTTTGATCATCATGGGGACCCTCCATGAAGGGTCCTAGAAACCACGAGTCAGATGATGACTTGTCATTTTGCTTTACGGGCCATCCTGTCATCCGTAATTCCTGAGGATCAGAGGATCCTCACTTTCCTAAGTTAAAACCATGAGTCACAGGACTGTCCGTCATTTCATTTCACGGAAAGTCAAGTGACTCATGGAATGAAGGTTCAGTAGAGTCTCAAAAATGGTTTTAGAAACCACGAATCATTTCCATCAGTCGTCATTTTCTTTTATGTTCCGTATACCCACCCGTGGCACCTAAAGCCGAGTCACTTCAACAGTTTTTCAAGCTTACTCATGATTTTACTTTGGATTTATGAAAACTATGAAATTAGGGTTCTTACCCAATTTGTGAAATTGTTTTGAAATAAGTTTACTAGCATCAATTAATGGTTTCTAATCTTTTACCCATGATTTATATGAGATTTCTTAAGTGTTTTCAAAGACCCATGCATTGAGAATGAATTCTAGCATGATTTCACCCAATTGCATATTTTCAAGTAAAATTAGCATACATGACTTCAAGTATTTATGAAATTGCATGCCTAATTCTCCAAGCTATGGATTTTTGAAAAGAGTATGTTTCGAATTATGGCTATGATAAATTTTTAAGATTTATGATTTATGAATGGCATGGCATCAGATATGTCCATACACTTTTCAAATAGATTTGACATCAAATATGTCCATGAGTTATGATCAGTTTGGCATCAGATATGCTCCAGTATATATATGAGCTATAGTATATTTTTGGGAGTAGTATTTAGCATCGAGTTGGATGGGGTGAGAGTACCCTAAGTTCCAGAACTACATGACCCCATAGGTTCATTTAGCCCATCAGTTAGGCATCATAAATTGTGATCACGCTAGTCATGCCTCTATACCCTGGCAAGGTATATTGGGTCCTTTCGATGGGGTGTATATGTCGAATTTCATGTATCTCACATGGTCTATGTCGGTTATGAGAATCTCCCACATAAATAGTTTTAAGCTTTTAAATGTATTGACTCTTTGTCTTCAGACTTCAGAATTTCTACTATTACTTATGATTTTCAGATATGTTTTAGCTTATGATATTGCATTGAGTCTTTATATTGCAGCTTTTACTATTATAGGATGATTTCAGTTTCAAGTACATTTAGCATATTGTTTACCAGATTCTGCATATCTCGCATACTCAGTACATCCTATGGTACTGACGCATACTTCTTGTGCTGCATCTTATTATGATGCAGATTTGGGCGCTCGACCTCAGACTCGTGGCAAGTGGTTTGCAGGTTTCCCAGCTTCGAGTGGTGAGTCCTCATCCTTCGGGGACTAGTATCAGCATAACTACTTTTATGATCTTATTCTTAGCACTTGGAGTTAGCTGGGGTCTTGTCCCAGCAACTCATTATTCAGTTTAGAGGCTTCTCAGACATAGCTAAATATTTTGTATTTGAGTTTTAGATTTTACTACTCTTAGACCTCTATCTCATGTTTATTTGGATTGACCACTTCCATTATTTACGCTTTTGTTATGTTGTTATCATGTTGCTTACATCATGCTAAGACCAAAGGGTTAGCTTGGGGTCACTTGTGATCCTAAGTCCCGTGTTACGTCTAGGCGGTAGCCTCAGGGAATGACAATAAGTACAAACAACCTAACTCAGTTTCGTATAAGTATGTAGTTACATTAGTTAACAAGCAATATGGAATTCAAAACTTAGCAAATATTTAGTTAAATTAGATAACAAGCAAAATGGAATTCAAAATTAGCAAATATTTCAGTTAACAGATAATCATCTCAAGTCAAACCAATAAGTCTGTAACACATCAAGTAAATCAAGAACATCATTATCACGATTCAAGTGCTCATACTCTAAACAGTCACATTCATTCAAGCATACAACATGATCACAATCATTAACTCAAACACCTCTGAAGACCAATCACAAGTCGTTTAATTCAAACACATACAAGCATTAAAATGAATCCCAACTCTAACTAAATTGTAACCTACCTTGAGTGAAGACTTCTCGACTCAACCAAGTTCAATCTCCGAAGCCTTTCATTTTCCTAATGCCTTAACACATTCAAAGTCTAAAATCAAATAAGTATAAGAGTAATTACACATTTACTCTTTCGTTTTCAGACCTTGGAAATTTAACCCACTAATTATATCCTCATTCAAGGTATGTAGCATTCTCCAAGGGTAGAATAAACACCAACTAGCCCCATATTAGTCATATGATCAACATTCAAAAGGTTTCTAACAAATTTTCTCTTTTAGCCATTTTTATGCTAAAGGTCATACCTCTATGGAACACAAGGTTCTCGATTCATTTGAATCATGCTAATAACTATTAAATTTATGCTAGGAAGTATTACATAACATCGTAGGATCAATTCTAGGTGAAATTACACATACCCATAGGGATTTCCCCACTTTTCATATTTTTAGGGCTCCAAACCCACAATTCCACTAGTAAACCACAATCTAATAATTGTTAAACGAAGAGGTTTATAAAATAACTTACCTCGAATGAAGGAAACTCCCTAATCTTGCGAAAATCATCTTCTTGGAGCTCTAGAATGAAACTAAGAGTTTTTGATAAATAAACTTTGAAAATTAACTTAAGTCAGGTAATCTGCCCCGTCTCTCGCCACAATGGTCCTTTTGTTGCTATGGCGAGACTGTTGTGGCAGTACTTGGCTTTCTACGGAGGGCTGTGACTACTAGTCAGGCTCACTAGGGAAGCACTTATTTTCTATGATGGACTCGCTACGACATGAAATACACGCTGCAACGACGATAAAAATTGAATGTCAAAAACTTACCCAAAACTCCCCATTTCACAATACAACCTTGGTTTCTAGACATCATGAATTAATCCCCACATGGTAACCACCATAAATGGAGTTCTATGAACACATTTACCATCCCAAAACTTCCTACGAGATCCTACACCACTCGACTATTCACCATGGAACACCACAATATCAAACACTATACCATGAAATGAGAATTGCCACTAAAGCACATAACACCAGATTTTTATTAAAACTCACCCAAGCTTGAGATTTTATCAACTCTCAACTTAGGAAAACTCTAATCGGGCACTTACACCCCAATCACACCATAATGACAAAACATGTTGTTACATCATATATCAATTAAACAATTGTTTGCCCCCGAATGACAATAAGAAGAAAAGAGGGAAAACAAGGAGTTACCTAAATCAGTGAACAAATGCGGGTACTTGTTATGCCTGTTTGCTTTGGTCTCCCAAGTGGCCTCCTCAATAGGAAGATTCTTCCACTAGACCTTCACGAAAGGAATCTCTTTAGTCCTTAATTTTTGGACATCTCTATTAAGAATCACCACAACTTCCTCTTTATAAGAGTGGTTTTCATCTAACAGGATTGAATCCCAGCGAATAATATCGTCCCTATCTCTGTGGTACTTCTTAAGCATCACCACATGAAACACGGGATAAACTCTTGATAAACTTGAAAGCAAAGCCAATATATAGGCCACCGGCCCCATACTCTAAAAAATCTCAAATGGTCCAATGCATCTTTGTCACGACCTAAGCCGCCGCGAGTGAAACCCACACTAAATCCCCAGTGAAAGAACCAATCAACCAACCCCTACTTAACCAGAAAGCAAAGCATCTAAAACCAATTCATATATTTAAACCAAGATTCACATCGAAAAACTTAAGAATAAAAGACCAGTGGAAAACAAACCCCTAGAATCCTAAAATCGTGTACCAAAACTCTAAACATATCTAAAAATGGAGAGCAACCCCAAAACAAAGAAAGTCTAAGTCCAAACAAGGGACTAGAACTAATAAAAGAATCTATGGTAGCCCAAAATATGCAACTCACCCTTGGATTCAAGAGTTATCGAAACTATATCTGAGGTCGCGCAGCCACCGCCGGAATATGCTCTGTACTCAACAAAAGAAGAGCAAGTGCAATATCAATACACAAAAATAATAGTGTACTGGTAGGATCATCGGCCAGCTCCAAAATATGAGATATGAACATACAACTATAACTTAGCAAAATAGGACAAACATATATAACCCAAGTCAGTGAATATAAACAAGACTCTCAATCATCAACCTGACTTAACAACCACATGAGACATGTCCAAACACAAATAACAAACCATATATAATTTTGTCATATCCTTCAAGTAACCCAGACCACCCATGGATTCCTAAGATATCATCTAGTGTTCAATATGTGATTCTGTCTTACATAAGAAACTACCCTAGCATTTAAAACACACCAACCTGGCTACTCATGGACCAACAAATAGTAATAATATCACAACAAATAAGCCCAGTTCACTCATGGAACTAACACACATAATAACAACAAACATGTACCAGGCATGGTACCTAAGCCAACCATAATATAATTTGTACCAAGCGTGGTACCCGAGCTAACCGATGAGTAACCTGTACCAAGTGTGGTACTCGAGCCAACCAATGAACTATACTAGGCGTGGTACCCGAGCCAACCGAGGAATCATAAATATTACAACAATCACAACCACAATGAATACAAACCACACTTGTACAACCAACAAGCATTTAAGACAGGTTCATTGTATGAGATTGACAATACGATATCATTTAGCATTCATTCCCTTATTCCCTAAACATGAATTGTACAAGTAATACTAATGAAATAGTTACATGCACACATAACATAATTTGGGAATATAAAAACCATAACCTACCTAAAAAATGGTTAGTTCCTACAAAGATCGGACTAATGACGTATACAATACTTGAATTCTCGATATAGATGCTACATAGTTGGTTCTTATCCTTCAGAGACTACGAGTGTAATAAGAGCATCCGTCGACAAAAGGATCACCCTAAGATGATCATCTCGCGGCTATTGAGAACGAATTAAATAAGATGGTTCTATTTCTCAATCTTTTTCTCAATCTTTCTGACTTGCTCTTATGAAGTCAAAAAGATTGAAAAAATAAGTCATTCACAACCACTGATGAAGGATTCCTCAAAAAGTTAAGGATTAGTAATCCTTTTTAGAAATCGAATGGATTCGGTCTTATACATACGCTAGGAAGGTAATCAAAAAAGAAATAAAATGGGTTCTTCTTTCTTTTATCACTTAGGAGCCATGTGAGATGAAAGTCTCATGCACAGTTTTGAATGAGAGAAAGAAGTGAGGAATCCTATTTTCAACTCTGACTCTCCCGCTCCAGCCGTTGCTTTTCTTTCTGTTACTTCGAAAGTAGCTGCTTCAGCTTCAGCCATTCAAATTTTCGATATTCCTTTTTATTTCTCATCAAACGAATGGAAATTCAAGCCTGAATGCTCTACTAGGCCGGAGCTTTCATGTTTCTTGAAACTTTATATTGACCGTGGTATAAAAATAAGAATACAAATACATAATCAACCAAATGACTTGTATCATCGGGGATTACAACTTAATCTTGAACCTTAAGGCTAATTCCATGATCATTCCACTCATTAAAAGGTTTTTCCACCTTAAATTCACCTAATTACTACCAATTCCATGGTTATGCCAGTGAATTATGATAAGGAAATCTTAAACAAACAATTTAAACCAAGAACCTAAGGTTTTTCATCCCAACATTCCTCTTTTAAACTAGAAAATTCAACCTAGGTTAAGTTAAACCCTTCCCCAATCCTGTAACTAATGATTCTAAGTCACAAGAATCGAAGTACTAGTTTACGGGGATAAAATACTGACCTTAGCAAAGAATTATGGTGGAAAAGTGTTGAGAATCACCAAAAATTGCCACAACCCTCCCCAAAACATTCTTGAGAAATAATGAACATTTTTGGGGATGTTTCTGCATTTACAGTGATTAATCCCGCTATAGAGGCCCAATCCCTCTATAGTGGCACCTACATAGCAAAAGCCGCCCACTATAGTAGAGTTGACCACCTCTAACTTCTGCTATAGCAGGAATTTCTCCGCTATAGTGACATAGTGGTATAAGCATGTCACTCGCTATAGCGGGTGTGTCAGGACAAAAACTCAAAAGTCCTTCCAGTTTTGCCCATT
Source organism: Jaltomata sinuosa (assembly GCA_003996215.1). NCBI lineage: Eukaryota > Viridiplantae > Streptophyta > Magnoliopsida > Solanales > Solanaceae > Jaltomata > Jaltomata sinuosa. The sequence continues at coordinate 330,161 of QJPP01000737.1, read as the reverse complement.
TTGCAACACACCCTCAAACCTTGACATTCCAGACCAACTCATTTACGTCAAGTTTGATATCAGGAGTTCTACTCACCCGAATTCATTTCTAAAAAGTCCTACGGAATACTTAACGCCTTAGATAATAGAAAAACAAGCTCAAACTTAATCATTTTGCCCAATCTTTCCTCGGATTTCCCTAGACCTCACCTTGCTCAGATTTTATTCGAGACTAGCTAGCCTAAAATTTGCAACTCCCCAACCCGAAAGTTTTCTAACCCGATTTCTTGTATGATTAGCTCACCTATAATGACAGAAAGGGTTATTATAATAGATATCAATTTACTCATCGTTCATCCTTAAATGATCAAACAAGAAAAATGAGCTAAATCAAGAAGAAAGTTATACCTGAATCCTCAAACAAGTGCGGGTACTTGTCTCGCACGTACTTCTCAGTTTTTCAAGTGACTTCTTCAATCGGGTGATGATTCCATTGAACCTTTACTGATTTGATCTCCTTTGTCCTCAAATTCTGGATATCTCGATCAAGAATAGCGATCGACACCTCTCCATACTAAGGGTCCTTATCTAGAAATCGAATCCCATTTGATAATGTAATCTCCATCCCCATGGTATTTTTTCAGCATGGATACATGGAAAACTAGATGGACCCCAGACAAACTGGGTGGCAATGCCAACCTGTAAGCTATCAGCCCTAAACCTTCGAGAACCTTGAATAAGACAATGTACCGTGGGCTAAGCTTACCCCTCTTGCAAAACCTCATGACTCCTTTCATAGGTGACGCCTTCAATAGAACTTTTTCACCAACTTGAAAAGACATATCCCTTACCTTGCGGTCTGCATATTCCTTTTGTCTACTCTGGGCTGCCAATAGCTTGGTCTGAATACCCCTCACTTTTTCCTGGGTTTCCTTTACTAAATCAACACCCAGAGGCTTTACATCACCCTCCTTGAACCATCGTATGGGTGATCTACATCCTTTCCCATAAAGTGCCTCAAATGGTGCCATGTTAATACTGGAGTGATAGATGTTGTTGTATGAGAATTCACACAATGGAAAGAATTGGTCCCAACAACCCCCAAAGTAAATAAGAGGATGAAAATCTATGCTAAAAGTGAGATGGGTGCCCAACTCTTCGTGCAACTTGCCCCAAAATTTAGAGGTAAACTACGTACCTCTGTCCAAAATAATGGAAAGTAGCACCCGATGCAACTTCACTATCTCTTTGAAGTAGATCTTGGCCAACTGCTATGAGTTATAATCCATCCTAATCAGAATAAAATGGGCTGACTTAGTCAGCCGATCCATGATGACCCAAATTGAATCATACTTTCCCAAGGTTTTAGAAAGACCCAACATGATATCCATGTCTATCCTTTCCCTCTTCCACTCAGGGATGGGTATCCTTTGAAGCAATCTTGCAGGACTTTGGTGCTCATACTTCACCTGCAGACAATTTTAACACTTGGACACATATTCAGCTATGTCCCTCTTCATTCCAGGCCACCAATAAAGTTTCCTCAAGTCTGGTATATTTTGGTCACACCTGGATGAATGGATTATCGCAAACCATAAGCTTCAGCCAACACATTCTGAACCAACTCATCAACCCGAGGAATACATATATGCCCTTTAAAACACAACACCCCATATTCATCTAGTGTGGCATTTGAAGTCTCACCACATACAACCTTGTTTCAGAGCTTGTTCAATTGCACATCTTAAAACTGGTTGGCCTTGATTTCCTCCAAAAATGTGGACTTAACCTCAGTACTAGCCAACACCCCACCCTTTTCTAAGATGCCTAACTGCATGAACTTGGATGCTAGAGTTTGAATCTATCTAGCCAAGGATTGCTTGGACACCCCCAAACAAGACAAACTACCCATGCTTACTGCTTTCTGGCTCAATGTGTCTGCCACCATATTGCCCTTACCCCGATGATACTGGATGGTCATGTCATAATCTTTCAACAACTCCATCCACCTCCTCTATCTCAAATTCAGATCCCTCTGCGTAAACACATGTTGCAGGCTGCGATGGTCTGTGAACACCTCACACTTGACACCATAGAAATAGTGCCTCCAGATCTTAAGTGCAAATACCACCACTTCCAACTCCAAATCATGGGTTGGGTAGTTCTTCTCATGAGGCTTCAATTGCCTCAAAGATAGGCTATGACATTCCTGTCCTGCATCAACACAGCACCCAAACCCGAATGTGAAGCATCACAAAATACAATAAAGTCCTTATCTTCAACCGCCAGTGATAGAATAGGAGCAATAATCAAAAGTGACTTGAGCTTTTGGAAGCTCTCCCCACACTTGTCAGACCAAATAAATGGTACTTCCTTCTGAGTCAATCTTTTCAAGTGAGTAAAAATGGAAGCAAAATTCTTGACAAAGCTACGATAATAGCTGGCAAGACCCACAAAACTCCTAACCTCAGTCACAAAGCTAGGCCAAATCTAACTCTTAACCACCTTCATCTTTTGGGGATCTACCATCACCCCCTTTTCCGAGACCATATGCCCTAAGAAGGAAATTGAAGATAACTAGAATTCGCATTTCATAAACTTAGCATACAATTTCTCTTCTTTCAAAATTCCCAAAACAATATGAAAATGCTCTGCATGCTCCTCCTTACTCTTGGAGTAAATCAAAATGTCATTTATAAATACAATCATAAAGGAATCCAGGAATGACTTGAAGACATTATTCATCAAACTCATGAAAGTTGTCGGTGTATTGGACAACCCAAACGACATTACCAGGAACTCATAATGCCCATATCGAGTCCTGAAAGCAATTTTAGGTCTATCCTCAGGCCTAATTTTCAGTTGATGGTACCCTGACCTCAAGTTAATTTTGGAAAACACTGAAACACCCTGTAACTGGTCAAAAAAGTCATATATGCGGGGCAAGGGATACTTATTTCGAATGGTAACCTTGTTCAACTGCCTATAGTCTATACACATCCTCATGCTACCATCCTTCTTTTTAACAAACAAGACTGGAGAACCCTAAGGCGAAGCACTGGGACGAATAAATCCCTTATCAAGAAGTTCTTGTAGCTAGTTTTAAGTTCCCTCAACTCAGCCAGATCCATTCGGTAAGGAGGAATAGAGATTGGGCGAGTGCCCAGCTCTAAATCTATACAAAAATCAATATCCCTGTCCGGAGGTATACCAGGCAAATCCATAGGAAATACCTCCTGAAATTCAGAAACCGCAGGGACCAACTCAATAAAAGGGGGATCCACACTAACATCTCAAAGATAGCTAGGAAGACTAAACACCCCTTCCCCACTAGCTTTTTAGCCCGAACAAAGGATATTATCCTCGTTGGCTTAGGCCTATACACACCTTTCCACTCTAGTTTATCCATACTCAAAATCTCTAGTGTTACTATCTTAAAATTATAGTTTAACATAGCGTGATAAGGAGACAGCCAAGTCATACCCAAAATAATAACAAAATACAGCATATCCAATATAACTAAGTCTACCCAAGTCTGAAAACCCATAAACACCACAGAGCATAAATGATACACATGGATCACTACCACAGACTCCCCAACTGGAGTAGAAACATGAATTAGAGAATCAAGAACATCACAAATCAAGTCCAGACCCAAGGCAAATCTAATAGATACATAAGAAAATGTGGAACAGGGATCAAATAAAATAAAGCCATCTGGTCACTTACGAGAATAGTACATGTTATCATAGCATTAGACGCCTTGGCCTCAGACTTGTCCGGGAAGGTATAATAATAAGCTCTATCATCAATCTGGGCAACCTCTTTAGCAGGATGTGCTCTACCCTTCCCCATGTTACCATTACCTCTGTTACCATCATGGCCTCCCTGATTATTACCTCACGCCCCCCGTGGACGTTCCTTGCCATTGCCACCTCCACCTACTGGAACCACAACCTTGGTCTGCTGCTGCACCTGATTACCTGCCTATCTCAGAGGGCACTCCCTCTTGAAATGACCTAGATCACCACAATGGAAACATCCTCTCTTAAGAGAACGCTTGTTTGCAGAAGAATAGGAAGCCCCTTAGCCTCTAAGAGCTGGAGACTGCTGAATAGCCCTAGAATGGCCACCTGTAGAAGCTGGTAAGGCTGAATGAATAGGACGAGCCGAATGAACCTGCTAGATGAGACCCCTAGAATAAGAGTGTCACGACCCGATTTCTCGGTCATGATGGCACCTACAACCCCCGGTAGGTGAACCAATCCCCGTAGCCCAGAATAGTGAGTAATGGGCTACTATCTAACAAATAAGGGAACAAGACAAAGAAAATAGATAACAGGGATATAAATATATACATGTGCGGAAACTAAACCAAACCCCAAGACCTGGTATCATAGTATAGAGCCCAAACTATTTACATGGAGTGCAAATAATCCAAAATAATATATACAGATGTCTCTGAATGGTAATAGAGTACATGAAGCAAAGGATAAACTAAAGCTAAGCTCCGATCGCCAAGAGCTCACCCTCAGTCTGAAGTAGTCCCCAACAGATCTCCAAGCACGAATCACAGCGATCTAACGGCGATGGCCCACGCTAGAATCTGCACCCAAAGATGCAGGGGGTAGGGGTGAGCACCAAATGCGAAGCATAAGGTACCCAGTAGGTATCATAGGCCGACTGGGCACATATAAGATAAAAGTGTAGTAATAGACAGAATAGAAGCAAGCAGTCACAGAAATCAATGAAAGGTACACAGGAACTAGCCTAGAGGGAAATCAACAGAACCACATGTGAGGCTAGTAAGTAGAATATACACACCATAGGCACAGGTGAAAGTAAGAAACAACGCACCTGGGGTCCTTGCAATAACAGTGTATAAATAAGTTTACGAAATGGACGGTATACCGGTAACCTCAAGTGTATGAAGAAGAGAGGAAGAGTAATGATAGGCATGCTCAGAGACATGAATCAAAGTCAACTAATCATACCAATCTCATACTTATCCATAATAGAGAATAATTCTGTAAGTAAATAGCAAAAGTCTACCTACAGTCCCCCGGTCGCCCATACAACCGAGGAACACAAACAAGTGAAAACAAACCCTCCGGCATCCCATACTACCGGAGCGTACAATCAACAAACAACAAACAAGGGTGGAGCCTCAAATAATGAATGATATGATGCATGAAGATCTCAAGTGAAATGGTATCTCTGTATGTACCTCCTCCGGCGCCGACCCGGCCCAGCAGGTAGGTTCCATGGAAGGACACTGCCCGTATACCTCTACTCTGCCGTATACCCCTCCTCCGGCACACGCAGCCCGAAGCCCCTGGCCCGGATGGCAAGGTCCATGGAGGCCCCAGACCCCATACTAAAACTCAGTATCAAACATGTCATCCGGAAACAAGTCCGGTATCAATATAGAGACCCAGTCTCGAATATGCATGCCCAGACCCTGTCCAGGACTAAAGTAGTAGGAAAATGTCTCAAAAGCCCCTCCAAGGGTGCCCGGGAATAACCGGGTCTAAACAGTAAAAATTCATCTCACGCGCTCGGTCTGACCGAGGCTAAAAATCATCTCAAGTAGCAAGAAAACACAACTAGCACTCCGGCCCTGCTGAGTCTAGCGTTAATCGTAAAACTGGTGATTTAAATCATAATTTTACTTTCTTTTACCGAAGATTATTCACAAGTTTAAATCAAACCATTTCCAAATTATTTCCATCAAAACGGGCCCCCCGGGCCATGCAAGGTTTAGAAAATAGTGTCCGTAGGCCCAAAGCCCAAACCGTAGTAAAACATGTATAAAACCATTTTATTTGCATGAAAATGGTATGATCAAACACAATAGCTGCCCAGCAGCTTACAATCAACCTATCGACCCTGCACAGGCCCACAACTACTCAGCAAGCATAACCAGCCTAGAAGGATAATTCTATGCCCGGGACTCGCGGACATTCCCAAAATCCCACCTTCTATGTTCCAGAGTCAACAAGGCCTCACAGTACCACAAGGGTAAATAAAATATATCGGCAAATACTACAAGCAACGGAGGAACAAAAGAACGCGGACATGAATAAAGCGATCGAGGTCTGTGGTACCAACCTAATAAACCAACCCAAGGATGCCCATTAATACAATTTTATTCTATATATGGGGAGTTTAGGGAAAATAAACCGTAACCTACCTGTCGTCTGACGACAAGCTCGAACCTCTCCGAAAAGAAGCTCCGAAACGAAATCAAACTTGAACTCGGGCTTGAATAACTTGACGTAGAAAATTGATTTCCTTTCCGGTGATCCAATAAATTATCAAGATCTTGCCTATTGGAATCAACTTTTAACGTGACAAATGAATGATATATTGTGGCAATTTTGCACCAAAATTACGTCCCAAAGCAATATTATGCATGTTGGCAGCAATTGATTAACATATATGTCTTATGAACAAAGTGAATGTTCTTTCACATTAATTAATCAACTAACCACTAAACAAAAAGTCAAGGCATTCATTTGATGCCACCTATTTGTACACTAATTGCTGCCTAACTTTGTTGTACAATGCCTCCACTTCCACGTGGAAGTGGAGGTGGCAACCAATTCTCTCCATTAGGTATATACTCGGGTATATTGCATAAACTCGTGGTAAAATAAATATAACTTTTTAAATATACCATAATTCATAGAATATTATTTCGAATAAAACCTACTATATTATAATAATAACTTTTAACATAACTAAATTTACTATCTCCGTTAAAATATTACAATGTATAAAAACTTTATAAAATAAATACATATACAATTATATCATAACAAAATATTCTTCATAAACCTTTAAAATATTTTGAAAAGGCAATAATAATATAATTTTTACCAAATTCAACTTTTAAATAAAACATTTTCAAATACACGCGCGATGCTAATAAAATTCTTAAGCCTAGGCTCGTAATTCACCAACGCACGATTTTGATACTCAAGAATTCTCTCGGGATCCTCCCTTATGTTTCATCACTGTTTTGAAACTTAAATGGTGTTTTAAAACGCGAAGTTGAGGCTTAAATCGAGTTTAACCCGACCGGATTCGCGACCCGGTACGTAACCCGTTTTCTGCCAGACAGTCCGCGGTAAAACAGTCATAACTTTTTACTCCGAGATCATTTGGACGTGAGGTTTTGTGGGTAGGAAATTAGACTCGTAGACCTTCGATTTGGTACTTCGGAGGACTTCTAACTCTTTATATATTGATAGAAAAGCTCCGAGACATTTTACCCAAAGTTCAGGAAATTTATTAAAGAAACGTACGATCAAACAAATGGACCCGGCGCCGAAATACCGGTCCCGACAAGCCTTAAATGACTTGGGGCCACTACAAACACGCTCTAACGGCACAAGGAAAACGTATTCGTGGAAATAATCGGAAGGGTCATTACATCATCCACTACTAAAAAGGACTTTCGTCCTCGAAAGTCAGGGTCAAGGGGGTACCTGAAGGCTAAAATAGTTGCGAATACTGACCCCGCATATCTCTCTCGGTCTCCCAGGTAGCCTCCTCGACTGGACGGTGCCTCCACTGAACCTTAACAACTGGGATCTCTCGAGACCTCAATCTCCTGACATCTCTGGCCAAAATAGCTGTCGGCTCCTCAACAAAGGCTAAATCCTCACCCAACTGAACTGAATCCCACTGCAACACATGAGACTCATCTGGGACATACCGACGCAACATCGAAACATGAAATACAGGATGTATAGCTGAAAATATCGGAGGCAAGGCTAGCTGATAGGCAACGCTACCAACCCTTTGAAGAATCTCAAACGGCCCAATGTATCTGGGGCTAAGCTTGCCCCGCCTACCAAATCTCATCACGCCTTTTATGGGTGATACACAGAGAAACACCAAGTCACCGACACTAAACTCCAAGGCACGAAGCCTACGATTAGCATAACTCTTCTGCCTGCTCTGAGCTTCCCGAAGTCTGTCCTGAATCACTCGAACTTGGTCTAAGAAATCTCAAAGAAAATCTGTGCTCTGTGGCCCTGCACTAAAACCATCAAAACAACCTACCGGTGATCTGCAACGCCTGCCATACAAAGCCTCAAAAGGTACCATGCCGATACTCGAATGGAAGCTGTTATTATAAGCAAACTCTGCCAAGGGAACAAACTGATCCCAAGAACCTCCAAAGTCAAGAACACAGGCCCGAAGCATGTCCTCCAGAATCTGAATGGTCCTCTCAGACTGGCCATCTGTCTGAGGGTGGAAAGCGGTACTAAGATGAACCTTTGTACCCAAATCTCGCTAAATAGCCCTCCAGAACTGAGATGTGAACTGAGTGCCGCGGTCTGAAATGATAGAAGCTGGGACCCTATGCAACCGAACAATCTCACGAAGGTAGATCTGAGCTAACCTCTCTACACCATAAGAAGTCTGAACTGGCAAGAAATGTGCTGACTTAGTCAGCCTATCAACAATCACCCATATGGAATCAAACTCATGAGAAGTACGAGGCAAACCAACAACGAAGTCCATAGTAATCCCTTCCCACTCAGGAATGGGAAGTCGCTGCATCAAACCACCAGGTCTCATGTGCTCGAACTTAACCTGCTAGCAGTTCAAGCACCGAGATACGAACTCCGGTATATCCCGCTTCATACCACTCCACCAGTAAAGCTGTCTCAAGTCTCTATACATCTTTGCTGTGCCAGGGTGAATGGAGTATCTAGTACAATGTGCCTCATGAAGTATCAACTGAATCAAATCACTAATCCTCGGAACACAAAGGCGACTATCAAACCTCAGAACCCCATCTGAATCTAGAGTAACCCGACTGGCCTCACCCTGAACAACCCGATCACGAAGGTCACACAACTGCTGATCCTCAAACTGACTGCTCTGAATCTGATCAATAAAAGTAGAACGAACCTCAACACTGGCGAGAACTCTGCTAGGATCCGACAAGTCAAGCCTAACCAAACGCTTAGCCAAGGACTGGATGTCCAAGGCCAACGGTCGCTCTGAAATTGAAAGAGAAGCTAGGCTACCCATACTCACTGCCTTCCGGCTCAAGGCATCCGCTACCACGTTTGCCTTGCCCGGATGATACAGAATAGTGAAGTCATAGTCCTTCAGTAACTCGACCCATCTCCTCTGTCTCGAGTTCAACTCTCGCTGACTCGTGATATACTGAAGACTACGGTGATCGGTGAAGATCTCACAGTGAACTCCATATAGGTAATGCCTCGAGATCTTGAGCGCGAAAACTACCGCCGCCAACTCTAAGTCATGAGTGGGGTAGTTGCGCTCGTGAACCTTCAGCTGCCTCAACGCATATGCTATTACTCAACCCTGCTGCATCAACACACAACCAAGACCAACCCCAGAAGCATCACAATACACGATGAAGCTCTGACCCTCAACCGGCAAAGTCAAAACTGGAGCTGAAGTCAATAAGGCCTTAAGCCTCTGGAAGCTATCCTCGCACTGATCCGACCACTGAAATGGAACATCCTTCCTAGTCAGCATAGTCAAGGGTGCTGTTATGGAAGAGAACCCCTCAACGAACCGTCGGTAGTAACCTGCTAACCCAATAAAGCTGCGAACCTCAGTAACAGTAGTAGGTCTAGGCCACTCACAAACCGCTGAAATCTTTCCCGGATCAACCCTAATCCCATCCTTAGACACCACGTGCCCTAGGAATGCAACTGACTCAAGCCAAAACTCGCACTTTGAGAACTTGGCATAAAGTCGATGATCTCTCAAAGTCTGGAGTATAACCCTCAAGTGCTTCTCATGCTCATCTCTACTACGTGAGTATACCAAGATGTCGTCTATAAAAACTATCACAAATGAGTCCAAATACGGGCCACAACCCTGTGCATCAAGTTCATAAAGGCTGCGGGGGCATTAGTCAACCCAAAAGACATCACCAGGAACTCATAATGGCCATAACGTGTCCTGAATGCTGTCTTAGGGATGTCCTCCGCCCTAATCCTCAACTGATGGTAGCCAGACCTCAAATCAATCTTCGAAAACACGACTGAACCCTGAAGCTGGTCAAACAAATCATCAATCCTCGGCATCGGATACCTATTCTTCACTGTCACCTTATTCAGTTGCCGATAATCAATACACATGCGCATCGACCCATCCTTCTTCTTCACGAAGAAAACAGGAGCACCCCAAGGTGACACACTAGGTCTAATAAACCCCTTAGCTAACAGATCCTGGAGCTGCTCCTTAAGCTCCCTTAACTCAGCAGGAGCCATACGGTAAGGAGGAATAGAAATGGGCCTGGTGCCCGGCTCTAACTCAATAGCGAAATCAATATCTCTCTCAGGTGGAAGGCCTGGCAGGTCGGTAGGAAACACATCGAGGAAGTCTCTAACCACAGGAACAGACTCAGGAGAAGTGGGGTTAGCACTAACATCTCGGACATATGCTAGATAAGCTAAACACCCACGGGAAATCAACTTCCTAGCTCGAAGACAAGAGATGATCCCAGATGGTGCATGGCTAACAGAACCCTGCCACACAACCGGGGATACACCGGGCACAGCTATGGTAATGGTCTTGGCATAACAATCCAAAACCACACGGTGAGGGGATAACCAGTCCATGCCCAGTATCACATCAAAATCTAGCATATCAAGAATCATTAAATCACCCCAAGTCTCTGAATCACCAATAGATAGCATACAAGATCTCACAATCTGATCCACTACTAAAGAATCTCCTACTGGGGTCAAAACAGAAACAGGAACAGATAATGGCTCACTAGCCAACCCCAAACAAGGCACAAAGTAGGCAAATACATATGAACAAGTGGATCCAGGATCAAATAAAGCCATAGCAGACTGATGGCACACAGAAATCATACCTGTAATCACAGCATCTAAGGCCTCTGCCTCTAGTCTCCTAGGGACCGCGTAAAACTAATGACGACCTCCACCTGCCCGACCGCCATCCCTACCACCTTCTCTTTTGCGTGGAGCACTACCTCTACTTTGACGACCACCCCCTCTAGACGGGGTCTGAATTGCCCGTAAAGGCTCGGCCAACTGAACTGTACCCTGTTGAGGGCAATCTCTAGCAAAATGACCAATCGCACCACAAGTAAAACAAGCCCCTGACGGCCTACTCAGTCGAGATGAACCAGCATATCCCGTATGACCACCATTACCTGATGCCCCAGAAATTGTACCCCTCGAAGGCTGGCCGCTATAGCCCTGATGGCTGCTCTGACCCTGCTCGAACTGGGTACTACCAAAAGTCTGAAGGGAAGCCTGAACCGGTCGGCTGGACTGACCCTGGTACTGTTGTGGCTGATAACTCCGGATCCACTCGCCAGGACCTCTACCACCATATCTGGAACCACTATAGACACCCTGATGTCGAGGCCTCTTATCTCTGGACCCCTGATCAAGTTGCTGTAAGTCCTCCACAGTGCGGGCATAGTCTATGATAGCCTGAAATGACTGACCACTGGCAACCAATATCTCAGCTGGCTGCCTGATCTCTGGCCTCAAACCCCATACAAATTTGCGAATCCTATCAGCCTCGGTAGGAATGATCATAGCTCCGAACGGTGCTAGCTGGTGGAAACGGGTCTCATACTCTGAGATAGTCGTAGACCCCTGTACAAGGTGAGTAAACTGCTCCCTGTGATGCTCCCGATCACTCTGGGGTAGGAACTTGGCCATAAAGGCCTCATAAAACTCAGACCAGGTCAAAGGAGGTGACGACGGTGGTCTACAAGCAACCTGGGCCCTCCACCATAACTTCGCTGGGCCCTCTAACTGATAGGTAGTATAACCAACCCCGTGAGTCTCCAACAAACCCAAATGATGCAACATTTCCTCACAGGTAGTAATAAAGTCTTGTGGATCCTGTCCAGAAGTACCAGCAAACCTCGGAGGTGCTAACCTCAAAAACCTACCCAACGCCTTCTGCTCTGACTCTGTCACAACTGGGCGAGGAGCAAGAGGCTGTGCAACAGATGGAACCAGAATGACCTCCACACGGGGAGCCATAGTAGCAGGCTACGCTCTTGAGCTCTGTGCACCCAGGGCTGCCCCCTGAGCGAATGTCTGCGCTACCTTAGAAGACCGCTCTCCAATCACACCCAAAAGCTGTAATAGTAATCCCCGAATATCTGGAGACTGAGCTGCGGCTGGAGCTAGCACAGAAGTGGGCACTGGGGCTGGTACTGGAGCTGGTGGTACCTGGGCTGCCCCCTGATCCACATGCTGCTTGGGCTCTATCTCCACTCTAGCAGCTCTATCAGGTGCCACTGATCGAGGGAGTCCTCGACCCTTAGCTGGAGTGGGAGGCTCATTTTCGCGTGATGCCGATGATCTCGTACGAACCATCTGCGGAAGAATGAAGTAGAATAAATGAGATCTCCAGAAACTTCAAGGGTTCTACGCACGACACAGAAGCAATGAAAGAGTCAAATTTCCTAAAATGCCACTGTAGCCTCCTAAAGATTGAGTACGGACGTCTCCGCCCCGATCCGCAGGACTCTACTAGACATTGGCTCCTATACCAATGACACCGGTGAACCTAAAGCTCTGATACCAAGTTGTCACGACCCAATTTCTCGGTCTTGATGGCACCTACAACCCCCGGTAGGTGAACCAATCCCCATAGCCCAGAATAGTGAGTAATGGGCTACTATCTAACAAATAAGGGAACAAGACAAAGAAAATAGATAACAGGGATATAAATATATACATGTGCGGAAACTAAACCAAACCCCAAGACCTGGTATCATAGTATAGAGCCCAAACTACATACATGGAGTGCAAATAATCCAAAATAATATATATAAATGTCTCTAAATGGTAATAGAGTACATGAAGGAAAAGATAAACTAAACCTAAGCTCCGATCGCCAAGAGCTCACCCTCAGTCTTAAGTAGTCCCCAACAGATCTCCAAGCATGAATCACAGCGATCTAACAGCGATGGCCCACGCTAGGATCTGCACCCAAAGATGCAGGGGGGTAGGGGTGAGCACCAAATGCGAAGCATAAGGTACCCAGTAGGTATCATAGGCCGACTGGGCACATATAAGATAAAAGTGTAGTAATAGACAGAATAGAAGCAAGCAGTCACAGAAATCAATAAAAGGTACACAGGAACTAGCCTAGAGGGAAATCAACAGAACAACATGTGAGGCTAGTAAGCAGAATATACACACCATAGGCACAGGTGTAAGTAAGAAACAACGCACCTGGGGTCCTTGCAATAACAGTGTATAAATAAGTTTACGAAATGGACGGTATACCGGTAAACTCAAGTGAATGAAGAAGAGAGGAAGAGTAATGATAGGCATGCTCAGAGACATGAATCAAAGTCAACTAATCATACCAATCTCATACTTATCCATAATAGAGAACAATTATGTAAGTAAATAGCAAAAGTCTACCTACAGTCCCCCGGTCGCCCACACAACCGAGGAACACAAACAAGTGAAAACAAACCCTCCGGCATCCCATACTACCGGAGCGTACAATATACAAACAACAAACAAGGGTGGAGCCTCAAACAATGAATGATATGATGCATGAAGATCTCAAGTGAAATGGTATCTCTGTATGTACCTCCTCCGGCGCCGACCCGGCCCAGCAGGTAGGTTCCATGGAAGGACACTGCCCGTATACCTCTACTCTGCCGTATACCCCTCCTCCGACACACACAGCCCGAAGCCCCTGGCCCGGATGGCAAGGTCCATGGAGGTCCCAGACCCCATACTAAAACTCATTATCAAACATGTCGTCCGGAAATAAGTCCGGTATCAATATAGAGACCCAGTCTCGAATATGCATGCCCAGACCCTGTCCAGGACTAAAGTAGTAGGAAAATGTCTCAAAAACCCCTCCAAGGGTGCCCAGGAATAACCGGATCTAAACAATAAAAAGTCATCTCAGGCGCTCGGTCTGACCGAGGCTAAAAATCATATCAAGTAGCAAGAAAACTCAACTAGCACTCCGGCCCTGCCGAGTCTAGCGTTACTCATAAAACTGGTGATTTAAATCATAATTTTACTTTCTTTTACCCAAGAATATTCACAAGTTTAAATCAAACCATTTCCAAATTATTTCCATCAAAACGGGCCCCCCGGGCCATGCAAGGTTTAGAAAATAGTGTCCGTAGGCCCGAAGCCCAAACCGTAGTAAACAATGAATAAAACCATTTTATATGCATGAAAATGGTATGATCAAACACAATAGTTGCCCAGCAGCTTACAATCAACCTATCGACCCTACACAGGCCCACAGCTACTCAGCAAGCATAACCAGCCTAGAAGGATAATTCTATGCCCGGGACTCGCGGACATTCCCAAAATCCCACCTTCTATGTTCCAGAGTCAACAAGGCCTCACAGGACCACAAGGGTAAATAAAATATATCGGCAAATACTACAAGCAACGGAGGAACAAAAGAACGCGAACATGAATAAAGCGGTCGAGGTCTGTGGTACCAACCTAATAAACCAACCCAAGGATGCCCATTAATACAATTTTATTCTATATATGTGGAGTCTAGGGAAAATAAACCGTAACCTACCTGTCGTCCGACGACAAGCACGAACCTCTCCGAAAAGAATCTCCGAAACGAAATCAAACTTGAACTCGGGCTTGAATAACTTGACGTAGAAAATTGATTTCCTTTCCGGTGATCCAATAAATTATCAAGATCTTGCCTATTGGAATCAACTTTTAACGTGACAAATGAATGATATATTGTGGCAATTTTGCACCAAAATTACGTTCCAAAGCAATATTATGCATGTTGGCAGCAATTGATTAACATATATGTCTTATGAACAAAGTGAATGTTCTTTCACATTAATTAATCAACTAACCACTAACCAAAAAGTCAAGGCATTCATTGGATGCCACCTATTTGTACACTAATTGCTGCCTAACTTTGTTGTACAATGCCTCCACTTCCACATGGAAGTGGAGGTGGCAACCAATTCTCTCCGTTAGGTATATACTCGAGTATTGCATAAACTCGTGGTAAAATAAATATAACTTTTTAAATATACCATAATTCATAGAAAATTATTTCGAATAAAACCTACTATATTATAATAATAACTTTTAACATAACTAAATTTACTATCTCCGTTAAAATATTACAATGTATAAAAACTTATAAAATAAATACATATACAATTATATCGTAACAAAATATTCTTCATAAACCTTTAAAATATTTTGAAAAGGCAATAATAATATAATTTTTACCAAATTCAACTTTTAAATAAAATATTTTCAAATACACGCACGATGCTAATAAAATTCTTAAATCTAGACTCGCAATTCACCAACGCACGATTTGATACTCAAGAACTCTCTCGGGATCCTCCGTTATGTTTCATCATTATTTCGGAACTGAAATGGCGTTTTAAAAAGCGAAGTTGAGGCTTAAATCGAGTTTAACCCGACCCGATTCGCGACCCGGTACGTAACCCATTTTCTGCCAGACAGTCCGCGGTAAAACAGTCATAACTTTTTACTCCAAGATCATTTGGACGTGAGGTTTTGTGCGTAGGAAACTAAACTCGTAGACCTTCGATTTGGTATTTTGGGGGACTTCTAACTCTTTATATATTGAGAGAAAAGCTCCGAGACATTTTACCCAAAGTTCAGGAAATTTATTAAAGAAACGTACGATCAAACAAATGGACCCGGCGCCGAAATACCGGTCCCGACAAGCCTTAAATGACTTGGGGCCGCTACAAACACGCTCTAACGGCACAAGGAAAACGTATTCGTGGAAATAACCGGAAGGGTCATTACAAAGAGCCACTAAAATTACCCATACTCTTGGGATTCTTATCTAATACTTTAGCCTGCCCAACCTGCTTAACTCCCTCTAGTTTCTTCACATAGTCAGTCACCTCATTAAATCTCTTCCCTGCCGAAGTCATGTGAACGGATAGAACTTGCAAATTAGTATTCAAGCCCTTAACATTTAGATGAATCCTCTCCTCTTCAATTCTTAACAGTTGGGTAGCATAGGGAGATAAGGCATGAAACTTAGCCTCATAAGCTGCAACAAACATACTACCCTGTTCAAGGGCCAGAAACTCGTCCTTCTTGCGATCCCTGAGAGTACGGGGCACATATTTCTCCAAAAATAAGGCATGAAACTAGGCCCAAGTCATCGGAGGCAAAGCTGATAAATGATACTCTACATGGGTCCTCCACCACTGCTTGGCATCACCCTGCAGCTGAAAAGTCACAAACTCCATCCCATGTTGTTGTACAATACCCAACTTATGCAATCCCTCATAACAATCCTAAATAAACTCGAAAGCATCCTCATTCTCTGTACCATGGAATGATGGAGGTTTCAGCTTCAGAAACATAATCAATAACTCATGCTTGATATCGGTCATAATAGGGCCTAACACCAGACAAAAGAATGCAACTATACCTAAAGATTCATATATCTTGGGAGCTATGGAAACAGTGGGATAGACACCCAGAACCCTAATCACTGGCATTATGGGGGTGGCCTCAGTACCTGCCAGCCCACTCAGAAATGCCAACACCTGCTGAATAACCTCAAAAGACATAGGGGGAAGACCTGCACCTCCAACTAGTGCTTCCACCTCTGGTTCTGTACCATCCTCGTGCACTACCTCAACCTCCTCCTCAATATGATCCTTGGGTGGGGGAGGTGACACTAGCCTCTAGTCAGCCGCTACCTGATCTCTACCCCTGGCGGGTGTCGCTCTCCCCCTTCCCCTACCCCTTTCTTGCCCATGAATTATCAGTCCTATATCTGGAGTTGCTGCCCTTGCTCCATTTTGTGTAGTGTTCATAATATACAGACAAAAGAATGAAGGAAGTCAGATACAAATTTGGATTGCTAGATACTAATTGGAATCAAGTTATAGCACGAAGGAAGAAAGAAGAGATAGTTTTCTAAAGCCCTGTAGCCTCTCAAAGAAAAGTACAGACGTATCAATACCATTCTGCAAGACTCTACTAGACCTATTTTGGTATGACAAGATCAACGAACTTAGAGCTATGAAACCATCTTTGTCACGACCTAAACTCCCATGAGTGGCACCCATAATAAACCCCCGATGGGAGAATCAATCAACCAACCCCTACTTAACCCGAAAGTGAAGCAGATAAAACCAATTCATATATTTAAACCAAGATTCACATCCAAAAACTTAAGAATAGAAAACCTGCGTAAAATAATCCCCTAGAATCTGAAAGCAGTGTACCAAAACTCTAAACATGTCTAAAAGATGGGGATGCAATCCCAAAACAAAGAAAGTCTAAGTCCGAATAAGGGACTAGAACTAATAGAAGAATCCATGGTAGCCCAAAAGATGCAGCTCACCCTTGGATTTAGGAGTCATCAAAACTTTATCTGAAGTCAGGAGCAGCCGTTGGAAAATGCCTTGTACTCAACAAAAGAATAGCAAGCGCAATATCAGTAAACAAAAACAACAATGTACTGGTAGGATCATCAGCCAGCTCCAAAATAAGAGATATGGACATATAACAATAACTTAGTAAAATAGGACAAACATGTATAACCCAATTCAGTGAATATAAACAAGACTCTCAGTCATAAACCTGACTTAAAAACCACATGAGACATGTCCAAACACAAATAACAAACCATATATGATTTTGTCACATCCTTCAAGTAACTCAGACCACCCACGGATCCTTAGGACATAATTTATAGTATTCAACATGTTATTCTGGCTTACATAAGAAACCACCCTAGCATTAAAACACACCAACCCGACCACTCATGGACCAACAAATAGTAATAACATAACAATAAATAAGCCCGATTCACTCATGGAACCAACACACATAATAACAACAAACATGTACCAGGCGTGGTACCCGAGCCAACCATAATATAATTTATACAAGGCATGGTACCCAAGACAATTGATGAGTAACATGTACCAGGCATGGTACCATAGCCAACTAATGAACTGTACCAGGCATGGTACGTGAGCCAACTGAGGAATCACATATATCACAACAATCACAACTAGGATGAATACGAACCACACTTGTAAAGCCAACAAGCATTTAAGATAGGCTCATTGCATGAGATTGACAATACGATTTCATTTAGCATTCATTCCTTTATTCTGTAAACACGCATTAAACAAGTAATACTAATAAAATAGTTACATACACACATAACGTAATTTGGGAATATAACAACCATCACCTACCTCAATTCAAGCATGAATGCTCTACTGGACCAGAGCTTTTCCATTTCTTGAAACTTTAGCTTGACTATGGTCTAAAAACAAGAATACAAATACATAATAAACCAAATGACTTATATCATTGCGAATTATAACTTAATTCCGAACCCCAAGGCCAATTCCATGATCATTTCACCCATCCTAGGGTCTTTTCACCCTAAATTTACCTAATTACTACTAATTCCATCGTTATGCCAGTGAATTACGATAAGCAAATCTTAATTAAACAATTTAAACCAAGAACCCAAGGTTTTTCATCCCAACATTCCCCTTTTACACCAGAAAATTCAACCTATGTTAAGTTAAACCATTTCCTAAGCCTGTAACTAGCGATTCAAACCATAAGAATTGAAGTACAGGTTTAGGGGGACCAAATACTTACCTTAGCAAAGAATTATGGTGGAAAAGTGCTGAGAATTGCCAAAAATTACCACTTCCCTCCCCAAAATATTCTTGAGAAATAATGAACATTTTTGAGGAAGTTTCTGCATTTACAATGACTAATTCCGCTATAGCGGCCCAATCCTGCTATAGCGGCCCAATCCTTCTATAGCGGCACCGCCATAGTAGAAGCCTCCCGCTATAACAGAGTTGACCGCCTCTGACTCATGCTATACGGAGAATTTCTTTGCTATAGCAGCATCGCGGCAGCAGCATGTCACCCGCTATAGCTATTGCGTCAAGACAAGAACTCAAAAATACACCCAATTTTGCCTATTTTGCAATACACCCTTAAACCTTGACATTCCAGACCAATCCTTTTACGTCAAGTTCGATATTAAGTGTTATACTCACCCGAATTAATTTTTGAAAAGTTTTATGAACTTTTTAATGCCTTAGCTAATAGAAAAACAAGCTCAAACTTAATAATTTTGCCTAATCTTTCCCCGAATTACCCTAGACCTCACCTCATTCAGATTTCATTTGAGACTAGCCTAGCCCAAAATTTTCAACTCCCTAACTCTAACCCAATTTCTTGCATGATTAGCTCATCTATAATGACAGGAAGGGTCGTTACAATCTTGGACTCAGCTTACCATGCTTACCAAATCTCATAACACCCTTCATGGGTGAAACTTTGAGAAAAACTTGCTTACCTTTCATGAAATACATATCTTTTACCTTTCTATCCGCATACTCCTTTGCCGACTTTGAGCCACTAGGAGCTTCTCTGGGATAAAATTTATCCTCATCCATAGAGTCTCTCAGAAGGTCAGTACCCCATGATCTCACCTCAAATACATCAAACCAACCAATGAGATATCTACACCTGCCCTCATACAATGATTCTAATGGAACCATATCTATGCTCAAATAATAGTTATTATTATTTGCAAATTCTACCAATGATAGATATTGGTCCCAATGACTTCCAAAATCCATCACACATTTTCGGAGCATGTTCTCTAGTAACTAGATTGTCTGCTCAGACTGCCCATTGGTCTGAGGGTAAAAAGTTGTACTAAGGTCCAACCTTCTACCCAACACTTCGTGCAACTTCTGCCAAAAATTAAAAGTGAACAGAGTATCCCTATCAGAAATAATAGAAATAGGAACCCCATACAATCGAACCACTACCCTGAGATAAATCTTGGCTAACTTCGCCGCATTGTAAGTCACTAAACTGGAACAAAGTGCACAGACTTTGTCAGCCTATCAACAATAACCCATATCGAATCGTACTTTCGCAAAGTCTTGGGAAGGCTAACCACAAAGTCCATGGCTATCCTTTCCCACTTCCATTCAGGAATGGACATTCTCTACAGAGTACCACTAGGCTTATAGTGTTCATACTTCACTTGCTGACAAATCTAACACTTAGCCACAAAATCAACTATGTCTCTTTTTATTTGACCCCACAAATAGTGTTGCTTCAAATCGCGATACATCTTGGTCACACTAGGATGTATAGAATACTTAGAATAGTGAGCCTCTGCTAGAATAGTAGGAATTAACTCATCAACACGGAGCAGACAAACTCTCCCCTTAATTCAAAGAACACAATTATCATTCATCATGGCCTCTTTGGCCTCACACTGCAATACTTCATCATAAATTTTACTAAACTTAGCATCCTCAAATTGTTTGGCCTTAATCTGTTTAAGAAACGAGGACCTTGCCTCAGCACATGCTAACAATCCACCCCTCTAAGACACTTCAAGTCTCATAAGATTGTTAGCTAGAGTCTAAATTTCTCTAGTCAACGAACATCTGGTAGCCTTCAAATAAGCTAAGCTACCCATACTTTAGTCTTTCTACTCAATGCATCAACTACTACATTAGCCTTACCTGAATGGTATAGGATGATGATGTCATAGTCCTTGAGCAATTCCATCCACATCCATCACCTCAAGTTCAATTCTTTCTGCATGAACGCATGATGCAAACTTCAGTGGTTTGTCAACACTTCACAACAAACCCTATATAAATAATGACTCCATATTTGAGAGAAAAAACCACAACATCCAACTCTAAGTCATGAGTCAGATAATTCTTCCCATGCACTTTCAATTGCCTCAAAGCATAAGTGATAACATTCTTTTCCAGCATTAACACAACGCCTAAACTTGATCATGAGGCATCACAATAAATAATAAAATCCTTACCCTCTACTGGCAACGAAAGAATAGAAGCAGTAGTCAAAAAGGTCTTAAGCTTTTGAAAGCTCTTCTCACATTCATCTGACCAAAGAAAAAGTACCTCCTTTAGAGGTAGCTGGGTCAGATGAGTAGTAATGGATGCAAATTCCTTCACGAATCTGTGGTAATAACTGTCTAACCCCACGAAGCTACAAACCTCGATCATTAAAGTGGGCATAGCCCAATTCTAACTACCTCAATCTTCTGCGGGTCTACTATCACCCCCTATTTTGGAACTACATGCCCTAAAAAGGACATAGAAGCCAACCATAATTCAAACTTGAATTTTTTTGCATAAAGTTCCTTTTTCTTTAACAAACCCAACACAATTCTTAGATAATTCTCATGCTCCTCTTCACTCTTAAAAGTAAACTAATATGTCATCAATGAAGAGAATCACAAAAAAGTCCATGTAGGGCTTAAATATCCCATTCATCAAACCCATAAAAGCGGCTGGAGAATTAGTCAACCCAAATGACATCACTAGAAATTCATAGTGGTCGTACCTGGTCCGGAATATAGTCTTAGGAATATCAACAGGCCAAAATTTTAGATGGTGATATCCAGACCTCAAATCAATCTTAGAAAAGACTGACCCACCCTGCAACTGGTCAAATAGATCACTGATATGGAGAAGAGGATATTTGTTATTAATCATAACCTTATTCAATTGCTAGTAGTCTATGCACATATGTATACTACCATTTTTCTTTTTGACAAACAAGACTGTAGCACGCCCACGGGGAGGCACTCGGATAAATAAATCCTTTCCCTAGCAATTCTTGCAATTGAGCCTTTAGCTCTCTCAACTCAGCTAATGCCATTCTATAAGGGGGAATAGAAATGAGATATGTATTAGTCTCTAAATTAATACAAAAGTCAATGTCGTGGTCCGATGGCATGCCAGGTAAATCTGCAGGGAATACCTCTTGGAGCTCACATACCACAGGAACTGACTCGATAGCTGGAACCTCTAAACTATTGTCCCAAAGATGCGCTAAGAATGCTAAACACCCTTCCCAATCAAACTATGGGCACAAAGGAAATATATAATTTTCATGGTAGAAGGACTATAATTACCCTTTCACTCAAGTCTATCTGACTCAGGCATATCCATGATTACTGTCTTAACATGATAGTCTAAAATAGCATAGTAAGGAGACAACCAACTCATCCCCAGAATGATGTCGAAATCTACCATGTCTAGAATTACCAAATCAGACCAAGTATTTTGCCCTTCAAATATGATTGGACAAGCACAAAAAACTCTATCAACCATCACAGAATCCCCAATCGGAGTAGACACATGAACAGGAAATCAAGCAATTCACAAACCATGTCTAATCCCACAGCAAAACCAGCATATACATATGAGAAAGTAGAACCATGATCTAATAAAATTGAAGCCATGTAGTCACAGAAAAGAATAGTATATGTGATCACCACATCTATTGCCTCTGCCTCGGGCCTGTCTAGAAAGGCGTAGAAGTGATTTCTACTACCTTCTTATGTGCCACCCATGTTGGACTGATTATCACCTATGCTAGCATTACCACCACCCCAGTTGGATTGGGTCCCACCCCTACCAATCGAATGACCACTCCGCTCGCCCTGTGGATGATCTCTATCATACTCATTATCTCATTTACCTGTCGAAGCTCTAAGAGCCTACTACTGACCTGTCTATCGAGATCTAGCATTATTTCTCCAAATATGGCCAACTTACCACACTCATAGCAAGCACGGTCTAAGGTGGGTCACTGAATGTAATGACCCTCAATGTTATTTTCTCTATTTTTGTGTATTTTTTGTGTTTCGAGCTTTCTCATAGTGGCTACAAGTCATTTATGACTTGCCAAAACTGACGATTCAGTTCTCAGGCAGTTTGTTTGTGTTTTAAGTCAATTCCCTTATTTTGAAACTCTTAAAGCTGAAAGACTTGACTTTGGTCAACATTCAAAGTAAACGACTATGGATGAGAATTATGTCAACATTGTTAGCTCTAGTTCATAGACTTTGGGGTAGTAGAACCTTTGGTTTGGGTATCAAGGCTTTTGAACTAGTTTTACGCTATTGGTTGGTTTTGGCTAAAACTAAGGTTTTAGGCATGGGGCTCACTTTTCATCAAAAATGATCTCCGTTGGGAATTTCATCAATTTTATTGAGTCTGGAATGTCATTTTTGGTATGGTAGCATAGTTTATTTGGATGCACAGATCCTGAATAAATCCAAGGGTCTATTTGAGTATTTTAGGATGGTGGAATTGCTGGTTTTTCACCAATTGGTGCAACAAAATCCAACCCTCCACATTCGCAAGGGATCGGTCACGTTCGCGAGCTCGCATACACTGTGGCTCTACTACATCCGTGAAAAAAGGGCTCTAGACCCTGACTTCTTTTCTTCTTTGCATTTGCAAAGGGCTAGCCACTTACAAGAACCTGCGTATGCGATGCCCTCACCGTGTACGCGAAGGCCAATGACCTAGCAATATATATTCTTTCCCCTTTGTTTTTAAATCATTCCTCCACTAAAATTCCTCCATTTATGAGAGCTCAAGCTCAAAAAATTTTGTATGATCATTTGTAAAGCTTAGGGGTTGATTACTTTGTGTCCGCGTTGCTTTTCCACCTATAAATTGTAAGTTTTTGACTCTAAATTCCATTTAATTCTTATTTTTCTCTAGCTTGGGGCTGATTTGGTGGATCAAATTTGGAGTGGATCATGCTCAATTTTTGGTCATGCAATCCTTGTCCTACAAGGAATATAATGGCGGGTTTATTTTTGAATTTTGTAAGCGAGCCCCCCAGTGATTTTTCACTCGATTTTTGACCCTGATTGTAATTTTGCAATATGGATATCATTATTCATGTTTTAACATATAAATCATTATTTTGATATCGTGGAAGCAGTCAGAGGCTTCTCAAAAAGGAAAATCTCTGGTCTAGTGGGTGCATGTGCTCATGTTCGGCCTTCAGATAGGTTACAGATTACCTACTTTAGATTTAGCTCGTTTAATGCATTTGTATGGTATTTTGCTAATTGTTGGTGGGATGTTGTGGTTTAGATATGATTATTTAGGTGATTATAATTCTTCTATCCGGTTTAGGTGACTTAGCATGAAACTGGGGGTTGGGGTCCTTAGTTTAGGTGGTCCTTGTTCCTTTAGGTATTGGTGTAGTTTGTGTAGTACCCTTAGGATCATAATTTACTTGCCTTAGCTTAGCTAGGTTTCTTGTGGTCCCGAGGTGGTTAATTTAAGGATCCATAGTATAGAGTTAGCGATGGACCTTTTAGTAGACTAGGCGCTTGTTATTCGATTCATATTTACCATTTCCCTTTCATATTTATTTTCTGTATATTAAGTAATTGTGGGCCCGAGACTGCAGACGCTGAACTGGCTGGACTCCAGATTAGTATGAATTATTCTTAGCTTAATATTGGTTTGTTGCTCACGTTAGCTTATCTTTGGGTAGTTGTGCGTTTTAGCATAGTTTCGTTTGGTGACTTGTCTTAGTTGGGGTCTCCTTTGGAGTTTACAATTAGTTTGGGATTTTCTAAGTATTTTTATCTAGAATTGTAACCTTTCATTAGTTTGTAGACCCTAGTTTCCTTCAGTGCGGTTTGATTGCGCTCGAAAGTGATATTTGGCGTGATTATTCATCTCTATTCTTATGTTGTTATTGTTTTAATCATGGCATATGAAAGACTTGGTTTACAACTCTATTCTGGTTTCATAAATGAGATTCTTGGAATATTTTAATACAGTTGTCTTTGTTAAGGGAAAATGATCTATATTTGAAAGATTGGTTTTACTGATTATTTAAAAATGCATGCTCGAGAAGACACGTGTTCCGGGTGGATTTACCATTATTCATAGTTGCATGCTCGTTCAGATATGGTTTTGATTTGGTATATAGATTTTGTGAGTCCCCCATGGGTCCTGCCTTTGTAAGCTATAGCTGGAGGAGGAGTATACGGTACTGTTCGGCACTTCACTCATATCATACTGCATATCATGACACTTTTTCACATGCATTATTCCCAGGTTTGATTGCTAGTTAGTATTGCGTGTTGTTTGTATCCTTCAGGCTTATGGGGGGGAGGTCCAGTTGGATCTATCAGTTATTATCTGTACCTTCTGGGTTTATAGGGGTCTGGTTAGGTTTAATAACTTTTTGGTTGTACCTTTCGGGCTTACGGGGGTTTGGTTAGGTTATAGCTAGATCGCTTACTTTGCTTTACTTTACTTACTTTGTGCTCTTACGAGTTATTTACTTTTACTTACCAGTGTTATCTAGTTATGACCTGTTATTTGTTTTCTGACTTGTATTCTATTAACCTTTAGTGTATTCGCACTTTACTATACTTTTATTTTTATTTGAGCTCAGTCGGCCTATGATGCCTATTGGGTACCGCGTGTTTTGGTACTCATGCTTCACTTTTGCATTTTTTCCCTGATGCAGATCCTAGTATGAGTTATTGTTGCTAGTGTTATCCTCGTACAGAGTTATAGATCAGAGACTTAGAGTGAGCTTTTGGCATCCAGAGTTGATCTATCTCTATCTACCTTAGGATTAGTGTTATTATATATTTCAGAGACTGTTTGTATATATCTACTCCTACCTAGTACTCCTTATGTTGTAGTAGCTCTTGTACTGGATGATACCAGTTCTTGGGGGATACTTTTTGTCATGACCCAACTACTCGGATCGTGTGGGCACATACTCTAATCCACCTATATAGGAGAACCCTTACCACAATTTTAAACAGGTATGTGAAAAATCAATAAAAATCATAAATGCTTTTAAAAATTACAACTAGTTTCAAAACCTTTGAATACAGTGAAACCTTTAAAAATACGACAGAAAACCCTTCCCAAAGAACTAGTCTAAACAGGTACAAGAGCTACTAAGAGGGAGTACAAAATCAAGACACAACTTCTACTGTAGGAACAAATAACAGAAGCTGCTGGAGATCTTTACCGCGTCATGCCTGAAACATCTATTGAATCCTGCAACCAGACTATACCTAAAAAAAGTATAGCAAGAGTAGTATCAGTACAAACAACACATACTAGTAGGTATCATTGGCCAAACAGAGTTAGATCACATAAACACAATATAGAAATCATAGAAAGAAAGCATTACAACTTATATAATAATTTAATCCACATCACATTCATCCACTTGTGCTATCTTTGTCCCTCATATTACCTATGAGTATTTCCATCCTTATTCTCATCAACCAACAACAGATAATTCAGTCAAATATAATCAAAATTGAAAATAAACTAATTCAATACCCTGACTACCAATTATTAACCAGATGAACAACTATGACTCTACAACAATAACTTACCCTTATATCAAAGCAACAACTGGTACCATAGAGAAGCGACCATTAGCTAGAGAGTCTTGACCAATTTGAAAGATCATTTAATGTTGTTGAAATAACTAAATTTGGGGTTGTTCAATCAAGTAGAGGAAACTAAATGGAATTCATAACTGTCTCAATCTTATTTTTTCCATTTTTCTTTTTATTGTCTGAATATTCAAGAGCTAAGACCATTCCAATGCCCCCTTTCGCCATGCATAAACTAAACCAATAATTAAGATAAGCATGAAAATGAAAGCTTTTATAAATACATATACACCCAATACATTGAAACTCATTGCCCATGAGTAATCAGACAATAACATAATATATATGTCATTCTTATACAGTCCTAGCCCATACCACTCAAGGATTCCCAATATATGTCAAGTAACCAGACCACACAAGGATTCCAAATATATGTCAAGTAACCTAACAACAAAGGATCCAAATATATGTCAAGTAATTGGACCACACAAAGATCCCACAGCAACAACCATAATACAACCCAGTCCACTCATGGAATGAATATAAACAGCAACAATAACAGTTATCATAAACTCGGTCCACTCACAAAACTGTCAAACTCATCCATACCTTGTACACACTTGCTAAGGGTCTTATAGTCGCCCACTAGTCATAACCTGCAGGGGATGAGCTCTTGTCCATGTACTGTACCGGCGTGGTACTTAAGCCAACTAATGAATCATAGAAACTGTACTGGTATGGTACCCGAGACAACTAATGAATCATAGAAACTATGTTGGTATGGTACCCGAGCCAATCAATAAATAATATCAACTAATCCTGTGAAGATGTCCAAGTATCGGTACATCCCACGATAACAATAGATATCACAACAATCATAACCACAATGATAATAAGCATTCATACTCATATAGTCAATAATCCTTTAATATAACCTCATTATAGGTGATTAACACTTAGGATATCATTTAACAATTACCTTCCTTAAGCATTCCTTGCAATAATAGACAACCACCCAAACACTTGGTCAACTCGAGTTACTCATTTCATGCAAACAATAATTATTCTTTAATATACCAAATCACAAGTAGATTGATTCATTGGTTTCATCAATTGTAGCATGTCCGAAGACCAATCCCTAGCTTATTTAAGTAAGCATTATCAAGCCATATTCATTGAATGTAAGTACTCATTTTAGGAATGCACATTCAATCAATGGAGCCTAAACTCTAGTTGAAGTCATACACTTTTGTACCTTTTACTTTCTAACCCTTAGCCTAACTTGACCTTAGGCTCTTAAATTGTGTGACTGCCTCCTCATACCATAATCAATTCTCATCACTAACCTTAAGTAATATTATCTCATATTCCAAACACACATAATACCAAGTTCACTCTTTTTATGGTAATTAGGTTGAATCACTAGATTATAAGCTCACACAATCTCCTTATCATCTATAATCACATAATTTATATTACAATCCACCATGAGTCATACAAACACAAAACACCCATCAAGGATTCATATATTAACATATAAATATATAATTAGGTCCTTATTACATTAATCACATGTTTTATCTATCCAAACTTCATGCCCGTGGGCCTAGTGCATGATTTCTCCCGTTAAATTTACATTATGAGTATGATTTCTAACCACAGTCTACTACTCACAAACCATAACATACATGGGCACCAAGATGATGCAACAAGTAAGCTATGCCACTGATGATCTTCCTTATTCTTCATATTTTCGAAGGCTAAATCACCTAATAACAATAATTATAAGAGTAGTTAGTAAACTACTCTTCAAACAAATACTTTGGGAATTCAAACCCACTAGTTCTACCATTCAATCTACTCAAAACTCTATATTTTGGAATGATTAGATTAATTTCTAGTCCCAAGGGCATAATCTATCAACACTAGCTCAAATTCAAGGGATTTTCAACCTATTAATTCCCTTTACACCAGAAAATTCTACCTAGGTTAACTTTCTTACCCCACCATGATCAGTGTAATGTTATTCTAAGGATTTTAGAATTAAACGAGTGTTAGATTGATGGAGGGACTTACCTTGAAGGAGGAAATCAATGAAAACTGAAGAAATTGCCCCTCTCTTGCCCTAGCCTAACATTGAACGAGTTTTGAGAGTAAAATAACATTTTAGGTCTAAAAACTGCATTTAACTGTGTGTAGCCTGCTGTAGCAGCCCCGCTATAGCGACCTAATCCTGCTATAGCGGCCTCAGTATTTTAGCACGGACAGTCTTTAGTAAAATATCCATAACTTTTTATTCCGAATTTAGATTAAAAAATCATTAGTGGCATTGGAAAAAAGACTCAAAGATCTTTAATTTGGTGGGTATTGGTCCTCGTAGCCCCTTATATTCTAGCAGGAGTGCTCATTCTAAGTTGACTTTTTTTAAAACTTACCCTGAAACTAAATCGGTAAAGATACTTTCAACTTAACTTTGTGCTAGGGGAATTCTATGACCTTAATTCATAACTAATGCACTCACATACAAAGGAATTGATCCTAACACCTATGACAAATGAGATTCGTATACCTTTAACGTAGATATTTTTAGTAACAATGGAACATGTTGTTACACTTCTCTATATTTTACTCTTTCCGTCCCTATCTATATATTCTTGTTCCGCTTGTTTTCCCTGTATTTAGCATTTGATATCCTATATTCATCTCTTTCTCTTGTTAGCACATTACTTGTCATTCTGGACTAAGGGTTTGGCTTACCTACTAGTGGGTTATAGTAGGTGCCATCACGATCTGAGAAACTGGGTTATGACACTGAACTAGAGCAGACGAAGTGGGGTACCCACCAAAATCTAACAAATGCTAGATTGCCCCTGATGGACCCCAGCAAACACTTGCATCGCAGACTGAATAGGGCATGCAGGGTACCCCTACGAACTCTAACCCATAGAATGTTGACCATTGAAACTGCCCCCTGACCGAGGCTTCTTTGAAGCCATCTTTGCGTAAACCTCTTGTTTCATACCTTCAACATTTTTTACAAACTCAATCACCTCCTAAAAATACCTACCAAAGGATGCCACCTGACGAGCTAAAATCTGAAGCCATGTGTTCAACCCTTTCATGAAACAGAAAATCCATTCCTCTTTAGTATTGATCAACTGTGACTGGGTAAGTGAATGGAATCGAGCCTCATAGGCTGCAATTGATAAATTTCCCTGCTCAATATTAGCAAACTCGTCTCTTCTCTTGTCTCGCATAATACGCGGAACATACTTCTCTAGGAATACCTGGTTAAATTATCTCCAAGTCATTGGGAGTGCCCCAGTAGGCCTACACTCCACCAAAGCCCTCCACCACATTTTTACATTACCCTACAACTGAAGAGTGGCGAACTCAACCCTATACCTTTCAACTATACCCATCATGTGCAGTCGCTTATGGAAATCAATAATGAACTCGTACGCATCCTATGACTCTAAACCATGGAAGATCGCAGGCTTCATTTTGATAAACTTACAGAAAAGATCATGCTTATTGTCGATGTTTACCAAACCTGTTATCGATTGCAGAAAAATACCTATCTCCAAAGCTGCATCCATCCAAAGAGTTACGATAGCAGCATGATGCACCCTCAAATACTATACAGTAGGAACTATAGGTGTGGTTTTGGTCCCTACTAACCCACTCAGAAAACCCAAGACCTACTGAATCATAGCTGACAACATCTGAGCTAGAGCTGCACCTTCTTAAACTGGTGTTGTCTCATCATTCTAAATCGGTACTGCTTCATCCTTTACAACTTCAGGAATATCCCCATGTAGGGGAGGAGACACTAACCTCTCTCGAGTTGGTGTTGTGGCCCGAGCTCTCTCCCTAGTGGGATCTACCCTCATTCCCCTACCTTATCCTTCTCTTGCATATCCCTTTCATGAACCGCAGCATCAATGACTGGTTCGGGCACCATTGCTCTTACTTATTAAGCACGTGGTCTCAAAATCTGCGAGAATAAGAGTGAAAGAGTCAGTTATCAATTTGGATCGACATATATCAACTGGAATCAAGTAATAGCATGAAGGAAAGAAGAAGTTGAGTATTCCTAATATCCAGTAGACTCTCAAAAAAAGTACAAATGTCTCTATACCATTCCACTAGACTTTACTAGACTAGTTCTTGTACGATGAGATTGATGAACCTAGGGCTCTGATACCAACATTGTCATGATCCAAATGGCCATGAGTGATACCCACACTTACCCTCCGGTGAGAGAATCATTCAACCCAAGACTTAACCCAAACACTTAACCAATTTTAGATGGAAAATAGCAAACCAACTTCAAGTAAATGAAGATAGTTTAAAACTAAATAAATATTAAGTGCGGAAATATTCAACTATCTATTACAACTCCACAAGATGTGAAATTCATACTACAAGAACTCTAAACACAATCAAATGTCTAAAATATCCAAAAACTAACAAAACAAAATAGAGTTTTCATCATCCAAAAGAAGGACAATGACCCAGATGAGGATCCATGGCAGCCTGAGATGTAGTGTTCATCCTTGGATTGTAATCAACAGTCCTAACTAGAGGTGAGATCACATATGAGCCTCTCGAACATGGTATGTAATTAACAAAAGAAGAGTACATGGTAGTATCAGTACAAACCACTACGTACTGGTAGGTATCATAGGCCAACTCAGTTTAGTACAAGTATGAATTTAAATTAGACAACAAGCAAAATGGAACTCAACACTTAGCAAATATTTCAGTCAACAGATAATCACCTCATGTCAAACTAACAAGTCTGCAACACATCAAGTAAATCAAGAACATCATTATCATAATTCAAGTGCTTACACTCTCAACAGTAACATTACATGGGGATCTATATACACCTAACCTTCATGATTATACTTAGTGTAATGACCGGGTCTGTCATTATGGGTAGTCCAATCATGCCAAGTTTTAGAGTTAGAAAACTCTGGGTTTGGGAGTTTGAAATTTTGGGCTAGGCTAGCCTCGACCGATTTTGGAGTGAGGTAGAGTCTAGGGAAATCCAGGAAAGGATTGGTCCTTGTGTATTGTTTTGAACTATTTTTACATGTAGCCAAGGCATAAAGGAGTCTGTGGACTTTTCGGAATCAAATTTGGGTAAGTAGAACTCCCGAAATCGCATTTGACGTGAAGGGGTTGTTTCGGGTCATCGGGGAAAGTAAGTGTGTTGTAAAATGGGCAAATTTTGGAGATTTTTGGACATTCTGTCTGTGACGAGCGCAATGACTCCATCATAGCGACCTCTACTATAGTGGTGGAAAATACCGCTATAGCGGTGGTCAAGGCGGTCAACATTCACTTAAGATTGCTATAGCGGAAGTCATCCACTATAGCGGGACTGCTATAGCAGAGCGGGGACCGCTATAGTGGGCCGATGAGTTTCTAATGCAGAAACTTCCCTAAAACAGTTCAGTTTTTTACAATTCATTTTGGGAGAAGGGCTAGGCAATTCCAGGCATTTTTCTTTCTTTTTCCGTCAAAATTCTTCCCTAAGGTAAGGTTCTTTTTCCCCAATCTTTGTAATACGTTTCCTATGCAGTAGAATCGCTAGGAGGGAATTTGAGGAAAGGTTGGAATAACCTAGGAATGGTAGAAATCGGGGAAGAAAGAGGATTCCAAGCATGTATGTTCTTGGGTACTGATAAAAGTATATTTTTATGATCATAGGTTGGTTAATTCTACATTTTTACCCGCAAATATGATAGAAGTAGGAGAATTAACGGTGGAAAAGCCTAGGAAAAGGATGGGATGATCATGGGTGGCTTGGGGTTTAGGGATTTGGTGTAATCCGGGTATTGTGCAGGCCTTGCATGTTAATTGTATATACCTGTGGGTTATTTTAGACCAAGAATGAGAAAGGAATCCAGAACACGGGAAAGCTCGGGTTGAATAGAGCTTGTATCATTTCGAGGTAGGTGATGGCTTACATTTTCTGTGAATGTTGTATATTCATGTGCTTGTATCTAAGTGATTGTATGAATTACATTGCTTAGAGAAGTTGTATAGAATGTCTAAGGTTCCTGCTTTACAGTCTGTGATTTGAACGGTATTTTCTTGTTGGTTTACAAGTTGTTTGTTCATGTATTTGACTATAGATTATTGACATTCGGTATGCTTGGGTACCACGCCTGGTACGGGTATAACAACTGGTTGCCACAGGTACCACGCTTGGTACGAGTATAATAATTGGTTGGAACGGGTACCACGCCTGGTACGGGTTTACTTTTGTTGTATCATTGCATTGTTATTATTGTGTTGCATTAATTGATATTGGTTCCTTGAGTGGACCGGGTTGCTTATTGAAATGTGTTATT
The DNA here is from genome assembly GCA_003996215.1 of Jaltomata sinuosa. NCBI lineage: Eukaryota > Viridiplantae > Streptophyta > Magnoliopsida > Solanales > Solanaceae > Jaltomata > Jaltomata sinuosa. Next base: position 297,531 of record QJPP01000737.1, on the reverse strand, counting down.
GGTTTGGTGGTCCTTGAGAGTCCAGGGAAATTCTGGTTAATTGTTGTGTTGGTCTTGGTTTAGGCCGGGTTGTTCATTGAAATTTGTGTTGGTCTTGGTTTAGGCCGGGTTGTTTCAAGGTATATATGTGTAGTCTAGAGGGGATCCCAGAGTGGGTCCAGACTAGACAGAAAGGTATAGTTAATGGTATATGGTTGTGGCTTAGAGTTAGGTGGTGGATTTCATGCGAGAACAGGCTCAGTAGAGACTGGTAGTCTAAGTGTGTTTGTGGCTATTTATGCATATTTTCCATACCTTATACTTGATATTGATGTACTGTTATACACTGTTTATTTGGAAACTGGTTGATGATCCTACCAGTACACAGTGGTGGTGTACTGATACTGCACTTGCCTGTCTTTTGGTGAGTACAGGAAATCTTCCAGCAACTGAGACGCGACCTCATCTTTAGCGCTGATGATTTCTGACTTCAAGGGTGAGCTGTTTGATCAAGCTACCTTGGGCTTATCTTTAGAGTTGCAGTCCACTTGTTTCGGACATGAACTATTCATATTTTCTTTTGGGGTTGCATCCCCATATTTTTTATATTGGTAGTGATGTTTGGTACAACGACTTTTAGTTCCTGGGAGGGATTTTCCACAGATTATATTAAAGCTTTAGTTTTGCATTGTTTAAATGTTAGTTTGCTTTCTGTTTGCTGGTTTTAGCCTGTTAGTCTATGCAAAGGGTTGAACTCTACTGGTTCGCTCATCCGGGGGTTGGGTGGGTGCCACTCACGATGGTCTGGGTCATGACAAAGATGGTATCAGAGCCTAGGTTCATTGATCTCGTCGTACCAAATAGGTCTAGTAGAGTCTTGCGGAATGGTGCAGAGATGTACGTACTTTTCTTCGAGAGGCTATGGGGCTTTAAGAAAAACTATCTCTTCCTTCTTTCCTTCGTGCTATAACTCGATTCCAATTGGTATCTGGTGATACAAATTGGTATCTAGCCTCATTCACTCTTATGTCCGCAGATGGTTACTACAAGTAACAATGGAGCAAGGCTAGCGGTCCCAACAGCGGGCTCGACAGTTCATGGCAGAGGTAGGGGAAGGGGCAGGGGACGAGCTGGAGCCGCACCCGCCAGGGGTAGAGCTCGAGCTGCTACTGCACGTGAGGTAAGCCCCCCTCCCCCCACCTCAGGAGCATGTGGCTGAGGACGTAGAAGAAGTGGTTGTAGAGGATGGAGGGTTCAAGCAGAGGCGGCACCAGTTGGGGGTGTAGGCCTTCCTTCTATGACACCGGAAGCTTTTAAGCAGGCGTAGGATATTCTGAGTGGGTTGGTTGGTGCTGGAGCCATACCTGCAGCTTATGCAAATTAGGCCTTATATACTCAACCAGCGGTTACTACAACACCCAGGATGGACGCAGCTTCGGGCACAAATGATCTCCTCAGGCCAATGTTAGGCCTAGTGATGACAGGAAATGAGCATGAGATGATGACTAAGTTCCTTAAGTTGAAACCTCCGATGTTTTAGAGTACATACAAGGAGAATGCTTATGAGTTCATCCTGGATTGCCATGAGAGGTTATGCAAGTTGTGTATTGTACGTCAGCATGGGGTTGAGTTTGTCACTTTTCAGCTGTAGGTGATGCCAAGGAGTGGTGGATGTCTCATGTTGAGTGTGGGTCTTCTATTCTACCTCTACTAACTTGGGAGTAGTTCTACGCGTTATTTCTAGAGAAGTACGTTCCCCGTACTTTGAGGGACCGGAAGAAGGATGAGTTTCTGAACTTGGAGCAGGGTAGCATGTCGGTCTCAGCTTATGAGGCTAAGTTCCATGCGTTGTCTTGTTTTGCTACACAGATGTTGGGTTTCGAGGAGGAACGGGTCCGGTTGTTCGTCGAGGGTCAGAATAGTGAACTGCAGGTACTGTCAGTGCATATGACTTCTTCAAGAAAGGGCTTTAATGATGTGGTGGATTATATGAAGAAGATAGAAGGATTTAGGCAAGCAGGGCAGGCTAAGGCTTTAGCCAAGAAGCCCAGGAATAAGGGAAACTATGGTGGTTCATACTCCAGGGGGAAGCATCAGCAGGCTTACCTGTCCCGTCCTATTCAGTCAGCTCTGCCAGCTACTACAGGTGGTTGTCAGGGAGCTCAGTCTTCAGATCCTAGAGGCCAGGGAGCGTCCTATACATCAGCTAGCAGACCTACTCTTGACCGTGGTTTCTTCCATTGTGGTGAGCTGGGCCACTTTAAGAGGGAGTGTCCACATAGGCAGACAGGTAATCAGGGTCAGCAGTAGACTAGAGTTGTGGTTCTGGCAGGCAGAGGCGGTAATGCTAGGGGTCTTCTACAGAGTGGGCGAGGAAATTTGCAGGGAGTCCGTGGAGATCGAGGGAACGACGGTGCAGGCAGGGATGCAGCGTAGCCGGCTCGAGAAGTTACCCAGATTGATGATCAGGCTCATTGATATGCTTTTCCAGGGAGGACCGAGGCGGAAGCCTCAGATGCAGTGATCACAGGTACTCTTCTTGTTTGTGATAAAATAGCTTCAGCATTATTTGACCCAGGCTCTACGTATTCTTATGTGTCTGTGAGTTTTGCTTTGGGGATGGGTTTGACTTGTGATATCCTTGATTCCCCTATCCATGTTTCTACCCCAGTTGGAGAGTCTGTGATTGTAACTCATGTGTATCGTGACTGTTCTGTTGTGTTTGTGAGGTTACATACTTAGGTAGACTTGGTAATTCTGGATATGGCAAATTTTGATATTATCTTGGGTATGACCTGGCTATCTCCTTATTATGCTGTGTTGAACTGTAACACCAAGACTGTGGCTCTAGAGATTCCGAGTTAGGATAGACTAGAGTGGGAAGGTGTGTACAGGCCTAAACCAGTTAAGATAATATCATTTGTTTGGGCTAGGAAGCTAGTGGGGAGGGGGTGTCTAGCCTTCTTCGCTCATCTCCAGGATGATAGTGTGGAGTCCCCGCCTATTGAGTCAGTTCCATGGTTTCCGAAATTTTAGAGGTGTTTCCAGCAGACTTGCCTGGTATGCCTTCAGACAGGGATATAGATTTTTGTATTGATTTGGAGCCAGGCACTCATCCTATTTCCATTCCTCCGTATCGTATGGCTCCAGCAGAGTTAAGGGAACTTAAGACTCAGCTGCAAGAACTCCTAGATAAGGGATTTATATATCCCAATGCTTCGCCTTGGGGTGCTCCAATTTTATTTGTGAAGAAGAAGGATGGTAGTATGCGGATGTACATAGATTATAGGCAGTTGACCAAGGTGACCATCCAGAATAAGTACCCTCTACCCCACATAGATGATTTGTTTGACCAGTTTTAGGGTGCATCGGTGTTCTCAAAAATCAACTTGAGGTCGGGGTACCATCAATTAAAGATTAGGCCTGAGGATATTCCAAAAATTGCTTTTCAGACTCGGTATGGGCATTACAAGTTTCTAGTAATGACGTTTGGTTTGACCAATGCGCCGGCAGCATCCATGAGTTTGATGAATGGGGTGTTTAAGTCCTACTTTGATTCCTTCGTTATCGTGTTTATCGATGATATTTTAATCTACTCTAAGAGTAGGGAGGAGCATGATAATCATCTTCGTATTGTGCTGGATATCTTGAGGCACCAAAAGCTTTATGCAAAATTCACTAAGTGAGAGTTTTGGTTGACTTCCCTGGCATTCTTGGGGCATGTAGTGTCAGAAAAGAGGGTGATGGTGGATCTCCAGAAAATTGAGGCAGTCAAGAGTTGGGTTCGGCCTAGCTCTATGACCGAGGTAAGGAGTTTTGTTGGGCTCGCAGGGTACTACTGGAGGTTTGTTAAGAATTTTGCTTCTATTACTACTCACCTAACCAGGCTGACACAGAAGGATGTACCATTCGTGTGGTCCGACAAGTGCGAGGAGAGCTTCCAAAATCTCAAGACACTTTTGACCACATCCCCTATTTTGTCCTTGCCGGTTGAAGGTAAAGGCTTTGTTGTTTACTGTGATGATTCACATTCTGGTTTGGGTGTTGTGTTGATGCAGGATAGGAATGTGATAGCCTATGCATCCAGGCAATTGATGGTGCATGAGAGGAATTACCGACTCACAATTTAGAGTTGGCAGTGGTGGTTTTTGCATTGAAAATTTGGAGACACTACCTTTATGGTGTCAAGTGTGAGGTATTCACAGATCATCGCAGTCTGCAGCACGTTTTCACTTAGAAGGATTTGAATCTGAGGCAGAGGAGGTGGATGGAGCTATAGAAGGATTATGATGTGACCATTCAGTACCATCCGAGTAAGGCTAATGTGGTGGCAGACGCATTAAGCTGGAAAACAGTTAGCATGGGTAGCTTGGCTTGTTTGGGGGCATCCAAATGACCACTAGCTAAGGAAATTAGGGCCTTAGAGGCCAAGTTCATGCACTTGGGTGTTTCAGATCAAGGTGGGTTATTGGCCAGCATTGAGGTCAAGGCCACGTTCATAGAGGAAATAAAGGCAAAACAGTTTCAGGATCCAAAACTGGGTAAGTTGCAAGGTAAGGTAATATATGAGGAGTCCAGAGACGTCATGTTAGACTCTGGTGGAGTGTTGCATTTCAAGGAGAGGATTTGTGTTCCTTGGATTGATGATATAATTCAGAGAATCTTGGCGGAAGCCCATGGTTTGCGGTACTCAATTCATCCGAGTGTGACCAAAATATACAGGAACTTGAGGCAGCGTTACTGGTTGCCCGGGATGAAAAGGGACATAGTGGATTTTGTGTCCAAATGTTAGAACTGCCAGCAGGTAAATTATGAACATCAGAGACCTGCAGGACTACTTCAGAGAATGTCAATTCCAGAGTGGAAGTGGGAAAGGATAGCCATGGATTTCGTGGTGGGTCTTCCCAAGACATTGGGGAAGTATGACTCACTTTGGGTCATTGTTGACAGGCTGACCAAGTCTGCTCATTTCATTCCGGTCAAGGTAGATTACAATTTGCAACAGTTGGCTATGATCTACGTGAAGGAGATTGTGAGACTGCATCGGGTACCAATGTCCATCATTTTAGATAGAGGTACACAGTTTACTTCTATGTTCTGGGGAAAGTTAGATGAAGAGTTGGGTACACAACTCACTTTTAGCATATCCTTCCATCCTCAAACTAATGGTCAGTCATAAAGGATGATCCGGGTATTAGAGGACATGCTGAGAGCATGTGTGATGGACTTCGGGAGTCATTGGGACCAGTTTCTACCATTGTGCAAATTCTCGTACAATAATAGCTACCACTCCAGTATTGATATGGCACCGTTCGAGGCACTGTATGGGAGGAACTGCAGATCACCAGTTGGGTGGTTTGAGGAAGGCGATGTAAAGCCTCTGGGCATAGACTTAGTGAAGAATGCGCAAAACAAGGTAAGGGGCATTCAGACTAAGTTGTTGGCTGCTCAAAGCAGGCAGAAGGAGTATGCAGACCGCAAGGTCCGGGACATGGACTTTTAGGCTGGTGAACATGTATTGTTGAAGGTGTCATCAATGAAAGGGGTTATGCGGTTTGGTAAGAAGGGAAAGCTTAGCCCTCGGTTCATCAGTTCGTTTGAAGTTCTTAAAATTGTGGGGCCAGTGGCTTACAAGTTAGCACTCCCACCTAGTTTGTCAAGCGTCCATCCGATATTCCATGTATCCATGCTTAAGCGATACCATGGGGATATGGATTACATCATCAAGTGGGATGAGGTACCTTTTGATAAGGATCTTCGTTATGAGGAAGAACAAGTTTTGATTCTTGCTCGGGATGTCCGGAGGTTGAGGACAAAGGTGATTGACATGGTGAAGGTTCAGTGGAAGCATTATCCAGTTGAGGAAGACATTTGGGAAACCAAGAAGGACATGCGAGACAAGTACCCTCAACTGTTTGAGGATTCAGGTACTACACTTCCTTCCTTTTATTTTCGTAATTTCGAGTTTGATCGTTCGGGGATGAACGATGGGTAAATTGGTATTTCTTATAATGACCGGGTCCGTCGTTACAGGTAGTCCAATCATGCCAAGTTTTAGAGTTAGAAAATACCGGGTTTGGGAGTTTGAAATTCTGGGCTAGGCTAGCCTCGGCTGGTTTTGGTGCAAGGAAGAGTCTAGGGAAATCCAGGTAAGGATTGGTCCTTGTGTCTTGTTTTGAACTAGTTTTCCACGTAGCCAAGGTATAAAGGAGTCCGGGGGACTTTTCGAAATCAAATTTGGGTAAGTAGAACTCCCGAAATCGCATTTTACGTGAAGGGGTTGTTTTGGGTCATCGGGGAAAGCAAGTGTGTTGTAAAATAGGCAAATATTAGAGATTTCCGGACATTCTGTCTGTGACGAGTGCAACGGCTCCATCATAATGACCTCTGCTATAGCGGTGGAAAATACCGCTATAGCGGTGGTCAAGGCGGTCAACATTCACTTAAGACCGCTATAGCAGAGCGAGGACCGCTATAGCAGGCCGATGGGTTTTTAATCCAGAAACATCCCCAAAACAGTTCAATTTTCTACAATTCATTTTGGGAGCAGGTCTAGGTGATTCCAGGCGTTTTTCTTTCTTTTTCCATCAAAATTCTTCCCTAAGGTAAGGTTCTTGTTCCCCAATCTTTGTAATACGTTTTCTATGCGGTAGAATCGCTAGGAGGGAATTTGGAGAACGGTTGGAATAACCTAGGGATGGTAGAAATCGGGGAAGAAAGGGGATTCCAAGCATGTATGTTCTTGGGTACTGATAAAAGTATATTTTTATGATCATAGGTTGGTTAATTCTCTGTTTTTACCCGTAAAAATAATAGAAGTACGAGAATTAATGGTGGAAAAGCTCGGGAAAAGGGTGGGATGATCATGGGTGGCCTGGGGTTTAGGGATTTGGTATAATTTGGGTATTGTGTAGGCCTTGCATGTTAATTGTATGTACCTGTGTGTTAGTTTAGACCAAAAATGAGAAAGGAATCCGGAACGCAGGAAAGCTCGGGTTGAATAGAGCTTGGATCATTTCGAGGTAGGTGATGGCTTACGTTTTCTGTGAATGTTGTATATTCATGTGCTTGTATCTAAGTGATTGTATGAATTGCATTGCTTAGGGAAGTTGTGTAGAATGTCTAAGGTTCCTGCTTACAGTCTGTGATTTGAACGGTATTTGCTTGTTGGTTTACAAGTTGTGTGTTCATGCATTTGACTGTGGATTATTGAAATTCAGTTAGCTCGGGTACCACGCCTGGTACGGGTATAATAAATAGTTGGCACGGGTACCATGCCTGGTACGAGTATAATAATTGGTTGGCACGGGTACCACGCCTGGTACGGGTTTACTTTTGTTGTATCATTGTATTGTTATTATTGTGTTGCATTGATTGATATTGGTTCCGTGAGTGGAACGGGTTGCTTATTGAAATGTGTTATTGGTTTGGTGGTCCTTGAGAGGCCAGGAAAGTTTTGTTTAATTGTTGTGTTGTTCTTGGTTTAGGCCGGGTTGTTCATTGAAATTTGTGCTGGTCTTGGTTTAGGCCGGGTTGTTTCAAGGTATATATGTGTAGTCTAGAGGGGATCCCAGGGTGGGTCCGGACTAGACAGAAAGGTATAGTTAATGGTATATAGTTGTGTCTTAGAGTTAGGTGGTGGATTTCATGCGAGAACAGGCTCAGTAGAGACTGGTAGTCTAAGTGTGTCTGTGGCTATTTATGCATATTTTCCATACCTTATATTTGATATTGATGTACTGTTATACACTGTTTATTTGGAAACTGGCTGATGATCCTACCAGTACACAGTGGTGGTGTACTGATACTGCACTTGCTTGTCTTTTGGTGAGTACAGGAAATCTTCCAGCAGCTGAGACGCGACCTCATCTTTAGCGCTGATGATTTCTGACTTCAAAGGTGAGTTGTTTGATCAAGCTACCTTGGGCTTATCTTTAGAGTTGCAGTCCACTTGTTTCGGACATGAACTATTCGTAGTTTCTTTTGGGGTTGCATCCCCGTATTTAAGATATTTGTAGTGATGTTTAGTATAGCGACTTTCAGTTCCTAGGAGGGATTTTTTGCAGATTATATTAAAGCTTTAGTTTTGCATTGTTTAACTACTAGTTTTCTTTCTGTTTGCTAGTTTTAGGCTGTTAGTCTAGGCAAAGGGTTGAACTCTACTGGTTCGCTCATTTGGGGGTTGGGTGGGTGCCACTCACGACGGTCTGGATCGTGACACTCAGTTCCTTTAGTTCATCTCAATTCACTTTTCTAATCCACAGTATTTATCAACAATGTAAAAGTAACTAAAAATGTGTACATACATGCTAAAAGGACTTATTTCTCCCCAACTAGTCATGACCTACAGGGGATGCACCAGGGTCTATGTACTGTACTGGCTCGTGGTGCTTAATCCATAGTAACCAAATGAAAGATAATACATGTACCAGCTCATGGTACCCGATCTATAATAACAATAATCAATGTCAATATTTGTACCGGCTCATGGTACCCGCTCCAACTAACAATATGAACCTATGGTTCCAAGGTTCTACCTTTCAGGATATACCCAGTGTACCAATCTTACATACACTCTATTATTCAAGTTCTTTTAAACAAAATCATGTAAATATAGCTTATTCATTCAAGCACACAACATGATCATAATCATTAACTCAAACACGTTAGAAGATCAATCACAAGTCATTTAATTCAAACACATAAAGGACTAAAATGAGTCCCTACTCGAATTAAATTATAACCTACCTCGAGTGAAGAATTCTCAACTCAAGAAAGTTTAATTGTTGAAGCCTTTCCTTTCCTTAAATCCTCAACACGTTCAAAGTCAAAAATCAAATGAGTATAAGAGTAATTAATTATTTACTCTTTATTTTCAAGCCTTGGGAATTTAACCCACTAATCTATCCTTATTCAAGGTTTGTAACATTCTCCAAGGGTATATTAATCACCAAATAGCCCCAGATTATTTATATGATCAACATTCAAAAGGTTTCTAACAAATTTCCCCCTTTTAGCCATTTTTATGTTAAAGGTCATACCTTTATGGCACTCAAGGTTCCCAATTCATTCAAAATATGCTAAGAACTATCAAATTCATGCTAGAAAGTATAAAATAATATCCTAGGATTAATTTGAGGTGAAATTACACCTACCCATAGGGTTTTTCTCACTTTTCATATCTTTTGGGCTCTAAGCCCACAATTTCACTATTAAACTACAATCTAATGATCTTACAAGAAATAATAATTGTTAAACAAAGAGGTTTATGGAATAACTTACCTCAAATGAAGGAAAATGTCCTAATCTTGGGGAAATCATCTTCTTGGAGCTCTAGAACAAAACTTAGAGTTTTTGAGAAATAAACTCTGAAAACTGACTTAAGTCAGGTAATTTTCCCTGTCTCTTGCCATGGCGGTCCTTTTTTTTGCTTTGGCAAGACTGTAGTGGAAGGACTTGGCTCAATGTAGTGGGCTTTGACTACTCATTAGGCTTGCTATGGTGGAACTTATTCACTACGACGAACTCGCTACGGCAGGAGATACATCGTTGCAGCAACAACAAAAATAGAATATCGAAAACTTGCCCAAAACTCCCTATTTCACAACATAACCTTGGTTTTTAGACATCACGAATCAATTCTAACACAGTAACCACCATATTCAGAGTTTTATGAACCCATTTTCTATTCCAAAACTTCCTACAGGATCCTACACCACTCGACTATTCACCACAGAACACCACAACATTAAACATTATATCATCAATAAAGAATTGCCACTGAAGCACATAACACTAGATTTTTATTAAAACTCACCCAAACTTGAGATTTTATCAACTCTCAACTTAGAGAAAAACTCTAACTGGGGACTTACACTCCAACCACACTATAATGATGGACCACGTCATTAACACATTCTTAAGTTATGAGTGTCAGATTGGATAAATAATTTCATCGTGTGATGTTTGAATGTTCTACATGTCTATTTTGGTGGTTATTTACTGTCTTTGAGAAGTAGCACCTTTATCATATAGACATTTAGAATTTGATTCTAGATTTGAATTCTTACATCACATGCGGTATGGATTTTTATGTGTTGATACTGTTTTGTGCTAGGAACTTTGACACTGACCCATCATGCCATTTGTTATGTTTTTGGTTCATGATCTTGTTAATATTTGCATTGATTTGTTTAACTTGAACCGACACAATTTCTTTATTAAGTAGTTAGTAGAGAGTAATTTTTACTAGGAGTAGTTAATTAAAGATGTTTTAATTTATTTAAAATAATTACTAATATTTCCCCTTTTACGTTGTGCATGAACTCTGTTTTGAGTCCATTTTGAATTCACAAAATCTCAATTATCTTGTTTGAATAAATGCACAACATGTATTATTCTATTGATTCATTCCCCTATCTCAACTGAACATAGAAACACTATAAGCCCAAGCCCCAAAGCACATCAACAACAACAGTAAGGAAATACTTGGGCAAAAACTCAAATAAATAACAAGAGTAGCATTAGCAGCTTGAATTATTTGGGCCAAAGTCTAGATGAAACAAGCATAGTGGTGACAAAGAAATGTTTGGGCTAAGCATAAATAAATGAAGACATGAAAAGTAGTAGCAACAAAAATTGGGCTAATAACCCAATTAAATTTTTTAACCCTTTCCATATATTATGTATGTATATGTTTAGCACTAACACTTTTTTTTTTAACTTGGATGGTTTACTTTTAACGGAGATAAAATATCATAGAGTTGATCTTTTCGTATTTTAACAACCTAATTCACTATTTTTTTTTGGCGTTGAATAGCTTTCTTAGAACTTATGTTTTCTTTAAAACAGGTTCCATAACTTAGACAAATTTGGAATTAATGACCATGTTTTCTAAAAGAGTGGCAAACTCCCAATGTTAGTTTATACGTAGAAAGTATTTAGGCTTATTTCATTCTTTACTTAATGTCACGATCTAAAAATGAAGCAATCACAAAGGGCGATCCTATCTGCCTTATTCGATACTCAATCACAACCCTTTCTAAGAAAAATAGACCCGAACTAGCAGCTAATGTCAATAACATATTATATCAAATTCAGATAATTTGAAATCGCAATCAAGTCAAGTAAGAGTAATAAACCACTTTCATAATCACTCAATCACTTATCACACCATATCAACACAATATAAAGAGAAGTGAGATAATATATGCATATGATGTGATGCCTCCTACCTGACCAAAAAACTCTATATATCCGCCTCTATTACCGAATGGTCAAGATCCATGAGGGACTCATGAGGTCCATATACTCACCTTGCACCAAAAAGTATCCTGGATGAAAATATCATGTACCGGATAACCCTTTACCAAAAGATATCTCGAATGACCCTTTACCGATATTTATCCTCTTACTTACTCAATGTTCATGTGCATGAGATACAATGTCAAAAATAACAAATCTTATACCAGACTCAATCCTCAACACATACAACTTTAAACAAGTCTAAAATAACTAACTAAAATAGGACAGTGAAAGAATAATCAATTGAGTGTCTTATATGCGACCTTTCAGACATCAATCATTTTGGTAAATATAAGTGAGCCACACAACTATTTCACCAATACTACCACTAGAAATTAAGCTCACATAATTCAACAAGTCGGGAAGAAAGTTTTCAATTACCCATAACATAGCACCGGTACTCATATAAATACTTGTCATCTTATTTAAACAGCACTCCCACTATCAATTATCCCTTTACACAGTTAAAGAATATATTAACACTTTAAAAAGACAAAGAAAGTCTCAACTTACTTTAATTGAAGCTCAAAAATTTAAATTATGGCTTTGCCCCTCCTCATAGACTTTGAACGATTTAAATCTGGTTAAATACACAATCTAAATAAGTAAATGAGTCTGTAGACATTCATACTGTTATATTTCTATACAGGCAAAAAAGTTAACCCCGAACCCCCAAGGGTACAACGGAATCTTTTTTGAATATCAGAGTACGAATAAAGTAAGGAACTCAAATTTATAATTTTATCAGAAATGGAGATCAATTTGACCTTCAAATAAAATAATTTTATTTTCCAATACTTAGAAAAATAACCCCAAATTTCCAATCTTTAAACACCATTAATTCTTTAATTCAATAATAATTTACTAGAGAAGATATAATTAGGCATAAGAATCTTACCCCACGAAGAAATATTCAGAACCTCTTATTTTTTCCCAAAACTGTGCTCCTAAACTCCCCAAATCGGGATTTGAAATAATATAATTGAACTAAAAAGATAATACTGATCACTTACAATGATTTCTCCAAAGCAAAACCCTGACCACAGCCGCGATACTGCATGAGAAGAAAAATCTCTATAGCGATGAAAGCAACTCGACAAGCCTGGCTTCGTAGAAGTGGGCCTCCTCTCACAGGAGCAGGCTCGTTGACATGATAAAAGCTTGCAGTCGCGACCCTGCTAATATGGACGAGCCTCGTCGAAGTGGGTGACACCGACCTCGATCCTTTTTGTCGAAGTAGAAACTTGTTCATCGGTGCGGCTTTGTCGATGCGGTTCCTTTTTTTGTAAGTGCGACTCTGTAGGTGTAGCTGGACAAGATATCAGCAACCACATCAGTCCCCAAATCAGTTCAAACCTCAAAATCAACCCTCATAAATCATTCGCAACCCAACAAAAATAAACCAAACATGTAACATGATTTTAAAAAATATTTCTGACCTGTTATAATCATCAAAATACCAATTTGATTTATCTTAACTGAGTATTGACAAAAGTCAACTCTAAGCTTCTTAAACTTCAAAAATTCCATCCAATGACCCAAACTGCATCTGAATTCCTCGGGACCTGAATCAGTTGTCCAACTAAGCAAAAAATCACCTTCCTAACCTAACAGAAATGTTGAATTTTGTTTCGAGCTTATTTTTTGCAAATATTGACTTTGATTAAACTTTTCAACTTTTCAACCTTCCAAACTAAAAAATCTTTCAAAACTCATCCAACTACCTCGAAAACTGTTTTGCACATCCTCACATGCCACAAATATCATACAGAAGCTATGGAAAAGGGCAAAATAGACAAAATACACAAAAGTCACAAAACGGTGAGAGTCATTACACTTAAGGCCCAAATATAATCTCATATACACAATTTAAGACAATCTCATGATCTTCAATTGTAAATGACTATTTCAACTTGCGAGAATAGCTTAAAGATTTTCTATATATTTTTAAGCTATTAAATAAGAAGTATGAATTAATTATGCTAAATGTAGTTATAAATTTGGACTGGCCGTTTAGTTTTAAGTCTTAACCCGGACAAGTATAATTAAGTTATTTAAACATTAAGTATTCAGACATGTTCATTTTTACGGAACAAGAGAATATTTAAATATTAATAACTTTATTTACTTTTGAAATAGCTTAAGCCTATTTATTTAAATGTTAGTAACTTTATTTACTTTTGAAATAACTTAAGCCTATTTATCTGTTCAAAACACTATAATTCTTTCTTAAATAAGTTATACTATTTTTAGTCAAAATTATTTAAATTCGTCTACAATCATATTTATGAAATTTTTGAGATGCCTAACACCTTCTTCAAAAAAGTCATTTGAACTTTTACCCTTTCTCTGATTTTAACAAAAAAAAATTCTTTTCAGAAATATCTTTTTCAAAGATTTTTTAATTTCGTAAAAAATAAATGACGACTCTATTCATCCAGTAATAGTCAAATTATTGGCACGCTCTTAATTTTAAGTGTAAAAATGAATCATAACATGAACGACGAGCGAAAAGAAGATGAAGGATAACAAAGAGGATGATGGGATAGAGTGATAGTCCTTTAGTGGTGTTGTGATGATGGTATATTATGTGAAGAAGAAAAGTAGAGGTGTTGCAAATAATGTGCCTTATAATAAAACGGGGTGATAGGAGAGTGAAGAAATAAGAGAGAGATGGATCAACTACTTGGGAGAGAAAGGATTTGAAAATTTTATTTTTTTATACTGTCTCTTCGAAAAAGGAAGCACCAATATATATAAAAGAGGATTATGAACGCACTGATATGGCATGTGTCATGACCCGATTTCTCAGGTCATGATGGCACCTAAAACTCTCCAGTAGGCGAACCAATCTCCGTAGCCCAGAATGGTTAGTAATGGGCTACTACCTAAGCAAGCACGCACAATAAGCAGAAATAAATGGAAGCAAATAAATAGAGCAACACGAAAGGAGAACAACCAATATATACATGAAAAGGAACGACACCATCCCACGGCCTGGTATCGATAGTACAGGAGCCTCTAATAAAATACAGAGTACTAGAGAGAACAAAATAGAATATACAACTGTCTCTAAATAACAAAAGAGAGTAATAGTGCCAAAAGAGGAGATGTAGTCAAGCCCCGATCGGCAGGAGCTCACCCAAGTCTCGAATATCCAAAAGCTACACGAGTATCCACGTGGTCAGCGGCGATAGCTCACACTAGGATCTGCACCAGGAAGATGCAGAAGTGTAGTATGAGCACCAATTGCAAAGCAACGGGTACCCAGTAGGCATCTAGACCGACTGAGCGCATATAAGATATAAAAATAGTAAATAGCAGACAACAAAGAAAATAGTCACAGAAACAAACAGAGGAAAGCACACAGAAACTAGCACGGATAAAAGAAAAAGAGAATACAAGCATACTATGCTAGCCACAGAAGATATATATCACATACCATAGGTGAAGGAAAGAAGAACGCACCTGGATCCTTGCAACAACAATATATAAAGAGAGAGTTTAAGAAGAATGGCGGTATACCGGTAACATTAAATGAAAGGGAAGGAAAGAAAGGCAAGTAAATATACTCATGCTTAAAACAATACTATTAATGAATCATGCCAATAACACAACTCTAAGGATAAGAATAATCAGAAAGCAGCCTGACAAGTACAAGCCTAGGATAGAATAAGCTACAACACCAAAGCTTGAAAGGCCACTAACCAGTGTCATAATAAGATAGAATACGCTAATCCACCAATGATCGGAAGGCCACTAATACAATGAGATAGCATAACATAATCTACCTATAGTCCCAACAGGTGCCCATACACACGAGGAACACATACAACTGAAAATAAAACTTCTGGCATCCCATACTACCGAAGCGTACACTGAGAAAACATCAACCAAGGATGGATCTGAACTTATTATGAATGATATGATATGATATCATGAAACAGGTGTGACAGTAGTACTGTATGTACCCCTCCGGCGCCTATAGGCCCAGTAGGCAAGATACATGGAAGGACACACCCGTATACCTCAACTATACTGTATACCCCTCCTCCGGCATTCGCAACATATAGCCTCTAGTCCGGATTGGTAAAGTCCATAGAGGTCTCGTAAACCATACTAAAATTGCAAAATCTCAAATATAACTGCTCGGAATGTATTCGGGTCTCAACCAGTGATCGAAATCTTGATGTAAGTACCCGGAGTCTATCTGGGTCTAAATCAGTAATCAGAATCTCGAAACCCCAATAAAGGGTTCTCGGAGTATATCTGGGTCTAAATCCATAGTAAAATATGTCTAGCACTACGGCTCAGCCGAGTCTAGTATCAGTGTGAAAACTAGTGATAAAATCATCATTTAATCTCGTTTATCCCAAGAAAATCCATATAACCAGTTTCAAGTCTGTTTAGAATCTTTAATACTTAAAATGGGCCCTCGAGCAATGCAAAATTTAGAAAAATGGTGATAGTTAGGCCCACAACCTAAGTAGTTGTAAAATAATGCAGGAAAACTCTTAATATGATATGATATGCCCAAACACAATCAATAGCCCAACGGCTCACAATCAACCTATTGGCCCAGCACAGGCTCAATCTGCTCTATAGCATAGATAAGTAGCCTAGAATGACAACTCAATATTCAGGACTCGCGGACATTCCCATATATCCCACCATCTAAAGTTCAAAGGCCACACGGGGCCATAAGGGTAATATTATAACACTAGATCATTTACTACAACCAACGTATGAAAATAAGATGGACGGAAGAAACGGACAAGGTTTGGGGTGCCAACCTAGAATACCAAACCCAAAGATACTAATTAATGCAATTATAGTCTATATACGCAAAGTCTAAGGTAGGAAAAATGACAAGCTGCTAGAATAATGTCATCCAAGCCCGAACTACTCCGAGAATCCCCGAATCACGAACAAACTATCAACAATATATTCTATGCGTTAATACAAAGCTAACAGTACCTATATTGCTAAAAGTTTAGCCGGGTCAAAATCCAGGTCAAAAGCAGGCTCATGGGCCTCGTAACCCAAAACCAGAAACAAAGATCACCACGAGGTTCTCAACCTTGCAAGGAACACATGCTCTAAAAAATAAGCATAAATTGAGAAGGGAAAAGGGGTAAAACAGCCCCTACAACTAAAGAATCAAAAGAGGGAAATCAAATAGAATTTGATGGAAATAAAGGATGGAAACTTATAATTTACGATGGAGAATCATTCACGGACAAGGAAATAATCACCCCTATGCTTTAAGAAGAACCCATTGTGGATTTTGAGCTTAGAGCTCTAAAACAATGGTGGAAATATGGATGAAATGAAGAAGAAATGAAGAAGAGAATATATATACTGCCAGGGATTTTTTCATCGCTATCGCGAGAAAAACTCTCGAGATTGCGATGACCAAGCTAGCTTTCTTCATCACTATCGCAAGAAAAGCCATCAAGATCGCGATAACCAAGCTGGCTTTCTTCATTGCTATCCAAGAAGAACCTTCAAGATCGCGATGACCAAGCTGTCTTTATTCATCACTATCACGAGAAAAGCCATCGAGATTGCGATGACCAAGATGACTTTCTTCATCGCTATCCGAGAAAAGCCTTCAAGATCGTGATGACCAAGCTAGCTTTCTTCATCGCTATCATGAGAAAAGCCTTTGAGATTGTGATGACCAAAAGTCAGACCCTCGAGATCGTGATGGTCTTCTTTGAGATCGCGACGCACAAATTTCAGTCATACCAGCAACTGAAAATCTGCAGTTCACCAAGGCTAAAATTTCACCAGATGGACTCGCAAACGCAAATGAACTATGCTACTCAACTAAAAATGGTATTCTGGACTCAACAAAATTGATGAAACTCCCAACGGAGGTCGATTTAACAAAGAGTAGGCCCCATGCCCAAAAACCAACCTTTATCCAAAACGGAACCCAATACCCCAAAATGAGTCCGAAAACCTCGGGACCCAAACCAAAGGTCCCTCTAGCCCAAAGTCAACATTTCAGAGCTAACAGTGCTGAAATTTTTTTCATCCGAGGTCGTCTTCTCCAGATGTTGAACAAAGTCAACCTTACAAGCCCAACTTCATATTCTACCGTGAAGTCCGTATCCATCGACTAACTTCATATTCTAGGAATACCATTGATGCTTCAATTCTCAAAACACCCTCCAGATTTATGGCTGTCTTACTAGCCTCACCCCTCAGAAAGAAATGTAACATGCCGCAAATACCAAGTCAACCCAACCTGTAAGCAAAGGAAGAGAATATTAAAATCTCATAATCTCTCAACTTACCTCCGTCTAGCTCGAAACATCCACTCTACTGTGCCAGCACACAAACGACAAACTCTGAAAGCATTCAACATACCAAAACGTCTGGCCCACCACTGGCAGGGCCTAATCAATGCTGGAATCCAATGCAAATGGACAATCTCTCAGAGAACCAACTCAATCAAACCTCTAATTCTAGGAACCCAAAGGTGACCATTAATCTCAAAGTACCATCGGAATACAAGGTAGCCCTGTTGGCCTCAACCTGTACAACCTGATAAAAATTATCACACAATCGCTGATCCCTAAACTGACGCCGCTGAATCTGCCTAGCCAAGGTAGAATGGACCTCAACACTGGCAAGAACTCTTCTGGGATCTGGCAAGTCAATCCTAACCAAATGGTTAGCCAAGGACTGGATGTCCAAGGCCAATGGTCACTCCAAAACTTAGAAGGAAGCTAAACTATCCATACTCACTGCCTTCCAGCTCAAGGATGCCACAACCAAAGAGGACCTTCCACTAGCCATATGAAGTAACCTGCTAACCCACAACTCTGAAACCCAACTTCAAATACCGATCATGCTTCTATCAAACCCTCGAGTAGACTGTTATGTCACCAATGAACACTATAGAAACTGGAGCCAACTAGGCTCTGGTAATGGGCTACCACCTAAGCAAGCACGCATAATAAGCAAAAATAAGAGCAAGTAGATAAATAAAGCAACGCAGAAGGAGAACAACTAATATATACATGAAAAGGAACTACACCATCCCATGACCTGGTATCAATCATACATGAGCCTCTAATAAAATACAGAGTACTAAAGAGAACAAAAAATAGAATATACAACTATCTCTGAATAAAAAAAGAGAGTAACAGTGCCAAAAGAGGAGATGTGGTCAATCCCCGGTTGGAAGGAGCTCACCCTAGTCTCAAATATCCAAAAGCTACATAAGTATCCATGCAGTTAGTGGCGATAGCTCACACTAGGATCTACACCAGCATGATGCAGAAGTGTAGTATGAGCACCAATTGCAAAGCAACGGGTACCCAGTAGGCATCATAGGCCAACTAAGCATATATAAGATATAAAAGCAGTAAATAGCAGACAACAAAAAAAATAGTCACAGAAACAAACAGAGGAAAGGACACGAAAACTAGCACTAATAAAATACAAAGAGAATACAAGCATACTATGCTAGCCACATAAGATATATATCACAGACCACAGGTGAAGGAAAGAAGAACGCACCTGGATCCTTGCAACAACAATATATAAAGAGAGATTTTAAGAAGAATGGCGGTATACCGGTAACCTCAAATGAAAGGGAAGGAAAGAAAGGCAAGTAAATATACTCATGCTTGAAATAATACTATTAATGAAATCATGCAAATAACACAACTCTAAAGATAAGAGTAATCAGAAAGCAACCTCACAAGTACAACCCTAGGATAGAATAAGCTACATCACCAAAGCTCGGAAGGCCACTAACCAGTGCCACAATAAGATAAAATACGCTAATCTACCAATGATCAGAAGGCCACTAACAAGTACTACAATAAGATAGCATACGATAATCCACCTATAGTACCAATGGGCACCCATACACCCGAGGAACACATACAACTGAAAACAAACCATTCGGCATCCTATACTACCAGAATATTCACTGAGCAAACAGCAAACAAGGGTGGATCCAAACATAATATGAATGATATGATGTGATATGATGAAATAGGTGTGACAGTAGTACTGTATGTACCCCCTTCGGTGCCTATAGGCCTAGTAGGTAGGATCCATGGAAGGACGCACCCGTATACCTCAACTACACTGTATACCCTTCTTTTAGCACTCGCAGCACATAACCCCTGGTCCGTATTAACAAGGATACACTAAAATTGTGAAATCTCAAATATAACTGTTTAGAGTGTATCCAAGTCTAAACCAGTGATCAGAATCTTGAAGTAAGTGCCTGGAGTCTATCCGAGTCTAAATTAGTAATCAGAATCTCAAAACCTCAATAAAGGGTGCTCGGAGTATATCTGGTCTAAATCTATAGTAAAATATATCTAGCGCTACGGCTCAGCCGAGTTTAGTATAAGTGTGAAAACCAATGATAAAATCATCCTTTAATCTCATTTATCCCAAGAAAATCCATAAAACCAGATTCAAATCTGTTTAGAATTTTTATACTGAAAAATGGGCCCTCGAGCCATGCAATGTTTAAAAAAATGGTGATTGTTAGGGTCTCAGCCTAAGTAGTAGTAAATAATGCAGGAAAACTCTTTATATGATATGATATGCCCAAACACAATCAATATCCCAATGGCTCACAATCCACCTATCGGCCCTGCACAGGCTTAATTTGCTCTACATCATAGATAACCAGCCTTGAATCACAACTCGATGTCCGAGACTAGTGTACATTCCCAAATATCCCACCATTTATGGTCCAAAGGCATATACAAAGGCCACATGGGTCCATAAGGATAATACTACAACACTAGATCAAATACTACAACCAACGTATGAAAATAAGATGGACGGAAGAAATGCACAAGTTCTGGGGTGCCAACCTAGAATACCCAACCCAAGGATACTAATTAATGCAATTATAGCCTATATACACAGAGTCTAAGGTAGGAAAAACTGTAACCTACCTGTCATCCGATGACAAGCTGGTGAAACAACATCATACAATCCTGAATTGCTCCAAGAAGCCCCAAATCATGAATAAACTATCAACAACATATTCTATACGTCAATACAAAGCTAACGGTACCTATATTGCTAAAACTATAGCCGGGTCAAAATCCAGGTCAAAAGCGAGCTCGTGAGCTCTACAATCCAAAACTGGAAACAAAAATCACCACGAGGTTTCCAACCTCGCTAGGAACACATGCTCTAAAACAATAAGCGTAAATTGATTAGGAAAAAGGGGTAAAATAGCCCCTACAACTCAAGAATCAAAAGAGGGAAATCAAATGGAATTCGACAGAAATAGAGAATGGAAACTTACAATTTATGATGGAGAATCATTCACGGGCAAGGAAATAATCACCCCTATGGTTTAAGAAGAACCCACTGTGGATTATGAGCTTAGAGCTCTAAAATAATGGTGGAAATATGGATGAAATAAAGAAGAAATGAAGGAGAGAATATATACTGCCAGGGATTTCTTCATCGCTATCGTGAGAAAAAACCTCGAGATCGCAATGACCAAGCTGGATTTCTTTATCGCTATCGTGAGAAAAGCCATCGAGATCGCGATGACTAAGATGTCTTTCTTCATCGCTATCGCGAGAAAACCTTAGAGATCGCGATGACCAAGCTGGCTTTCTTCATTGTTATCGCGAGAAAAGCCTTCAAGATTGCGATGACAAAAAAGTCAGACCTTCGAGATCGTGATGGTCATCTTAGAGATTGCGATGCACAAATTTTAGTCATACCAGCAACTGAAACCCAGTAGTTCACCAAGGCTAAAATTTCACCGGATGGACCTTTGGGATCCATCTGGGGTCCCGCGAACATAAATGAATTATGCTACTCAACTAAAAATGGCATTTTGGAGTCAACAAAATTGACAAAATTCCCAATGGAGATCTATATAATGAAGAGTGGGCCCCATGCTCAAAAACCAACTTTTAACCAAAACGGAACCCAATACCCCAAAATGAGTCTGAAAGCCTTGAGACGTGAACCAAAGGTACCTCTAGTCCAAAGTCAACATTCTAGAGCTAATAGCACTGACACAATTTTTATCTGAGACCGTCTTCTCCATATGATGACCAAAGTCAACCTTACAAGCCCAACTAGCCTGAAAACACAGAAAGAGAGATAATTCCAAATCGGAGGCGCCCAGACCTCAACCAAGGGTCCAACTAGACCAAAGTCCATGCTCCAGAGCTAACTAAACTGTCAAAATTTGTTTTCGAGTACGATTTCTAAGAATATTGAGTAAAGTCAATGATTTCCTAAGTTAAAGATCTAAAACAGGAAAATGGTCATAACGATCCAACGAATGGCCTGGGCACCGAACTATCGGTCCCAGCAAGTCATAAATGACTTGGGACCGCTACAAAAAAGCTCTAACAGTGCAAAGAAAGCAAAAATGTGAACATGATTGTGTCATGCCCCGAGCCTACCCCCTGGACGTAACACGGGACCCAAGATCACAAGTGATCTCAAGATAACCATCTAGCATTAGCATGACTTAAAAACTAAGCAAAACATAAGAACAGAAGCTTAACTGAAGTAATGAGCAACTTAATTTATTATGAAAATATAAGTCTAGAAATGACAATCTGAATTAAGCTGAATATCTGACTCTATGTCTGAAAGCCTCTTCTACTAACGAGCTGCTGGGATAAGCCCCCAGCTAACTTTAAATACTAAGAACTGAATGAAAGAACTAATAGTTTGGAATAAAGCTAAACACAAAGTCCTTGAATCGGGAGGACTCACCAAGCTAGTTGGATGTGCTTCTGATCTACTAGCCTCGAATCTGAGGCTGAGCTACTGAATCTACATCATGATAGGATGCAACACAAATAGGTATGCGGTCATTACTATGGAACGTACTGAGTATGAGATATATGCATATGTCATGATAAAATATACTTGAAAGTATTCTTAAAACTGATATCATGCATATTTTGTGGTAAAACATGCTTAAAGCATAACTAAAACTGAAGTCGTACAATGATAGTAAAATATGTAATGAAATGACTCAATGCAATCTCATAAGCTGAAAACATCTTTAGAATCATAGTAATAGTGGAAAGTCAGAAATCTAAAAGCAAGGATTCAAATACATTTAACAGCTTGAAACCATTTCTGTGGGAGGTTCTCTAACCGATATAGACCATGTGAGCTACATGGAATCCGATGTATATGCCCCATCAAGAGGACCCAATATACCTTGACAGGGTATAAAGGCATGACTGTGGCATGATCACTAATTTGATGCCCAACTGAGGGGCTAAATAGACCTATGGGGGCACATAGTTCTAGGACTAAGGGTATGCTCACCCCGTCCAACTTGGTGCTAAATACTACTCCCAAAATATATATATAGCTCATATAATACTGGTGACATATCTGATGTCAAAACTGTTCTTAGCTTAGGTAGACATATCTGGATGCCAAACCTTCCATAAAATATAGGGACATATCTGATGTCCAAAACTGTTGGAAAAGCATAAAGACATATTTGATGTCATGCAATTTCAATTCATAAGTCTTAAAGCTTAGCAATACCATAATTCAGAATATACTTTTCTTTCTAAATTCATAACTTGAAGAATTAGGCATGCAATTTCATAAACTAGAGGTCATGTTATCTAAACATGCCAAATTTACTTGAAACATGCAATTTAGTGAAATCATACTAGAAACCATTCTCAATGCATGGTCTTTCGAAAACACTTAAGGAATCTAATATGGATCATGGGTAAAAGATGAGAAACCATGAATTGATGCCAATAAACTGAATTCATAATAATTTCACAAATTGGGCAAAGGTTAGCCTTCAAATCATGTATAGGAAACCACTTATAAAAATCCATGCAGAATCATGCCATTTAGAGTTAGAATTCATAGAATAACCATGAGGAGACATTTTATAGAAGAACCCATAAGAATTAGATAAGAACCCTAATTTAGAAATTCATAAAATCAATTTAGAAGGTTGGGATTTTGAGCATAAGGGTGAAGGAATTCCCTTATTGAATACCCACATACCTGAATTGAAGCTTTCCTAACTTGGGACTTGAGGATGGTGACTTGGAGATGAAACCCTAGGCCTTGGAGCTTGAGAGAAAACCCATTTTCTTTCTTTTGGAGCTTGAATTGAGGAAATGAGAAGGAATATAACCAAGTATGAATAAATACCCCTTCAAATAGGCCTAAAACAACTTAGTATAGGAGTTAAAGTGGGGGAAAAGACTAATTTACCATCATTAAATGAATTAGAAAAACTGAAATTGGAGGTTCTATGGATGGGTTGACAGGTCATGTGATGGGTTGACGAGTTATCAACCTACTCGTAGAATTTAGATAACTTGGTACCTCTCTGAAGGTGATTCCATGGGTTACAGGACAAACCGTCATTCAAAACAACAACCCATCAAGTCACTCATGGAAACTAGGGAAGAAAAGCTGAATTTTGACAAACCACGGGTCACTCTACGGAATGTGGTTTTGGTCTACGGGTCATGAACCAACAAGTGGTTTTGATGGTGAAAATTTTAAGGTTCAGGTCTGTTTTCACGAGTCACATTACGGACTGTAGATCTATTTCATGGGTCATCATCCCGTCCGTGGTCACTGATAGTGCTACAGTAAAATACCCATAACTTTTTACTTTGGACTTGGATTAATGCGCGATTAGTGGTGTTGGAAAGAAGACTCCAAAACCTTTAATTTAGTGGGTACTAGGTCACCTAACTCTTTATATTCTAGGATAAATGGTCGTTTGAAGTTGACCCTAGTTTAGTCTTACATGAAAACTCATTTAGTTGGGGTACTTTCAACTTAACTTGACGATAGAAGTTTCTTATGAACATAATTCACATCCAAAGCATATACCACACTAGGGAAAAGATCATTATACTCGTGGAAAAGGTTTGGTTAAAAGCTTAGAACTTTTGGAGTGTTACAGACTGGAAGGGTCATTACATCATCCACTACAAAAAAGGGCATTCGTCCGCAAAAGTCAAGAAAATGGAACACCAGAGGCTCAAACAACGATGGATATTAAGCCTGCACCACTCTCTCAGTTCCCAGGTAGCCTCCTCAACCAGAAGGCACCCCATGGAGCTATACCAAGGGAAAACTACCAAAAGCCAAAACTCCTTACTAACCAACTAGACCACAACCTTATAACTCAAAAACCCCCAAAGGTCTAACAACTGAACCGAACCTCAAGAAACTCAATTGGAATGTAGCGACACAATGCCGATACCAAGAGAACCAAGGCAATCAACACACGAGACTAGAAACTTTGATACCACAACCAGGTTCACCCTGAACACCCCTAACTAAACCTCTAACTCAGGATTCCTTTGATCCGCAAAACCCTTCTATCTAGCCTAAATCATCTTCACCTTAACCATGAAGCCTTACACAAGTTGAACACTCAAGCCACCCCTGAAACATCAACTAACCCACCGAAGGTCTAAAGTTCCCGCTATACATTTAACCTCAAATGAGGTCACCTTCATACTCAAACTCTATCCAAGCCAAGCTATAGTCTACTAGTCTCTGACACCCAAAATACCAACCCGAAGCATACCCTCGAGAACTAAAGAAATTTTCCCCAACTAACCATCAACCAACAGATGAATACCTTCGCTAATATCAACCTCAAAACCTAAACCCAACTGAACCAACCATCAGAACTCAACTACAATTCGCACACCAAGGTTTGGAATAACATGGGTGAACACCCAGTGTCGAAGGAGAATTTCCCAACTATAGAACGAAACTAACCTCGCTGAACTGCGCCAATTTTGAATTGGCTGAAAGTGAATGAACTAGGGTAACCTACCCAAGAAGACCCAAACAAAACCCAACCTATGCAAGGAGTATGGTAAGCCTACCACGAAGTCTGTAGCCATCAACTAACTTCATATTATAAGAATACCGCTGCTGCTCCAAATCCTCAAAACACCCTATGGATTTATGGTTGTCTTACTAGCCTCGCCCCTCAGAAAGAAGTATGCCATGCCACGAATACCAGGTCAACCCAACTTGTAGGCAAAAGAAGAGATGCCTGAAGTCCAAGGTCGCCACTTAGCTATTAAAATCTCATAATCTCTCAACTCACCACCCTCTGGCTCAAAACATCCACTCTACTATGCCAGCATACAAACCACCAACTCCGAAAGCATTCAACATACTAAAACTTCTAGCCCACTACTGGCAGAGCCTAATCAACACTGGAATCCCATGCAAATGGAAAACCTCTCATAGAACCAACTAAATCAAACCTCTAATCCTCGAAACGCAAAGGTGACCATTAATCTCAAAGTACCATCAGAATCCAAGGTAGCCCTGCTGGCCTCAACCCGTAAAACATGATCATAATTATCACACAACCATTGATCCCCAAACTGACGCTGCTGAATCTTCCCAGCCAAGGTACAATGGACCTCAACACTAGCAAGAACTCTATTGGGATTTGGCAAGTCAAGCCTAACCAAATGGTTAGCCAAGAGCTGGATGTCCAAGTCCAATGGTCGCTCCAAAACTAAGAGGGAAGCTAAATTGTCCATACTCACTACCTTCCGGCTCAAGGATGCCACAATCGAAGAGGACCTTCCACTAGCCATTTGAAGTAACCTGCTAGCCCACGACTCTAAAACCCAACTTCAAATAAGGATTATGCTTCTGTCGAACCCTCGAGTAGACTCTTACATCATTGATGAACACTATAAAAACTTGAGCCAACTAGGCTCTGATAATAGGCTACTACCTAAGCAAGTATGCACAATAAGCAGAAATAAGCAGAAGCAGATAAATAAAGCAACACAGAAGGAGAACAACTAATATATACATGAAAAGGAACTACACCATCCCATGACATGGTATCGATAGTACAAGAGCCTCTAGTAAAATACAGAGTATTACAGAGAACAAAAAATAGAATATACAATTGTCTCTGAATAACAACAGAGAGTAACAGTGCCAAAAGAGGAGATATGGTCAATCCTCAGTTGGCAGGAGCTCACCCTAGTCTCGAATATCTAAAATTTGCATGAATATCCATGCGGTAAGTGGTGATAGCTCACACTAGAATCTGCACCAGCAAGATGCAGAAGTGTAGTATGAGCACCAACTGCAAAGCAACAAGTACCCAGTCGACATTATAGGATAATTGAGCATATATAAGAAATAAAAGTAGTAATTAGTAGACAACGAAGAAAACAGTCACAGAAACAAACAGAGGAAAGCACATGGAAACTAGCACGGATAGAAGACAAAGAGAATACAAGCATACTAAGCTAGCCACAGAAGATATATATCACAGACCATATGTGAAGGAAAGGAGAACGCACTTGGATCCTTGTAATAATAATATACAAAGAGAGAGTTTAAGAAGAACGACAGTATACTAGTAACCTCAAATGAAAGGGAAGGAAAGAAAGGCAAGTAAACATACTCATGCTTGAAACAATTCTATTAATGAAATCATGCCAATAACATAACTCTAAAGATAAGAATAATCAAAAAGTAACCTCACAAGTACAACCCTAGGATAGAATAAGCTACACCACCAAAGCTCGGAAGGCCACTAACTAGTGCCACAATAAGATAGAATACACTAATCCACCAATGATCAAAAGGCCACTAATAAGTACTATAATAAGATAGCGTAAGATAATCTACCTATAGTCCCAACGGGGAACCATACACCCGAGGAATACATACAAGTGAAAACAAACCCTCCGGCATCCCATACTACCAGAATATACACTGAGCAAATAGCAAACAAGGGTGGATCCAAACATAATATGAATGATCTGATGTGATATGATGAAACAGGTATGACAGTAGTACTGTATGTACCACCTCCGGTGCCTATTAGACCAGTAGGTAGGATCCATAGAAGGATGCACCTGTATACCTCAACTACACCATATACCTCTCCTCCATCACTCGCAACACATAGTTGATACGCCTAAACTACACCTCCTTTTAGAAGCATAAGCGGTCGTTGTTCAAATATAGAACCCAAAGAAGGTTAGGGTCGATCCCACAAGGAATATGGTAGAATTATGGTCGAATAGTGTTTACTTGCGCTATTAGCCATTTATTTCCCTTGAAAGGGGGGTTTTAAGTAACAAGATCAATAGTAACTTAGATTTGTAACAAGTAACAGTTATTAGTTTCAAAAGTTGTTATTAATAAGAGAAGCAACTAGGGCAGTGTTCCCCATGAGATCATAACCTAGTAAGGCATTTGTACTTAGTAAACTAGCTTGGTGCTTAGCATGCAGAATCGTAAGTTAGGTTCCCCTAAATCCTTGGTCCAGCAGATAGATGAACTTCACCACACGCCTTGGTCTGCCCGTGGGTGTATGATTTACTAACCCTTACCCTGGATCCCAGATTATCTATTCTCGGACAAGGTCAAGCTATTAGATGAGGGTTGATAGCCTCAAATCTCTGTTGTTAAGCAACCTTTTTCCTATCCGTTACCTCCTTGGTCCATCAAGTAAGGATAAGGTGAGTTTAACATTGGCCACCATTAAAAATCAATCAAAGCGAAAGGAAGAAAAATACATGCATAAACACCACCCTAGTATGACCAAGTATTTTTCCTACTTCATTAATCCATCATGGTTCCAACAATCCTAGTTGTGGATTTAGCTACTCATGTTCATAAGTAAACAATTAATGGTTGTTGAAACAATCATCAGTAGATACTTACAATGAGAAGTAAAGAAATCTGAAATCTTAAAGAAAGTCTCAAGAACACTTCGATTAACCAAGAACAATCTTTAATCTCAAGAACTTATGTAATAAAGTCAAACAAACATAATAATGTAGTGCTTGTACAAAAATAATGAGTAACAACCAAAAAAACTTAAGGGGGAGTATTTATAGACAAAAGAAACCAAATCCTAACTATTCTAGGAAAGCTGGACGTGGCTGCTGCCGACAGGACACCCCATAAGACATCATGGATGCGACGGGAGTCGTGGGTGCCTGTCGGGCATCTTTATGTCTTGACTCTAGATCCTTGCCTTGTTTCCATAGGCTGAGGTGATGAGACATCATGGCTGCAATGCCCATCGTGGACCTCACATTAGCTACCCTTAGCTTATCCATGCCTTCCTTCCTTGTTTCCACGAGCAACATCGATGGGGGCTTCGTGGTTGTCACGAGAGTCATAGATGCCCGTCGCCCAAATCTTTGCTCCTTGCACATTACCTAGATCATATTGATGGGCCCTGTTGATAACGCCCAAACTACACCTCAAATTAATGAAGCGTAAGCAGTCGTAGTCAAATATAGAACCCAACAAAGGTTGGGGTCGAATCCCACAGAGAATATGGTGAAGATTAAGCCTTTAGTGAAGTATGTGACTAGTCGTCAATAGTTTCCGGTAAATAGGGGAGGGTTTGTGATCAATATTTGTAAACAAAACAAACACGTAACGTATGAATGATAATCAATAGGAGAGAGAGAACTAGGGAAGTGTTTACCATGGCGTTAGTAACAAAGTCGATTCTAGGCTTAACGGGGTTCTTTCTATATGCGTGTCACGATGCGATTGAATTAATTGTATCGTCTAAACGTTTCTCAACCAAATAGACAAATTTACTTTTCAATTCTCTCAAACTTGAAAAGGTGTGCTTTTAGATTTCAATCCTAAACATCAAGTAGATTAATCTAGTTACAACATTAATCATATGACGAGAGTTGGTAGTCTCGAATCCTCGTCGTTAATCAAGTTTTCCGGTTTTAATCTCTTTACTCCAGCAAATTTAAACCTAGGCATGTTCTAATGTTTGCAACCACTAGAAAACGTTAAATAATGAATGATTAACAACGTGACAACATATATATTGAACCCGTCGCTACCCGGAATCTATATTGCTACTTTAGCCATGGCTCCCACAACCCTAGTTGTGGGAGGTTTAGTTAATCATGCTATAAAGAAAAGAGAAGAGAATTGTATTCATAATAAAGAGAAGGGATTCTTACAATATAATGAAAACCAATCTTCAATTATTCCAAGAAAAAGAAAAACCAAGATCCCAAGAACAAATCAAGAACACGAATTCAAGAAGTGTAAAACGTGTTTCTTGATCTCCAAGTCTCTCCTAAAACTATTGGGAGAACTATATTAAAAAGCTTGGTAAATAAACTTGCATAATAATAAAATAAACCTAACATAGGGTATTTATAGGAGTCTAGGAAACAAATCCCAAAAACGTCAGGATTCCGCGTAGCGGACTGCCCAGGTGTGACGGCCAGGGTGACGGACCGTCACTGGCTTGACGGACCGTCGCCTGGACCGTCACCACTAGGCAGTGGTGCTGCCTTGGTGTGACGGTTTGGGTGACGGACCGTCACACCCTTGACGGGCCGTCACGGTGGCCGTCGCCACTAGGCAGTGTGTTGCCTTAAGTTGACGGCTGCCTTGACGGTTCGTCACTAGCTTGATGGTCCGTCACTCGGACCGTCACTCTTATCCAGAATGTCGTTTTGCTCGTTTTTCCTTCCGTTTCCAAGTTCGTACCTATTTCCTGAAAATACAACATAAAAACATCAAAAACAACGACAGTTGCTTGAAACGTACGATTGTTCTTAGTTAAAAGGAGTCGAAAGTGCCGTAAAATGGCGGCACATCACCTGTGATGTATTGTCATGTCTTTCATGAGAGTCGTGGCAGCCCGTCAGGCTCCAATGCCTTATCCTCTCCTTCTGCCATGTTCAGACGACTTATCCCATGGGCCGTCGTGGGTGTGACGCCCGTGGTGGCATGCCTCTTTGCTCAGAAACTGCAATACTTTGGCATTTTCATCTTTTAAATACTTTTCCATGTACATGTAACAAACTACATTAAATCCAACAAAATATACTTAAGAACTACCAAAAATCCTTAGTTTTAAGCATCAAAAGTGCCATCAAATCCCGGCACATCAACACCCTCAACTGAGAATGTTTGCTTGTCCTCAAGTAACAAACGAAAACAAAACTAAAAATGACGCTTAAGTAGAAGGAAACCAGAGACTAAATAAGCAAAATGATTCATTAACCTCTAAAACCTCAGAATAGAATCCACTCCTTAAAAGCTTCACAAACCATTGCATTTTATCAAGTTATCAAAACAACGCAAGACGAATCCATGAGTGACAACATGATATTCATGAGTAAGATAGCATACACAGCAAACATTCAAACCAAGTAATTAGTAATCACAGTATACTCTAGTGCCCTCACAACAAAGAAGTCCCAAATCACACAGAATATTCATTGAACAAACAGGGACTGGGAATCCGCTCACTTTCACAAAGAAGTTCAAACTGCACATGTACAATACCATAGGCTTGCCCTTATTTTCTATTCTTTGTCTTTCAAACAGTTCATTAGGATCACTATAGGATTTTGTTAGGCTTGCAATATAGGCTTAGGGATGGGAATGGTACATTTGGGTAAATAGTGACTATGCCCTCCTTGAGACTATAATTACTTCTTTCAAACCTTTTTACTTTTATCACGCTTTGGGTGTGGCTTCCATTGCATTTTTGCACTTTTCTTTTCATTCATTATTTTTCTTTCTCTTTTTTTTTCTTTTCTTTTTCTTTTTAGCACACAAACCACACCCAGTTACTTCATTTCTATTAACTAACCACTCTTTTCATACCCAAAACTTCCTACTTACCCCTACATGAGCCACCCTCAACTTAGGCTTTTAGCCTGAGTTGAGGTGCACAATGTCCAAGGAGGGACCAGAGCCAAAATAGGGATTTATAGGAAATAGGGAAGGTGAATAGGCTAACAACAAAATGGTTCAACTTTAGGCTAAAATTCAGGGATCAAAGGGATTACTTTTCACTTGGTAGGTCATTTGGCTGAAGTGGACTGATTCAAAAATGGCTTATGAGTATGTCCTAACTAATCCATTCTACAACCATAGTATGACTAACCAGGCAAGTTCTAGATTGCACAGTACAGCAAGAACAGATACTAGCATTTCACTTAACACATGGCACAGAGTTTAGACTACAGATTAGCTAACTATCGGTCCATGCTTTAGCTTAAGCTACTTATCTGAGTTATATACATGCTGTCATTTACAGATCCATCAAGGTCAGTTCTAACACCTTACTGCACAAAAATAAAAATTTAGAGACCGTCTCCATTTTTTTTCAAAAATCAAACCATGGTTGCATTCAGTTTCTAATTCACTTATACAAACACACATCCTATACTAAACATACCGGTTCACCCAGCACTATATCTCCTGCTCATCATTCATCTTCAACATTGCCTTTTCTTCTAGTCTAGACAAGTGGTCTGCTAACTGAATCTCTGTACCCTTGCGATCCTTGACTTCAAAGTAAAACTCTTGTAGCAGCAACACCCATCTAATAAGCCTCAGCTTAGCATATTTCTTTACCATTAGGTAACGAAGAGCTGCATGGTCAGTGTGCACCACCACCTCGGTGCCAAGCAAATAGGATCTGAACTTCTCAAATGCAAAGACCACAGCAAGAAGATCTTTTTTGGTAACAGTATAATTCTTTTGTGTAAGATTAAGTGTTTTGCTAGCGTGGTATATAGGATGAAGAATCTTTTTGCGCCTTTGTCCTAGGACTGCCTCTAGCGCCACTCCATTAGCATCGCACATAATCTCAAAAGGTTGATACCAATCTGGAGAAATAATGATGGGAGCTGAGACCAACTTCTCTTTAAGGCACTAGAATGCCTTCAGACATGCTTCATCAAACACAAACTTTACCTCCTTCTCCAGCAATTTGCACAATGGATTAGCAATTTTGGAGAAGTCCTTGATAAACCTCCTATAGAAACCAACATGTCCCAAAAAACTTCGAATCTCCTTTACAAAAACTGGTGGAGGCAGTTTTTCAATTACCTCAATCTTCGCTTTATCGACCTCAATACCCTTCTTGGAGATCCAATGACCCAACATTATACCTTATTTCACCATGAAGTGACACTTTTCCCAGTTCAACACTAGGTTATACTCTTCACATCTTTTTAGCACACAACTCAGATGAGCCAAACAATCTTCAAAAGAGTTGCCAACTACCAAAAAGTCATCCATAAATACCTCATTAGTGTCCTCCACCATGTCTAAGACAATAGACATCATGCAACGCTGAAATGTTGTTGGTGCATTGCATAAACCGAAAGGTATCCTCTTGAAAGCGAATGTCCCATATGGACAGGTGAAAGTGGTCTTCTCTTGGTCCTCATGCACAATTGAGATTTGATTGTATCTCGAATAACCATTAAGAAAATAATACCATCCTCTTCCAGCAAGACGGCCTAACATCTAATCCATGAACGGCATTGGAAAATGGTCCTTCTTGGTCCAGGAATTCAGTTTCCTGTAATCCATGCATATGCGACAGCCTGTGACTGGCCTCATCGGAATCAACTCATTCTTTGCATTTGGGACTACAGTAATCCCACTCTTTTTTGGCACACACTGAACCGGGCTACCCACTTGTTGTCCGTAATAGGGTAAACCACACTTGTATCCAGCCACTTTATGATCTTTTTCTTGATGACCTCTTGCATAGGCTGTTTTAACCTACGCTGGTGCTCAATACTCAGAATGCAATATGGCATGAGCTGAATTTTAAGTGAACAGATTCCAGGCAGAATCCCAATGATGTCTGCGATGGTCCAATAGAGGCTCTCTTAAACTTCTTCAAAATAGAAACCAGAGCTTCAACCTGCCCTTCAACTAAGTATGCAGCAATAATAACTGGCAAGGTCTCATTATCTCCTAGGAACACGAACCGAAGATGAGATAGAAGCACTTTAAGCTCCAAGACAGGAGGCTCCTCAATAGATTGTCTGGCAGGCGGTGTCTGTCTATTCTTCAGGTCCAAATCAAGCTTCTTTGGAGCGTAGGTATAAGACCCCATACCTGCAAGTGCTTTAACCATATCATCATACTCTTTAATGTCATCTCAATCAAAATTCATAATCACGGCCGCAAGTGCTTCAACACCAAGTCTCTCCTCAACATGCACAATTAGCTGATCTTCATCAACCACATCAATAACAGATACCACTCGCATGACATTATGATGCTTCATAGACTGGAAGATATTGAAAGTAACTACCTCATCGATCAATCTGAACTTCATTTGTCCAGTCTCTAAATCAACCACATGCATCCGGTGGCAAGGAATGGTCATCCCAATATGATAGGAACCTCAAAGTCAACCTCGCAGTCAAGAATAACAAAGTCCGCAGGGAAGATAAAAGTGTCAACTTTCACAAGCACATCATAGAGAATACCTACAGGCCTTTTAACTGTACGATCTGCCATAAGAAGCCGCATTATCATTGGTTTAGGAAGTCCCAAGACCAACTGCTTAAATACTACTAGTGGAATCAGATTGATGCTAGCACCAAGATCACACAATACTTTAGCAAAGTAGAATGCTCCAATCGTACACGGAATAGTAAAAGATCCAGGATCTTCTTTTTTCTGCACCAAAGAACGGGAGGCTATTGAACTACAATAGTGCAAATTATCAGCTGGCTCAAAGCTTACTGTCCTCTTCCTAGTCACCAGATCCTTCATGAATTCAATGCTTCAACTAAAGGAATATTGACTGAAAGTTATTTCAGCATGGAGATGAACTTGTGAATTTTGCCATCCTCAACCTTTTTCTTCAATCTCTGTAGGTAAGGTGGAGGAGGCAATGGCATGGGCTTCAAGACCGGTGCAACTTCTTTGTTCATTGCTTTCAACTCAGAAGACTTCCTCTCACTTGGCCCTTCACCACCATCTTTTTCCTCAAACTCGACCATAATTTCAGCTTCATCTTTCTCAGACTCAGATGGCTTATCAACTTTTATAGGCATAGGAGAGTCAACAGTCTGTTTTCTACTTTGGGTAGTCACAGCCATAACCTGTCGATCATTCTTCAGATTCTAAATGGTCTCACTTGGAAGAGTGCCTTGTTGACACAAATTTATTCTTGTAGATATCTGGTGCATCTGGGTCTAAAGCTGCTTTATGGAAACAGAATGGGACTCCACTCTCTGACTAATACCTGAAAGGTCAGCTCGCATCTCTTTCATGATTGCCTTCGTAAAATCAACCTTTGAAATACTTTGTTGAGCAGCTCCCTCATGGTTGGTTGTTCAGGCCTATCCTCGCGATTTCCAGGAGGGACATACAGACCACTTCTATCATTCTTGTAGCCATATGTTTTTTGCCAGTCACCATCCCTGTCTCTAGCTCTGCTCCTATCTCTGTAGCTTGACCGATTGTATTAGTCATCTCTAGCTCTGTTCTGATCATAATTCCTTTGGCTAGAGGCTCAGAAACCCACTCCTTGATCATTCAGATAACTAACCTCTTCATCGGATAAGTAATTGTCTGGCCTTGGTGCTTTCCCTTGTGAACCGATGGCTTTCACCTTCTCTACTTTCTCATCTAGGATTTTCTTCACAATCAACCCAATGTTCGTCTTCATCTCAGCAACTTCTTGCTTGATCTCCTATAATTCTTGAAAATCAATGGACTTACCAACTGCATATGTACCTGCTGGACTCTCAGCCTCTCTAGTATGCCATGCCCTGTTGGTCTTCGTAACCCTATCAAGCATCTCAGAAGCTTCAAAAAATGAGTTCTCCATGAATGCTCCACCAGTGACAGTATCGACTACTGCTTTTGTGTTGGCGTTCAATGCTTTGTAGAAGATCTCCATCAGATGCCTTGAAGGAATTTTGTGTCTCGAAACTTGTTTCAACTTCTAATTGAACCTTAACCAAGTCTCATATAATGCCTCTGTAGGTAGCTGCTTGAAAGTGTAGACCTCTTGCTTCAGTTGCAACATCCTTGATGGAGGGAAGAACCACTCCAAAAACTTAGTCTTCAACTCGTGCCATGTGTATATGGAATTATCGAGCAATTCTGAGAGCCACACAGTTGCCTCATTGATCAATGAGAATAGAAACAGACTCAGTCTAATAGCATCTTGCACCAATCCTGTTAGATTATACGCTTTGCAAATTTGAGTAAAGTTTTTCACATGCAGATTTGCATCTTCTGTGGGCTTTCTAGCATATAGTCCCTTCAAGTTCAGCAACTGGATCATGGTGCTGGTGATGTAAAACTTCATTCCCTCAGTTAGTGATGGCAGCACTATGGGTCGATTAATGCCCAATTCCCCCACCTCATCATCATCATCATAATCATAGTAGCGAGGGGCATGCCTGGGCTGTTGTATATGTCAGACCCTATTCTATGGTAAATTCCATCTAGTTATTACCTCATCTCGGATAGCTTATTGTCGTGCTTTCCTTGCTTGTTCAGCTACCGCTTTTTGAGCTGCAAGGTCTGCTGCAATTTTAGCATCTTCAGCAGCAAGGGCATCTTCCCCTGCCTTTTTTCTCTGCTCTGCTTCAACCAACAACTAAGCTGTGATCTTCTCTTGTGTTTCTTGCTCTCCCTGTTTAGCCATGTTTCTTAAGGTTCTAGAGAGCTCGGGATCATAAGGGATCAAGGAATTGCCTTGACTCCTTGTACTGGGCATGCACAAGTGTGCAACCTGTAGATCAAAACAAAAACAACAGAAAAAGTAAAATCAGGAAATAAGGAATAATAGTGAACTAAACACAATCTCTCTTAATCCTAAACCGTATTCCCCGGCAACGGCGTCAAAATTTAATACTCCCAAATTACACCTCCTGTTAGAAGTATAAGCGGTCGCTGTTCAAATATAGAACCCAATAAAGGTTGGGGTCAATCCCATAGGGAATATGGTAGGACTATGGTCGATTAATGTTTACTTGTGTTGTTAGCCATATATTTCCCTTGAAAGAGAGGTTTTAAGTAACAAGATCAATAGTAACTTAGATTTGTAACAAGTAACAGTTATTAGTTTCAATAGTTTTTATCAATAAGAGAAGCGACTAGGGTAGTGTTCCCCATGAGATCATAACTTAGTAAGGCGTTTGTACTTAGTAAACTAGCTTGGTGCTTAGCATGCAGAATCGTAAGTTAGGTTCACCTAAATCCTTGGTCCGGCAGATAGATGAACTTCACCACACGCCTTGGTCTGCCCGTGGGTGTATGATTTACTAACCCTTACCCTGGATCCCAGATTAGCTATTCCCGGACAAGGTCAAGCTATTAGATGAGGATTGATAGCCTCAAATCTCCATTGTTAAGCAACCTTTTTCCCATCCATTACCTTCTTGGTCCGACAAGTAAGGATAAGGAGAGTTCTAATATTGGCCACCGTTAAAAAGAAATCAAAGCAAAAGGAAGAACAATACATGCATAAACACCGCCCTAGAATGACCAAGTACTTTGCCTATTTCGTTAATCCTTCATGGTTTCCATAACCCTAGTTACGGATTTAGCTACTTATGTTCATAAGTAAACAATTAATGGTTGTTGGAACAATCATCAGTAGATACTTACAATGAGAAGTAAAGAAATCTAAAATCTTAAAGAAAGTCTCAAGAACACTTCGATTAATCAAGAGCAATCTTTAATCTCAAGAACTTGTGTAATAAAGTCAAACAAACGTAACAATGTAGTAATTGTATGAAAATAATGAGTAACAACCAAAAATAAAACCTAAGGGGGAGTATTTATAGACAAAAGAAACCAAATCCTAACTAATCTAGGAAAGCTAGATGCAGCTGTTGCTGACAGCACGCCACACTGGCCGTCGTGGATGCGACGGGCGTCGTGGGTGCCCGTCGGGCATCTTTATGTCTTGACTCCAGATCCCTGCCTTGTTTCAATGGGCTGAGGTGATGGGATGTCGTGGCTGCGACACCCGTCGTGGCCTTCACATTGTCTACCCTTAGCTCATCCATTCCTTCCTGCCTTATTTCCACAGGCAACATCGATGGGGCTTCGTGGTTGTCACGGGCGTCGTGGATGCCCGTCACCCAAATTTTTTCTCCTTGCACATTCCCTGGATCATATTGACAGGCCCTGCGACATCCCATCGTGTCTTTCACGGGCATCGTGGCAGCCCATCAGGATCCAATGCCTTAGCCTCTCCTGCTGCCATGTTCAGACGACTTGTCCCATGGGCCGTCGTGGGTGTGACGCCCATGGTGTCATGCCTCTTTGCCCAGAAACTGTAATACTTTGGAATTTTCATCTTTTAAATACTTTTCCCTGTACATGAAACAAACGACATTAAATCCAACAAAATGTACTTAAGAACTCCCAAAAATTCTTAGTTTTAAGCATCAAAAGTTTTATTAAATTTCGGCACATCAATAGCCATTGGTCTGGATTGACAAGGTCCATGGAGGTCTCGTAGACCACATACTAGAATCACAAAATCTCAAATATAACTTCCCGGAGTGTATCTGAGTCTAAACCAATGATCAGAATCTCGAAGTAAGTGCCCAGAGTCTATCTGGGTCTAAACCAGTAATTGGAATCTCAAAACCCCAATAACGGGTGCCCGGAGTATATCCGAGTCTAAACCCATAGTAAAATATGTCTAGCGCTATGGCTCTATCGAATCTAGTATAAGTGTAAAAACCAGTGATAAAATCATCCTTTAATCTCGTTTATCCTAAGAAAATCCATAAAACCAGTTTTAAGTCCGTTTAGAATCTTTTATACTGAAAACAGGCCCTTGGGCCATGCAAAGTCTAGAAAAATGGTGATAGTTAGGCCTGCAGCCTAAGTAGTAGTAAATAATGTAGGAAAACTCTTTACATGATATGATATGCCCAAACACAATCAATAGCCCAACGACTCACAATCAACCTATCGGCCCTGCACAGGCTCAATCTGCTCTACAGCATAGATAACCAACCTAGAATCACAACTCGATGTCCGGAACTCGCGAACATTCCCAAATATCCCACCATCTATGGTCCAAAGGCATATACAAAGGCCACACGAGGCCATAAGGGTAATACTATAACACTAGCTCAAATACTACAACCAACGTCCGAAAATAAGATGGACGGAAGAAGCAGACAAGGTCTGGGATGCCAACCTAGAATACCCAACCCAAGGATACTAATTAATGCAATTATAGACTATATACGCAAAGTCTAAGGTAGAGAAAATCGTAACCTATCTGTCATCCGATGAAAAGCTGCTTGAATAACATCGTCCAAGCCCAAACTACTCCGAGAAGCCCTGAATCATGAAAAAACTATCAAAAATATATTATATGCGTCAATACGAAGCTAACAATATCCATATTGCTAAAAGTTTAGTTGGGTTGAAATTCAGGTCAAAAGCGAGTTCGTGGGCCCCATAACCTAAAATCGGAAACAAAATCACCACAAGGTTCCCAACCTTGCTAGGAACACATGCCCCAAAAAATGAGCATAACAAGGAAAACGGGGTAAGACAACCCCTACAACTTAAGAATCAAAAGAGAGAAATCAAATGGAATTCGGCGGAAATAAAGGATGGAAATTTACAATTTATGATGGAGAATCATTCACGGGCAAGGAAATAATCACCCCTATGCTTTAAGAAGAACCCACTGTGGATTTTGAGCTTAGAGCTCTAAAACAATGGTAGAAATACGAATGAAATGAAATAGAAATGAAGGAGAGAATATATATACTGCCAGGGATTTCTTCATTGCTATTGCAGTAAAAACCCTTGAGATCGCGATGACCAAGATAACTTTATTCATGATTGTCAAGAGAAAATACTTCGAGATCGCAATGACCAAGCTGTCTTTCTTCATCGCTATCGCAAGAAAAGCATCGAGATCGCGATGACCAAGCTGGCTTTCTTCATCACTATCGCGAGAAAAGCCTTCGAGATCGCGATGATCAAAAAGTCAGACCTTTGAGTTTGCAATGGTCTTTTTTGAGATTGCGATGCACAAATTTTAGCCATACCAGCAACATAAAACCAGCAGTTCACCAAGGCTAAAATTTCACCGGATAGACCCTCGGGATCCATTTGAGGTCCCGCAAATGCAAATAAACTATGCTACTCAACTAAAAATGATAATTTAGACTCAACTGAATCTGTAAAATTTCCAATGGAGGTCGATTTTATGAAGAGTGGGCCCCACGCCTAATAACCAATCTTTAACCAAAATGGAACCTATTACCCCAAAATGAGTTCAGAAGCCTCAGAACCTGAACCAAAGGTCCTTCTAGCCCAAAGTCGATATTCTGGAGCTAACAACGCGGATAGAATATTCATCTTAGGCCATCTTATCTAGATATTGATCAAAGTCAACCTTACAAACCTAATTGGTCTGAAAACACAGAAAGAGAGATAATTCCAAACTAAAAGCTCCCATACCCTGGCCAACAGTAAAACTAAAACAAAATCCATGCTCCGGAGCTAACAGAACTGTCAAAATTTGATTCCGAGCGCGATTACTAAGAATATTGACTAAAGTCAATGAATTCCTAAGTTAAAGCTCTAAAACAGGGAAATGGTCATAACGACCCAACGAATGGCCCGGGCACCGAACTACTGATCTGGGCAAGGAATAAATGACTTGGAGCCGCTACAGAAAAGCTCTAATAGTGCAAAGAAGGCAAAAATGCAAATATGACCGAAAGGGTCATTACAGCATGCCTCTAAAGTCAGTATTGAGATTTATCTTTCTCTATATTTTTCTGAGCTTTTTTTATTTCAATTAATACTTTTCGTTTGTTTAATTAATTCAATAAACACGTTTACTTTTACCAATCACCCCAGCAACCAAAACAAAAAATCATTCCATTTTGAAATACTCCTCCGTCTTCCCCTTTTCCCCTCACCAATTACCGGTAATTGTTCGTCTTTTTTTTTATGTTCCCTAAAATCTCTTAGTTTAGCCACCATTCTTAATTTCTCTTAATTATCTTTCATAATTCATTACATTTTTATATACATGTTAAACTCTTAGGTACTCACTATCAATTGTGATGGAACACTAAAATTAAAAACCATCCCCAAATTGAGATTTGATGTGCCAGAGCAATAGTGAAGCAAGAAAGGTTTTGTATTTCTGATGCTAAAAATGGGATGAATAAATGAAACTTCTGAATTATACTGGCATAATCTGGTAGGCTTTTTCTCAATTGTCAACAATTTGTGTAAAACTTTTCCTTCTTTATAGCAAACTTTATTACTCCATTCTTTTAAAAATTACTTGTGTGGACATGAATATCTTATATCAAGAACTTGTGCCACGATTTTAAATTGATTTAGTTCTTAGTATATTTTATTAATAATAAATACAACTAAAAGGCACATGAAAATAGAGTCCCAAAACATATGCAATATTTATGGGTTTGTTGTGCTTCTTTCGCTTTGTACTTTTTTGTGTTTCAGATTTTCTCTAAATATATCGTGAAGGGTAAAAAAAATATGTAAAACTTGTATAGTTTCACTCTAAATTTTGTGCCACAAAATTAATATTATCAAATATTTTGTTCCTCTTAATAAATTACTTACTATTTATGTATATTTTATGTTATAGTGATTTTGACTATAATTATACAGGTAGCCTTAGCATCTGGACAAGGACTCTTTATTGAAGGGGTGAGAGAAGCCCAGCTTGGAATTAACCTTCCAAATGTAATAATTTTAGGTGCTTTACTCTATACTTTTTTAGTATTTTAGAATTCCTCTATATATAGATTATTTGTTTTACTCTTTTACTTGAAAAAAGGAGTTACTTTTGACACACACAGAGAGTAAGATGAAATGGTCCATAGAGAAATCTTCACATTGCTTCAGGAGATGTTGGTCGGTGATATTGCGAAAGTATATCTTCAGAAGCTATGACTTCTTTGGATATATTTGAATGAAGTAAGATTTTGATGATGATATAGTATCAAGTTTTGATGATATAGTATCAAGTTTTTTTGTATGACAGGCTACAGAAAGAAGACATTTGTTTAAGAAAGTTTTGTGAGATAAAAGAGTCAGATTTAAACATTAAAGGGGAAGAAATTAAGGTGAAGTATTATTATAATACAAAATTCTCTTAATATTTTTCATCTTAAAGTCTTTACACGCATTCATCCTCTTCATTTTAAGATTTTTTTCAATTTATTTGATGTTTTCAGATGCTAATACAGAAGATCGAGACGCTGTCAAAAATCATAGAAGTTTATTCAAGAAAGGAAAAATTAAGTAACAAGGTCAATATATTCAGTTTCAAAAAAAAATAACAAGGTCAGTATATATTTTCCCTGCTTCTCTTCTTTCTTCAATCTCCATTTTTTCTTCTTTTTGGTTTGGATCCTCCAAATCTGTCATCAAATATGTGTAGAATCTTTCGGAAGTTATGCATTTTTGAAGAAACCGACACAGAGTGACAACTTTTCTGAAGGATGTGAGAGACTTGACTTTTTTGTACACATCATTGGAGCATACTAATTTTAAAGATGTTCTATATTTAAAGTAGGTTCATGAGAACATCTTGAAGATTCATGTAATGGCATAAAAACTAGAGCTGCTCTGTTGGTTCGTCAATCGGATTCTTGCATTTCTTGTATATACAAAGAGTGAAAGTGATCATTTGAATAAAGATCTAATTCTTAGATTTGGATTCAGGTGAGTAAAAGTAACTGAAAGTTTGATCTGTTTTGCTAATGCCCACAACACTTGCAGCAGAGTTTTTCTTGATTTCTCTAATGGAGTATTATTTTGTCTCAAGTACTATTAATATAAACCTCATATAGATGTACACCACTAGAAGAAGTGGAGCCATTAATCTTAAATGAAGGAACCAACTCATTCCCAATTAATATAGAACAATATTTCCTCCTCAAAGGTCTTCATCACATGTATTGGATGTCTCAAAATATAAGATAGCTTCACATCAAAAAAAGTTTGCAATAACTTTAGAAAATGTATTTAGATTCTATACTTACGAATTTGTTATTGGGGTTGAAGTGAGGGTACATAAAATACCTCATATGCTAAAATATTTTTTGTACGTAAATTTCTATTGTTTTGATGTTTTACAATAAATTATATTTTTAATTTTATGATGAGTCAGTGACTGATGATAGACTTAATTTTTACGGCATATTTATTGATAATATCACTCCTTATTTGGAGAAGCATATGTGTTTTTACTAAGAATTTTTTTCTTATCATTTATCATTTTGGCATTTGATTTTGATGGTCGTGTTGGGTGTTTGATTAGGAACATAAAAGGATGATCAAGTGAATTGTCTGCTACAATTTAAACGGTAATCAAAGAAATGGTAGTTGCATATTTCTTCTTTGATCTTCCAGCTCTAGCAAAAGTCAGTGTGCATGTGTATACAAAATCTATCAACAGGTTAGGACTATAGTTTCTTGAGATGCGTCTATTAAATAGATTCTTCTAAAATGATAATATAAAATAAATTTTTGTGCTTGCTCAATTTTCTCACTCAAAATAAGCCCTGCAGTTTTTATCATTTGAACTACTCAATATATAGTAGCCGACTAGGTGTATGATATATTTTTGTTGTTGCGGACACAAGTCACACTCAATCCACTCATTTGTATTTTTTATTTGATAATCTTCTACTAGAGTTGCGAAATGAGGGTTATGTTCCTCAAATTAATCTTCAAATACAACTTTCATTATCCTTAAAAGTCTTTTTCTCCTTAGAAGGTTGGTTATTTATAATGAAAATCACTATTAACCACGATGAGTAGAGCTAGATAAGGGCATTGCATCCACATTTTAGGTAAGCATAGATATGTCATCATTTTGTATTACGACCCAACTGGGTAAGCATAGACATGTCATCATTTTATGTTACGACCCAACTGGATCATGAGTGGCACTCACACTAACCCTTCGGTGGGAGAACCAACTAACCCGAAACCCCAAACCTTAAACTTAACCAATCTTAGAATAGATAAGCAAATCAACCATTCAGAAATCAACTCTAATATAAATGAATAATAATATGCGAAAAAATTTTAACATCCCTCAAGAACAGAAAGTCATCATACAAGAACTATAAACCAAAACATCGTCTAATATATCCAACAGGTACTAAAAGCAGTAAAATAATAAAAGTCCCATTGTCCGGAAGAAGGACAATATCTCGCAGAGTATCCATGGAAGCCTGAGAAATAATGCTCACCCTTGGATATGTAATCAACTCTTCTAGTCTAACCGAGGTTGCGTCTCAGCCTCTGAAATATGGCCTGCACTCAACAAAAGAAGAGCACATGATATCAGTATAAAACACTATGTACTGGTAGGTATCATAGGCCAACTCAGGTTTAAAATATGAATTTAGCAAAACCACATAACAACTAAGATGGACTTTAATACTTAGCATGTAGTTTAGTCAATAGATAGTCTCTTCAAGTCAATTCAGCAACAATAATCTTAAATTCATACGTCACCAAAATATCACCACCAAGGAAAAGAAATAATCACTTTTAACAGTCATCTCACATGGAACCTATATCAATCTAACTTCCATTTATGTCACCCATATCTCTAGTCTCATCTTAGTTCACAATCAATTCACTATAAAAGATAGTACAATAATGCAATACAAGATAAAAGAGTGTACACACATGATATTGATTTTATTTCTACTCACTAGCCATGACCTACAGGGGAGCCTAGGTGTCCATATACTATACCGGCATGGTATCTGATCCACAATAATCATATCAGCATCAAATCAATGCAACTAGGCTCTCAGATCTATCCCTCATGACTATATATATATGGTGTCCAAGACACATTTACACTTAGCCATTTTTATTCATATAT
The DNA here is from genome assembly GCA_003996215.1 of Jaltomata sinuosa. Taxonomy (NCBI): domain Eukaryota; kingdom Viridiplantae; phylum Streptophyta; class Magnoliopsida; order Solanales; family Solanaceae; genus Jaltomata; species Jaltomata sinuosa. The sequence continues at coordinate 253,526 of QJPP01000737.1, read as the reverse complement.
GACTTCATGTTCATCTAACCTATTCATTCAAGCATACCAGGAAAAAATATATATAGTTCAATCATGTCCGAAGACCAATCACAAGTTACATAATTTCAACACTTATCATGTAATAAAATGAGTCTCAACTCTAATTAGAACTATAACCTATCACGAGTGAAGAATTACCACCCGTAAGCTAATCACCACTGCCTTACCTTTCCTTAACTCTTCGGAATGCTCAAGATTTATAAATAATAATTATATAAGAGTAATTAATCATTACTCTTCATTTCAGGTCTTGAGAATTTAACCCATCAATTCTACCCTTAAAAGAGGTTTCTAACGTTCCCCAAGGGTTAATTAATCAACAACTAGGATCATAGCATTCAAAGAATCAATACCTACAAGGTTTCAAACCAAGTTCACCCCTTTTAGCTATTTTTGTGCCTAAAGTTTTCACCTTTATGGAACCCAAGATTTCCCATTAGCCTTAATCATGTTAAAAATAATTAATTTCATGCCAGGAGTCAAAAATATATATCCTATGATCAATTCTGGGTGAAATTACACCTACCCATAGGGTTCCTCTCCAAGTTCATGTTTCTAGGGCTCAAATTCAAGAATTTCACCATTAATCTTTCATCCAAAGGTCTTACGAAGATTAATAATCATTAAATAAGAGTTTTTGTGGATTACTCACCTCAAACAATGAAGAATTCCCTAGTTTTCTTGGAAAAACTGATTCTTACCGCTCTAGAACAAAATAGAGTTGTGGGAAAAATAACTCAAAAAAGTTAACAATGCACAGGTATACTGCCCTATTATTTTATTGTGATGGATGGTTTCTTGTTGCAATGAGCCATCGCGATGAGGTGCCCCTTCATCATGATGAGCGTCAATTTCCAGAACATCAATTTCTTGCCCCAGGACTTTATTTCACAATACAATTTATTTTATAGACATCACAAATTATTCTCGATGCATCAACTATCATATCTGGTGTTCTATGAACCCGATTCCCGTATTGAAGCTTCAAGGACTTTGTAGCTACATAGAGTTTTATCATAGGGTTCTCTACCCATGTATAATTTTTCTTGATTTGCTCATCTGACTTGGGGAACTCTTTTAAGACTTTTGAGGGTGTTTCTTTGTATTTGTAATGAATTCTTGACAATAACAAAATAAATGGAGTCATTTTGCCTAGCTCCTCCCTCTTTTGGTTGAATGGATTCAGGAGAAGTTGAGAGGATGAATGTGGGAAGTCGAGGGGAATTCTCTCTGATTGAGATTTGAAACATCAAATCGGCTAATATGCGGGACCCTGTGATAGTTGCCTACCCAAAAATAAATACCACACTATCACACAACAACACATGAATCATGAAGAAAAGGAAAAAAATAAAGATTGAGAAAAAAGAAAAAAACGTAGAAGAAAGAATATAAAAGTTTGAGAAAAAAAGAAAAAAAAAAGATAAAAGAAACAAAAAACTGAAAAAATAAATATAAAAGTTGAGACAATGAGCATAGAGAGTTGTTTAAAAATATTTGAGGTATAGAGGGACAAAAAGATAATTGTTCTATACATAAAAACAAGAAAGCCTATTTTTGTAAGACCTTTGTTATGGGAGGCAAAAATACAAAACCACTCCCTTTAAGGGGCATTTGTGTAGTTGTCCCATAGCTTTATGGCAGTCACAAGAAAACCGACTCTCTGAACTAAGGTAAAATCACTCGGTTCCTCTGTGATATTTATTAATGCACCTATTCAATAACAGCAGCGCGATTTAGCCACAATATTGAGAAATTACCAACACAGTCAACCAGATTTAGGTAACAGGCCGTATACGTCAAGCTTCCGATAACATTAGCAAGTTTCATATTTACACAAACTTCAGGCATGCTTTGCAAGGATAGCCTCAGCAACACCTTGAGCTATAGGGTGATAACAATCACAAGCCTCCATGAATACCCTTCTAGCAAAAACCTTTTCTTCTTCCCTTCCGGCACCTTGTACGAGTGTAGTATAGAGTGGACGGAGGTACTTCATCCTACCAACTTCTTTCAGAGTTTTCTCTACCACAGCATAGTAGTCTCGGCACCTTGCTGAAATGGCAAGTTGAAGAAAAGCTACTCGGACTTCATAGTCTATTGACTCTGAGAGATGGTAGCGAGCATCTAACGCTGTGACCTGAAAATAGTATAGAATGACTTGAACAACAATTTTCCAATATATGACAACGGCACTAAGAGCATATCCAGGTGTCTTTCAAGCAATGATTTAAAAGGAAAAAATGGAAGACGAGACATTTAGCTAGGCAAGGTGTTGTATGCCCTATGGTATGAAGTTGACACCTTGCAGGACTAAATTTTCTTACTATATTAGAAATATAATCACGATTTAAAGAAAAAGAGAAAGTAATTAGAAGGAAACAATATCAAAGAGCAACTTAGGGGAAGAAAACAATATCAAAGAACAGAGATTGAACAGACAACATCGTCGTTGACTTGAAACCATCCATCTCTGCACTAGCTACCAGCTTCGTCGATAGAATAGATTCCATAAAAGAAAGGAGACAGAGTACCTCGGCTCAAAAGAAAGAAAAACGGAGCATGTTGGCAAAAAAATATGACAGTACCCTAGCAAGATACAAAGCAACTAAAAGGGGAAACCAAGACAGACTAGAAAAGAAAAAAAAGAAAAAATAACGGCAGCAAAGTGGCAAGATGGTCACAGCCAGAAACATGTAATAATGGATGAAGTAGACGATACTATGCAAGTACTAAACAAGAATACTGCTAGTAAGGAGAAAAGGGGAAGAGAAGACTAGCCCCCTGTCTCTCCCACATTAAGGTGATACAACGCTCGCTACCTACAAACCTTCTACCCTAACCTTCGGCAATGTATCTATTACTTGGTAGAAATATTTCATAAGGTTAAATGAGATTAAGCACTAAAGTAGTATAATAAATAAGGAATACCTATAGAAGTAATAGTAAATAAGGAAAAAGCAATAAATAAGGAAAAATCAATCACCTAATTTAGAAAAGAGAACAAAATAAGAGACAGGTATCTAATAATTAGCAAATTTACTTGGGGTTCTCCAATAATGACCAATTACTACCTGGGATGCTTCGACAGATTTAGGCAGGTTCTCGAGGTAAAGCTCCCATTCATGTCCCTTCCAGTCAGCAACTTCATCTTCTCTTGGCATCCTACCTAGCTTGAACTCATTAGCGAGTGATACAATCTTTGAATAGATGTTAGAAACTGGTTCCATGGCATCTGGAGGGATCCCTGTGCCCTCAGTCCAAAGTTTCAAATCAATCTCGTTTTCTATTCCAGGAACATTCGCTATAAGGAAATTGAGAAACATATCGGTATCAATAGATTGAAACTTGAAGGTAGTAATATACTTCTTCAGAAAGTCATCGAAAGCAGGTCGTCCAATCTGAACAAGGGAAGTGGATGAAAAGTTAGGTTCCGTTCATAGAAAGAAGAAAGTAACACCAGTTGGTCTACCGACCTGTCTCTCAATGCGCCATAAAAACTGGAAGCCTTTTTCATATGGAACTTGAGAATACACATCATCTGGATCAACGCCAGCCTGATTTGTCCTTAGCTTTGTGAACTCCATGTTGTCCTTGAATCTCTCCATTTCCTCAACAAGTCCCCTCCAACCAATTCCAATATTTAATGCAGCTATATCCTCTCCTTGCACAACCTCAACAATTCTTCGCTCTGCATATGTTGTAAAACCCTGCAAACAGATGATATCACTCTTAACTATTTACATACATTACTTGTTAAAGAAAGAAGGGAAGAAAGAACAATCTATCATAGTACATGCTTAAGAACGAGCTTGCAGCCAAAAATTTATATAAGCATCAGATGCCATTTGACTAATCTCTTTCATGGTCCCTATTATTGTATCACATTTCACACTACAGTTCATATAAAACAGCATTGCTATGTTGTTTTCCACAACCTAAACAAGAAGAAGCCAACTCCCACCATCTGCAAACAATTCCAGAAACAAGCTAATAAATCTTCATACAAAGACAAGGGTGTCGAGTCTTAATTGCACCATTCCGTATCTTGAAAGAAGATCCTCCCAAACAGTGCTTTAGAAGGCAATAGTTAAAGGCAAAAATTTTATACCCCTAGTGAGGAAACTCAAAGGTCCAAGGAATTTCAAACGTAACCAGGAAAAAAAAACTACAACATTCAAGAAAATCTGAAGTCCTACCAAAAATTTAGAGTCTGCTATGGGAAACATTACATTGGGTCAGCAAAGACTTTTAAGAAAATTCAGCAAGTAGATGGTCCACTTTGACTTTTCCAACACACCCATTCAGCCCTCTCTCTGCCTAGTTTCTTCCATGTTTTCCACAATGTCATTGATTCTTTGCAAAACTCTTGGTTCTTCCACATGCTATATTGCATAATTTTCTCTGTTGGTCTCTTCTTCGGTAAGTGACCCACATTGGTTAAGGAAATAAATTGTATTTGTATATGGTCTTGGGCAATTCATACCTCATAAACTACCTTTTGGGGTTGAGTTAGGCTCAACGTCCATTTTCTTTAACACTTTTTTCTAATTTTCAGCCCATCTTAAGGGCCACCCTACTATCATTTCTCCTAGAGTTTGTTTGGAAAGTCACCTAGGAATTGGATTTGTGTGTAATTGGGTGTAATTACATGATTTAACACGTTTTAACACGTTTGTCTGGCCTAGTAATTACTTCGGCAACATGGAATTGGGTGTAATTGGAGGGGTGCAATTATACTCCCCAATTCTCAAGGGGTTGGTGAGAATTGGTGGTAATCACATTGTGTAATTACAAGCTAAGGTAACTTATCTAATTTTCTTTTATTTTCTTTTTTCTAATATACTCCTATTCTATTTACACTATTTCTCTTTCATTATTTACATTTTCCAACACGTTGCTTGCTATGCTTCCATATAATTTTGCAACCTCATTTTTTGCTTGTTCCTTTTCTCTATTTTTCATTTCTTTTTTTTTGAGTTGTGGTTCGGCCCTCCCCCGAACTCCACGCATAGCGGGAGCTTTAGTGCACCGGGCTGCCCTTTTTTTGTTTATTGTTTTTTTGAGTTGTTGAACATAATTTCATATTTTATTAGCTTTGTTTTCTACTCATTAGTATAAACATTTATTATGAAAATACACCTTAACTCGCATCTATCTTTATGTTATTTTGAAAGTGCAACAAATCATAAATTTCATATTACTACTAATAATATAGAAGGGACAGTTGAACTCAATATTTAACTTTGGTCAAGGGAACTTTAGGGTTTTGCCTTAGTGTTTGCATCATCAGCTTGTACAGCTAGGGTCTTGGCATTGTACTTTCCTCTTATAGTCACAAAAAAACCAAAATCTTTATGACAATTGACACACCTATCCCTGGAGTTAACCAGCTGCTATAAGTCTATTTCAGATATTTAACCTTTTTGTGTGTTGCAGTCTTATTTCAGATATTTAACCTTTTTGTGTGTTGCAGTCTTTTGTACCTCATGAACCAAATATATAACAATTTGATTTAGTTGCCTAAAATAGGCTCAATTTTCTTGACTATTTCTCTTCGGCCTTTGTGTTGTGCAGCTGGAGTTCTCTGGGCCAAAACTCAGTCAGCCACAATTTTCAAGAGATGGGTACAAAATATGGGGCCCACCCAAATATTTAGTTCTCTTCATTAAAGTCTTGATTTTGGTACTTGTGCCAATTAACCTAGAATGAAATAACATGAAAGTAGAAGGAGCTCTTTGGAAAGAGGTGATTGTGGCAAAGCATGGTGAACCCAACCCATGGTGTTCAGAAGAGGTGGTCTCAGAACCCTATGGACTAGGGACTTGGAGAACAATTAGGTCCTTTTGGGCCTCAATGGAAGGAAACCTGACTCTAAAAGTAGGCAATGGCAACAAAATCAGTTTTTGAAAAGAAGGATGGGTAGATCAGACACCCTTATGTTTGTTATGTGAGGTCTTCCCAGGCCTTTTCTCAATTTACAACAACCCTGATGCTAGAGTAGGTGAATGTTGGACTACTCATGGGTGGGACCTTTCATTCAAAAGGCTTCTAAATGATTGGGAGGTGGAGAGGGTGGCATTAATGCTAGAGATGCTGGGAAGACACAACATCATAACAGATGCACCTGACAGAGCCATATGGAGACATACTAAAGATGGGAACTTCACAGTAAATAATGCTTATAGGAGAGGGACTCAAGGTGGAGGTGGTGGCACTCTATACAACTGGAATAGCATATGGAAAGGTCTGATTCCAACCAAAGTGAAATGCTTCACCTGGTTGGTAATTAGAAGGGCATGTTTAACCCCAAGAAGTTTTTCAGAGGAAAGGGATGCAATTGGTTCCCAGGTGCTTCCTATGTAACTTACTTAACAGGGGAAACAAACAAGCATTTGTTCCTACACTGCAAGTTCACCCTCCAATTATGGGAGCTGTTTCTTAACATAACCAACTACAGTTGGACAACGCCAGAACATACCGCTGATCTATTGAGCTATTGGATAAGGAAAGGAGGAAGCAAGACACAAAAAAGGTGGTGGAAATTGATACCCTCATGTATCTGTTGGTCTGTATGGAGAGAAAGAAAGGGGAGGTGTTTTGAAGATAGAACCAATTCCATTCATAAAGTAAAATGGAATTGTTTACTATCTTTACTTTACTGGTGTAAATAGCTTTGTATAGAAGATGTAGATCAAATTATAGAGCTAATAAGAAGCTTGTAGTCTGTTTTGATATGGCTGTAATTCCTTTTTGAGGGTGGCTTAAAATGCTGAAGAATACAAATTACCAATTCTCAAAAAAAAAATATATATTGGCTAGAAAGTTTTTTTACTGTAGCTTCTTTGTAAACTTTTTTGTTGTTTGACTATTTAATCCCTCTTTCTGGGAGTGGTTAGAGCTCATCTTAACTTTATCTCTAAGAGCTTACACATGACCTCGGTCAAAGTCATCTAATGGTACTAATGTCATGTGGTGCATATTTGAGAGGAACATCTTTTTCTTCCTTCAGCTTTTTTCAATGAATTCAATTCATTTAGTTATACAACATGATAAGTAATGGATTAAAAGGGATAAAATAGATTTACTATTTTTTATATCATTTAGAGGTTGTTTGGTTTAGAAAAAAAATATACAGGGATTAGTAATGCAAAAATTATAATTAATACATTAAAGTTTAGCTATCATTTCTAATGCAATTGGAAAGTAATCAATTTTTAAGGCAGAAATAAAATTTGAACAAAACCACCCCTAACTAAAACACGAACACCTAATCCAGCACACAATACAAAAGTTCAAAATTTTGACAAATGAAATTCCAGCACAATATGCCCGAATTGAAAAAGTTCCTGGAGTTTGAAACTCCAACAGTAGAGATTTATGAAGTTTGAATCCCTTTTTCAATATAGATTTTGTGGATGCGTTGAAGCAATTAAATTAAGTATTTAATTATATTTTAAGTAGCTTTCTTTATAATTCTAGAATATGATTTATGTTTCATAGTTTCATAAGGATTAGGGTTAGCTATAGTTATTAGTTTAGAATAGGTTTTATGTTTCCTATTTGCATAAGAGTTACACTTCCTATTGTTGTAATAATACTCCTATTTAAAGGGGTTTTGGAGGAATAAATCAGTAAGTCGTAGTTTAATACTCAATTTTCTTTTCTCAATTTAATTTACTTGATGACCCCCTCTTGAATGACACTGATTTTCTCCTCAGTTTTAAGTCATTAACATATCCTAAAAACTTGTTTACTTTATCCTCAACTTTTTTGGCGCTTCCCGTTTAATGATTCTCTAATTAATTCAAGTTCCTTCAAACTTCCAGTTACTGATCCTTGAATAGAACATAGATGCCTCTCCGTGGATTCAAATTCAACAAAGCATTCTTGGAACATGTTTCGGTTATATCCAAGTGTTCTTCAGAGTCTTCCCACTGTAACATCAACACTAGAAGTGATTTCTGGAAGCCACCCTTCATGGATTCAATCTCTTCTGGAGCTCCAGCAATCTCTCAAATAGAACTGTTACCCACCACATATAGCATCTAGATGCCTTCCTATGCAAGGAGGCACTGGAAACCAACAAACACCTCTTCCTGCACTGAAAAGTAACAGCACAAGTATGGGCACTGTTCACTACCATTGCTGGAGTTTACTGGACCATGCCTGAGCACACTGCAGATCTGCTCAGTTGCTGGATCAAGAGAGGAGGAAGCAAGAGTCAGAAAAGATGGTGGAGGGCAGTCCCAGCTTGCATTTGGTGGAACATTTGGAAGGAGAGGAACCAAAGGATCTTTGAAGGAAAAGAATCCAATATCCAGAAGATCAAGTAGAAAGTCATTACTTCACTAGGTTTTTGGTGTAAAGAACATAATATAGAAGAGGAAATCCAATTAGTGGATTTTATAGGTTCTCTGTAAGTATTCTTTTTTCTTTTTTTCTTTCTCCTTACTGTAAACTTTTTGGAGGTGGCCAACATAGCCCTAAATGTTGAAGAATACAATTTACCAGTTTCAAAAAAAAAATATGATCACAAAAGAATAATCAAATGTCAGTAAACCAAAACACTTCTTTGGTTCCGAGGCTCTTTTCCTTTTACGTAGAGCCACAAGTTTTCTTCAGAAGATGATAAATAATAGAACCTCCAATCACTAGTCAGAAACTTGAACAAAAACAGGAAACTAAAACCAGACCTTTGATCGGAGTCTAAATAAACATGAATGCTGCCAGAGCTCAAAAATGAAAGAAACCGACAGAGGACGGGTGGAACCTTCAACCCCAGTCTTAAGCATTCTCCATTTTGACATCCAAAAATCGATTTTGTTTTTTCGGAGATTCATTCTATAGATAGGAGGTCATGGAGGACACAAATTAGGGTAGAAGGTTAGTAGGTAGTAGTGTGTTGTCTCACTATCCATCCATACTAGTAGTCTAGTACTGCTCATGTAGTTTCTTGCCTTCGATTTTCTGTTGCCTTCTGTTGTTTCTTGTACTTCGATTATCATATTATTTTGTTGTAGTTATTGCTTAGTATGCTTTGTTATACTTTCAATTCCGTTACATCTTTTGGACTGCTTTGGACTGTTTTTTCTTGAGTCAAGAGTCTATCAGAAACAACCTCTCTACCTCTAAGGTAGGGTAAGGTCCGCGTACACTCTACCCTCCTCACACCCCATTTTTGGGACTACCAGGGTATGTTGTTATTCATTCTATTATGGCTTTTAGGATAATATTTGTGATGCAGATAGAGAAAAGGAAAGAGTGGAGGGGACCATGTATGGAAAAATACAGGTTGAGTTTACCGAAAGATCCCAGCTACAAGAGTTCTGGTTTCTGGATTATGTGTTTCTAGGCACCGCAGTAAGGGGTGAAGACTAAGGAGTAAGTTAGATTTTGGGAACGCAGTACGGGATGAATCATTGGTACAGGGCGTGAATTACATGGACTGAGACAGGATTTCATTTCGATAGCCTCAAAAGACATCCTCCTAGATAGCTTTTGTTGTTCAAACAGGGAATACTATAACATGTGTGTCTCAATCGCCTACTCTCAGTCTTTGGATCAGTGGTTCAGGATTTTTGATCACATTTTTGGAAAGAAATCTTTTCTTTACTATTTCTTATTCTAATCTTTTCTGATAGTCACACTGCCCAACGGATCCAAGTATAGCAACTAAGTTATATTATACCACAAGCTAGAGAACAACTTGAATTGAACTAACCATTCTAGTTGTGTACAATATGTCAGACAATATGAAGCATCAAGTACAGACCAGGAACGTTCATTAAGTTACCCGACCATGGAAAAATAAATAAAACAAGAAACAGAATTACACACGATAATAAATGTCAATCAAATCATGAGATTATGGACCATAATCACAAAAGAATGCTAAATGTTTGTGTTAGCTCAAGTACATAACTCAATAAGGTATAATACCTCATTCAACCAAAAGTGATCGTTGTTTTTGTTTGTGATCAAATTCCCTGTCCAGCTATGAGCAAGCTCATGAGCTACCACCTGCGCTCCACTGGCGTCCCCCTTGATCACAGTCGGTGTCAAGAAAACCATCCTCGGGTTCTCCATTCCGCCATAAGGGAAACTCGGAGGCAACACCAAAAGATCAAACCTTTCCCAATCATAAGGTCCAAAAAGCCTCTCCCCAACCTGAATCATCTCTTCCGTACCAGCAAACTCCCTAGCAGCAGCATCCAAGACCCCAGGAACAGCCTCAGAATATACCCTAGTCCTGGGTCCCACCTCCCTGAACCCCAACTCTCCCACTGCAAATGCAAATAAATATGGAGGTATAGGCTGGTCCATCACAAATTCCTCCACCACCCTATCATCCCCACACCACACTGAATCCTCACAAACCCCTTGTGCCTCAGAGGGAAGTGGGGCCCGTCTCTCCACGTGTCTAGCAGCCATAACAGCCGACAACTGGCGTGGGATGTTCAATTTCGCTGTGTACTTGACACGTGCAGCGGGTGTATCCTGACAAGGAAAGATTGAACGAGCGTGAATAGACTGACATTGGGTGTACACAAAAGGGTGAGTCTTGTTAAAAGTTTGAGGAGGAGAAAGCCACTGAAGGGCAGAGCTTGAAGGGCTAGTTTTAGAGAGAATCAAGACTTGGGTTTGGTTAGAAAGGGAAATGGTGAGTGATTGTCCAAGAATTGGGTCTGTAGGAGAGAGGGAGAAAGGTAGCGGGGAAAGGGAAAGTGGGTCAAGGATAGAAGAAACAGAGAGTGAGCGAGTATCGAGTGTGAGGGGTCCAGTGTAAGGGGTGGGAAGGGATAGAAGAGTGGCAGAGGAGACGGTGGAAGATGGAAAATCAAAGTAGAAAGTGAGAGAGATATGGGTGGTGAATGGATGTGTTGAATCAGTGAAGGAATGTGGATCAACGGAGGGTGCCATGGAAATTGATCACCAGTGAAGTTTTTTGCAACAAGGTCCGGAGAGAGTAAGCTGATGGAAGAAGAGGGAATTCGTAGCGTACGACATGGTTTTAGAGGGTTTCGAGGGTGTTTCGATGTGCCAAAGTTACTGGTGTGCAAAAACGGTTTAACTGATAAATCAAACTGATAAAAATGTTATTGGTTTATAGGTATTGGGTTAACAATTTTTAAATGATTTTGTATATTTTTTTATTGGGTTGTCGATTCGGTATTGGTTTTAAGGTTTTAGTTAGTGGTTAAACCCATAACCCAATAAATTTATATTAAAATTATATATTTATACATAATAATTATATAATAGTGGCTTTAAACTTTAAATATATACACTATTATTTTTTTGCATTTTATAGTTATTGTCTTAGTGTTGTTGTTTTCTTTCTAAAGTCGATTTGATGGGGTTCTACCTATCATTGTTGTTTTCTTTTTGAGAGATTGCTACTGTTGCTACTGCATTCAAGTTTGCTACTTAACAAGAAAGAAAATAAGTTTGTTTTAGTAATAACGGATTTGAATTTGCTTACGCTTGTAATTTGTATAGACTTTTATGCATGAAGGTAGTGTATATATGAAGATGAAAATAAGAGAAAGCATAAAAAATTATACGTGCATTTTCTTATCGGTTGAACCGAAAACCGAACCGTTAAGGACCAAAACCCGATCAACCAAAAATCGATAATGAATATCTTATTGGTTTGCTTATCGGTTTTGCATGTTTACAAATAGAAAATCGATAAACCAAACTGATATTATACAAAATCGAATCAAACCGACCGATGCGCACCCCTAGCCAAAGTTTAGAAAATCCAGTTTTTGGCTTTTGGCTTATTTTTAACTTTTTAATTTAAAAACATGTGTTTAAAATCACTTTTTGAATTTATTCAAACACTTTAAAAGTTCCTAAAAACTATGTTGGTTTAAAAGCACTTAAAATAAGCCAATTCAAACAGGCTTTTGCAGAGGGAGAAAAGGGATATTAGTTCCATTAAAATTAAAAACTTGGAAAACGCATGCCTAAACTTTAGGAGCCATTCTGCGGAGACAAGGGAAGACGAGGAAATCAATCTTTAGAATGATCCTACCCCTAGATAATGGAGGAAGCACTTGATCTTACCTGATGATAGCTGTACAGATCTGACTTGACTCAGCTGAAGAAGTCTTCAAGAGTTCGATTTCACGGCACTCGTGAGATTTGAGAGTGTCCAAGTGAAATCTAACCAAGTTGTTTCAATTCTCAGGTTATCGACGACCAAGATGGTAGCTCAACTCTCCTCCGGCATCCTCCGGCGGGCTCTCTTGACTTTTGTGCTTTCCCGAGAAGAAGATAAACACCCGGCACTTTTCTATTCTAGCCTTTTCTCCCTTTGTCTCTTTTGTTTGTTTTCTGATTTGCTTTCTTTTGCTTTCTTCTTTGTTTTATTTTGGGCTTCATTTTGGACCCCAACTGAATTTTGTATAATTTTGTTTTGGGGTTAAATAAATTGGCCTCGTAGCCCTTTTTAATTAAAAAAAGACTAAACTTTAGGAGCCGTTTGGTTGGTATGGAATCACTCCATTGAATTTTGTAGTAAAAATTTCATGAGCACATGTTGATTGTTCGTTTAACCTGTATTCACTTTTTAAAAAATTAGTATTGACTTATTTTAGGTTTTTTAATTTTTAAATAAGTGTTTGAATAAGGTAAAAAAAATATTTTTAAAATATTTATTTTCAAGCTAAAACAATAAAAATAAATTAAAAGTCATAAGTTAAGATTTCTAGCTTATGATTTATGCTTACAGTCATAAGTTATAAGATCATTCAAATATGCTCTTAGTGTATGCACATCGTTGTCACAATCCTGCCGGGCCGTGAATGAAACCCACACTAACCCTCGGGTGGGAGAACAAACTAACCCGCTCCCCGACTTAACTAATTTCAAAAGAAAGATATAAGCAATTCGCTTAAGTCATAAAGGAACAATACTAATATAATTGAAAGGATAAACTATGCGGAAACAGTTAACTAAAACATCCCCATAAACTGAAAATCATCGTCCAGAACTGTAAACTAACATCGTCTAAGATATTCAATAAATACTAAAACCATAAAGTAGGAGTAGTTCCATTGTCCATAAGAGGGACAACAACTCGTGGAGGATCCATGGTAGCTTGGGAAGTAGCTAGTGCTCACCCTAGGGATCTGTGGTAAACATTGCTACTCTAACCGAGGTCACATCTCAGCCTTTGGAATACGGTTTGCACTTAACAAAAGAAGAACATGAAGTAGTATCAATATAAATTACTATGTACTGGTAGGTATCATAGGCTGACCCAGAATAAGACATGAATGTAGCAAAACATATAACAAGTAAAAGGACTTCAACACTTAGCAAATAATCATTCAACAGGTAGTCTCTTCAAACACAATAATCTCAACTTCATAAGTCACCGAAACATCACAAAAAGGAAAGAAATAAACACTTTCAACAATCATCTCACGTATCGCTATGCCCATTAACTTTTACTCATATCACCGATATCTCGAGTCTCATCTCAATCCACAACCAAATTCACTACCAAGAGTATGGCAATACTATGTAAGAATAAAAAGAGTAAAAGTGTAGCCATAACCTGCAGGGGACCCTAGGTGTTCATGTACCATACCGGTGTGGTATCTGATCCATAACATCTGTATCAATATCAATATCAAGAATACTAGGCTCTCAGACCTATTTTTCACGAATATACACAGTGTCTAAGACACTATCTCACTTAGCCATTTCAGGTCACTTATCACTTCCTGTTCATCTAGCCTATTCATACAAGCATAACAGGAACAACACATATAATTCAACCACGTCCAAAGACCAATCACAAGTTATACAGTTCTATCACATAGTATGAAATAAAAAGAGTCTCAACTCCAATTTAAACCATAACCTACCTCAAGTGAAAATATAACACCCGCAAGCTAATTCACCACTGCCTTGTCCTTTCTTAACTCTCCAAAATACGTGTGGTCTAAAAACAACAATAATATTAGAGTAATTAGCCAATTACCCTTCATTTCAGGCTTTGAGAATTCAATCCATCAATTCTACCCTTTAAACGAGGTCTCTAACAATTTTCAAGGATTAATTAATCATTAAATAGTCCTATTGCATTCATAGAATCAATATTCAAAGGTTTCTAACCAAGTTCATACCTTTTCCACTATTTTTATGCCTAAAGATTTCACCTTTATGGAACCCAAGGTTCCCTATTAAATTTAATCAAGTTAAAAACAACTAATTTCATGCGAGAAATTAAAAAGATACATCATGGGATCTATTCTAGGTGATTTTACACCTACCCATAGGATTCATCTCTAAGTTCATACTTCTAGGGCTTAAATACAAGAATTCTACCATTAATCCTTCCCCGCAAGGTCTAAGGAAGATTAACAATAAATAAATAAAGAGTTCTGCGGATTACTCACCTCTAACGATGAAGATTGCCCAGTTTTCTTGAAAAAGCCACTTCTTGGAGCTCTAAAATGGAATAGAATAATGAGAAAAATAACTAAGAAAATTGCAAGTCGCTAAGGTATATTATCTAGTTTCCTCGTCACGCGGACCATCGCGATGAGGAATCCTCTTGTCGCGGTGAAGGAAAATTTCCAGAACACTGTTATCTCTCTTCCAGACCTCATTTCACAACATACATTATTTCATAGACACCATAAATTATTTCTAACGCGATAACTATCATATACAGAGTTCTATGACTCCGATTCTCGTCCCAAAACTTCCTACGGAATCCTATGGCAGTTGACTATCCAAAATATACACTACACTACGACACAACATCACATGAAGCATAAATCACTTCTAAGGCACATTACTCTATATTTTCATCTAAGTTCACCCTAGCCTGAGATTTTCAAATCTCACCTTAGAGACTTCTCTAGCTGGATACTTACTTATTTCACCATAACAACGTAATAGGTTGTTATATTAGATACCAATTAAAAAATTATTCATCCCTGAACGACAACAAGAGGAAAACAGGGAAGTGAAGGTTACTTGAATCAGCGAAAAAGTAAGGATACTCGTCCCTAGGGGTGGGCATGGTATGGTATGGTACGGTATTTGAAAGTTCGGCATGATAACTTCTGTATTTGATTTTTAAAACTATTATACCATTATCATACTAAATTAATTCGATATGGTTTGATTTTGGTATTTTGCGATATGGTATATCGGTAACCATAGTTTGTTCAACTTCGACTAATATATAATCGTATAATAAAGTATTATGACTTTTCAAAAAAAAGGTATCAATTGTTCATACTAACACATTACCCATGTAGAAATATATATTCAAAAGAAAGTACACACAACTCCTTTTGCTAATCAATAACATTTAAAAGATATTTCAATCAAAATAGATCTAGTAGTCAAAGTTCCAACTTCTAAACATTTAATTTATACTAATACTAGATTGTATATTTGTTAGTATTTTAATAATATATATATGTTATATGTAACTATATATTTCGGTATGGTATTTGGTATTTTGGTATGTTATTTTTAAATATCGAATACCATACCAAATACCAAATAAATTTAAAATGTATACCATATACCATACCAAATATCATAATATCAAAACCACGGTATCAAAAAATTTGGTATGGTATGGTAATTCGGTATATATCATACCATGCCCACCCTACTCATCCCACATGTCTGCTTCAGTCTCCCAAGTAGCCTCCTCAATAGGAAGGTTCTTCCACTGGACTTTCACAGATGCAATTTCCTTAGTTCTCAACTTTCGAATATCTCAATCAAGAATAGCAATGGCTTCCTCTTCATAAGATAGGTTTTCATCCAATAGGATTCAATCCCAGCGAATAATGTAGTCACTATCCCCATGGTACTTCTTAAGCATTGAAACATGGAATACGGGATGCACCCTCAACAAATTAGGTGGCAAAGCCAGCTTATACGCTACTGGCCCTACTTTCTGAAGAATCTCAAAGGGCCCAACGTACCTCGGACTTAACTTGCCTCACTTCCCAAATGGCATAACATTGCTCATGGGTGATACGTTGAGAAAAAACTTGCTCACCTTCCGCAAAGTGCATGTCTCTAACCTTTCTGTCTGCATACTCTTTATGATAGCTTTGAGCCGCTAGAAGTTTCCCTTGGATGAATTTTACCCTTTCCTTCGAGTCTCTTACCATGTCCGTACCTAAAGGTTTTGCTTTAAATGAATCAAACCAACCAATGGGAGATCTACACTGCCTCCCATACAAGGCTTCAAACGAGGCCATATCTATGCGTGAGTCATAACTATTATTATATGCAAACTCCACCATCGCTAGATACTGCTCCTAATGACCCCCAAAGTCCATCACACATGTATGAAGCATGTCCTTTAATACTTGAATTGTATGTTCGGATTGCCCGTCAGTCTGAGGGTGAAAAGATGTACTCAAGTCCAACCTCGTACCAACCTCCTCATGCAAGTTTTGCCAGAAAAGGGAAGTGAATTGGGTACCTGTATAAAAAATAATAGAGATGGGCACTCCATGCAACCGGACGATCTCCTTAAGATATATCTTGGCCAACTTGGCCGCATTATAAGTCACTTGCATAAGGATAAAGTGTGCAGACTTCGTCAGTCTCTCAATAATGACCTATATCAAATCCTACTTCCCCAAAGTCTTGGGAAGGCCAACCATGAAATCCATGGCTATTCGTTCCCACTTCCACTCAAGAATGGGCATCCTCCAAAGTGTACCACCATGCTTCTGATGCTCATATTTTATTTTCTGGCAGTTTTTGCATTTAGCCACAAAGTCTACTATATCCTTCTTCATTCTGCCCTATCAATAATGTTGTTGTTTCAAATCTTAGTCACACCAGGATGTATGGAATACCTAGAATTGTGATCCTCTGCCAAGATAGTGCAAAATCAACTCTTCAACTCGGGGCACACAAACTCACCCTTTAATTTATCAAACACCTTCATCATCAATGATGGCTTCCTTGGCCTCACCCCGCAACACCTTATCATGAATCCTACTCAATTTTATATTATCAAACTGTTTACCTTTGATCTGCTCAAGAAAAGAGGACCTCACCTCTACATATGCTAGTAAACCACCTTTTTGGATACTTCCAGCCTCATGAAACTGTTAGCCAGAGCCTGAATGTCCCTAGACAATAGACGCCTATTAGCGCTTAGGTAGGCCAAGCTACCCATACTCTTAGTCCTCCTACTCAGTGCATCAGCAACAACATTCGCTTTACCCGGATGATATAAATTGGTGATGTCATAATCCTTGAGTAATTCTATCCATCTCCGTTGTCTCAAGTTCAAGTCTTTCTGGGTGAAGACATAGTGTAAGCTACGGTGGTCTGTGAACACTTCACAATGGACTCCGTACAAGTAGTGTCTCTAGATTTTAAGAGCAAATATTATGACAATCAATTCTTAGTCATGCGTGGGATAGTTCTTCTCATGCACCTTGAGTTGCCTTGAAGCATACACAATGCCATTCTATTCCTGCATCAACACAACACCTAAACTAGACCGTGAGGAATCACAATATACAATAAAGTCTTGACCTTCAACTGGCAAGGCAAGGATATGAGTTGTGGTCAACAAAGTCTTGAGCCTTTGAAAGCTCTCCTCACATTCATCTGACCAAATGATACATCCCTTTGAGTCAGATGAGTTGCAATAGATGCAAAGTCCTTCACGAACTTGCGATTGTAACCTACCAACCCCACAAAACTATGCACCTTAGTTACCAAAGTGGGCCTAGCCCAGTTCTTGACTGCCTCTATTTTCTGTGGGTGAACCATCACTCCTTCTCTCGAAACTACATGCCTCAAGAAGGACACATAAGATAGCCAAAATTCACATTTGGAAAATTTTGCATATAACTCCTTCTCTTTTAACAGTCCCAATACAATCCTTAGGTGATTACTATGCTCCTCCTCACTCTTGGAGTATACCAAGATATCGTCAATGAAAACTATGACAAGAGAATCAAGATAAGGCTTGAATATCCCATTTATCAATCCCATAAAAGAAGTTGGGGTGTTAGTCAGCCCGAATGACATCACAAGAAACTCGTAGTGCCCATACAGGGTCCAAAATGTGATCTTAGGAATATCTGAAGGTCAAATTTTTAGCTGATGGTAACCAGACTTTAAGTTAATCTTAAAGAATACTGAAGCTCCCTGTAACTGGTCAAATAGGTTATCAATGCGAAGGAGAGGGTATGGGTTACAAACAGTAACCTTATTCATCTTCTTATAGTTGATGTGACGAGATTTGACGGCACTTTCGACGCTTAAAACTAAGGATTTTTGGGAGTTCTTAAGTTCATTTTGTTAAATTTGATGTTGTTTGTTACATGTGCAGGGAAAAGTATTTAAAAGATAAAAATGCCAAAGTATTGCAGTTTTTCTTGACAAAAAGGCATGCCACCATGGACGTCACACCTACGACGGCCCGTGGGACAAGACGTCGGAACTTGGCAGCAGGAAAGGCTAAGGCTTTGGAGCCTGATGGGCTGTCACGATGCCCATGACAGACACGATGGGACATTATAGGGCCCATCAATATGATCCAGGGAATATGTAATAAGCCAAGGCAGGGCGACTGGCGTCCATGCTGCCCGTGACAATCACAATGGCCCGTCGATGCTGCCTGTGGAAATAAGGTAGGAAGGCATGCATGAGCTAAGGGCAGCCGATGAGAGGGCCATGACGGGAGTCACAACCATGATGTCCCGTTACCTCAGACCGTGAGATCGAGGCAGGGAGCTGGAGCCAAGACTCGAAGATGCTCGATGGGTACCCACAATGCCTGTCGCATCCACAATGGTCCGTGGGGCATCCCGTCGGTCGTGCCGTGTCCAGCTTCTCCTAGATTTGTTAGGATTTGGTTTCTTTATCTATAAATACTTCCCCTTAGATTTTATTTTTAGGAGTTACTGATTCTTTTCGTACAAGCACTACATTGTTAAGTTTGTTTTGACTTTATTACACAAGTTCTTGAGATCAAAGATTGTTTTTGATTAATTGAAGTGTTCTTGAGATTTTCTTCAAGATTTTGGATTTCTTTACATCTCATTTTAAGTATCTACTGATGATTGTCCCAACAACCACTAATTGTTTACTTATGAACATGAGTAGCTAATTTCACAACTAGGGTTGTAGGAACCATGAAGGATTAACGAAGTAGGCAAAGTAATTGGTAATTCTAGGGTGGTGTTTCTGCATGTATTGTTCTTCCCTTCATTTTGATTGCTTTTTAATGGTGGCCAGCGTTAGAACTCACCTTATCCTTACTTGCCAGACTAAGGAGGTAACGTATGGGAAAAAGGGTTGTTCCACAACGGAAGATTTGAGGCTACCAACCCTCATCTAATAGCTTGACCTTGTCCGGGAATAGCTAATCTGGGATCTAGGGTAAGGGTTAGTATAACATACACCCACGGCCGGACTAAGGCGTGTGGTAAAATTCATCTATATGCCGGACCAAGGATTTAGGAGAACTTAACTTACCGATTCTGCATGCTAAGCACCAATCTAGTTTACTAAGTACAAACGCCTTACTAAGTTATGATCTCATGGGGAACACTACCCTAGTCGCTTCTCGTATTGATAACAACTGTTGAAACTAATAACTGTTACTTGTTACAAATCTAAGTTACTATTAATCTTGTTATTTAAAAGCCCCTCTTTCAAGGGAAATAAATGGCTAACAACGCAAGTAAACACTAATCGACCATAGTCCTACCATATTCCCTGTGGGATCGACCCCAACCTTCATTGGGTTCTATATTTGAACAGAGATCGCTTATGCTTCTAAAAGGAGGTGTAATTTAGGCGCATCAAATTTTGACGCCATTTCTGGGGAATACATTTTAGGATTACGAGAGATTGTGTTTATTTCACTATTAGTCCTTATTTCCTGATTTTACTTTTTCTATTATTTTTGTTTTGTTACACAGGTTGCACACTTGTGCATGTCCAGCACAAGGAGTCAAGACAATCCTTGATCCTATATGATCCTGATCTCTCTAGGACCTTGAGAAACATGGCTAAAGAGGTAGAGCATGAGACACCAGATCAGATAACAACTCGGTTATTGGCCGAAGCGAACAAAGAAAAAAAAAGGAGAAGATGCTCTTGCTGCTGAAGATGCTCAAATTGCAGCTGACCTAGCAGCCCGAAATATGGCAGCGGAGCAAGTAAGAAAAGCTGTGAGAGACAAGGTAGCAGCTAGACAAAATTTGCCACAGAATAAGGGACGACAGCCACGACAGCCTATGCATACCCCTCGGTACTATGATGATGAGGAGGAGGATATGGAGGAACTGAGCATTACTAGACTGATAGTGTTGCCACCACTGACTGATGGAACGAAGTTTTATATCACCAGCACCATGATCCAGTTGCTGAACCTGAGGGGACTATATGCTGGAAAGCCTACAGAGGATGCAAATCTGCATGTGAAGAACTTTACTCAAATTTGCAAAGCTTATAATCTACTAGGAGTGGGGCAAGATACTATCAGACTGAGACTGTTTCCTTTCTCATTAACTGATGAGGCAACTGTGTGGCTCTCAGAATTACATGATAATTCCATATACACATGGCATGAGTTGAAGACTCAGTTTTTAGAGCGGTTCTTTCCTCCATCTCGGATGTTGCAGTTGAAGCAAGAAATATATAATTTTAAGCAACTACCTGTGGAGGCATTGTATGAGACATGGTTGAAGTTTAATAAGAAGTTGAAACAAGTACCGAGACACGGAATCCCTTCAAGGCATCTCATGGAGATCTTCTACAAAGCATTGAATGCCAACACAAAAGCTGTTGCTGACACTATAACTAGAGTAGCATTCATGGAGAATTCGTATTTTGAAGCTTCTGAGATGCTTGACAGGGTCACCAAGACCAACAGAGCATGACATACTAGAGAGTCTGAGACCTCAGCAGTTACATACGCGGTTTGAAAGTCAAATGGATTTCATGAGTTGCAAGACATCAAACAGGAAGTTGCTGATATAAAGACAAGCATTGGGTTAATTTCAAAGAAAATCCTGGACGAGGGAGTAGAAAAGGTGAAAGCCATCAGTTCACAAGAGAAAGCACCAAGTCTAGACGAGTACTCATCCGATGAGGAAGTTAGTTATCTGAATGATCAAGGGGCGGGTTTTCGAGCCTCTGGCCAAGGAAATCAAGGTCGAAACAGAGATAGAGATGACAACTACAATCGGTCTGGTTACAGAGATAGAAGCAGAGCTAGAGACAGGGATGATGATTGGTATAAAAAGAATGGCTATAAGAATTATAGAGGTGGTATGTATGTCCCTCCTGGAAATGGCAAAGATAGACCTGAACAACCAACCATGAGGGAGATGCTCAATAAAGTATTTCAAAAGGTTGATTCTATGGATGCAAACATGAAAGAGATATAAGCTGACCTTTTAGGTATTATTAAGAGAGTGGAGTACCATTCTGTTTCCATAAAGCAGCTTGAGACCCAGATGCACCAGATATCTACTAACATGAATCCACGTCAAAAAGGCACTCTCCCAAGTGACACCATTTAGAATCCGAAGAATGATCGACATATTATGGTTGTGACTATCTGAAGTGGAAAACAAACTATTGACCCTCCTATGCCTATAGTATTTGATAAGCCGGCTGAGTTTGAGAAGGATGATTCTGAAATTGTGATCGAGTCCGAGGAAAAAGATAGTGATGAAGGGCCAAGTAAGAGGAAGTCTTCTGGGTCGAAAGAAAAGAACAAAGAGGTTGCACTGGTCTTGAAACCCATGCCATTTCCTCCTCCACCTTACCCACAGAGATTGAAGAAAAAGGTTGAGGACGGCAAATTTCACAAGTTCATCTCCATGCTGAAACAACTTTCAGTAAATATTCCTTTAGTTGAAGCATTGGAGCAGATGCCTGGATATGAAAAATTCATAAAGGATCTGGTGACTAGGAAGAGGACGGTAAGCTTTGAACCAGCCGATAATTTTCACCACTATAGTGTAATAGCCTCCCATTCTTTGGTGCAAAAGAAGAAAGATCTGGGAGCTTTCCCTATTCCTTGTACGATTGGAGCATTCTACTTTGCTAAGGCATTGTGTGATCTGGGTGCTAGTATAAATCTGATGCCACTATCAGAGTTTAAGCAGTTGGGCTTGGGAACCCCCAAACCGACTACAATGCGGCTTCTTATGGAATATTGCACCATGAAAAGGCCTGTGGGGATTCTCTATGATGTGCTTGTGAAAGTTGATACTTTTATCTTCGCTGTGGACTTTGTGATTCTTGACTGCGAGTTGGATTTTGAGGTTCCTATTATCTTGGGATGACCATTCCTTACTACCGGACGCGCGTTGGTTGACTTAGAAACTGGGAAGATAAAGTTCATATTGAATGATGAGGTAGTTACTTTTAACATCTGCCAATCTATAAAGCACCATGACGACATGCGAGTGGTTTCTGTAATTGATGTGGTTTATGAGGCTCAGCTAATCATGCATGTTAAGGAGGACTCGATGTTAAGACACTTGCGGCTGTGATTATGAATTTTGAAAGAGATGATATTGAAGAGTATGATGATATAGTTGAAGCACTAGCAGGTATGGGGTCTTACATCTATGCTCCAAAGAAGCTTGACTTGGACTTGAAAAATAGACAGACCCCGCCTGCCTGACCATCTATTGAGGAGCCTCTAGTCTTGGAGCTCAAAGCATTCCAACTCATCTTCGGTATGTGTTCCTAAGAGAAAATGAGACCTTGTCAGTTATTATTGTGGCGGAATTAGTTAAAGGGCAGGTTGAGGCTCTGGTTTCTGTTTTGAAGAAGTTTAAGAGGGCCATTGGCTGGACCATCTCAGACATCATTGGGATTCTGCCTGGAATCTGTACACATAAAAATCAGCTCACGCCAGACTGTATTCCCAGTATTGAGCACCAGTGTAGGTTGAATCAGCCTATGCAAGAGGACGTCAAGAAGGAGATTATTAAATGGCTTGATGCAGGTGTAGTTTACCCTATTACAGACAACAAGTAGGTTAGCTCGGTTCAGTGTATGCTAAAGAAGGGTGGGATTACTGTAGTCCCAAATGAAAAGAATGAGTTGATTCTAATGAGGCCAGTCACGGGCTGACACATATGCATGGATTACAGGAAGCTGAATGCGTGGACCGAAAATGATCATTTTTCGATACCGTTCATAGATCAAATATTAGACCGTCTTGCTAGTAGAGGATGGTATTGTTTTCTTGATGGTTATTCGGGATACAATCAGATCTCGATTGCTCCTGAAGACCAAGAGAAAACCACTTTCACATGTCCATATGGGACGTTCACTTTCAAGAGGATGCCTTTCGGTTTATGTAATGCACCAGCAATATTTCAGCATTGCATGATATCTATTTTCTCAGACATGGTGGAGGACAATATTGATGTATTTATGGATGACGTTTCGGTGGTGGGTGACTCTTTTGAAGATTGTTTGGATCATCTAAGTTGTGTGTTAAAGTTATGTGAAGAGTGTAACCTGGTGCTGAACTGGGAAAAGTGTCACTTCATGGTGAAAGAAGGTATAGTGCTTGGCCATAGGATATCCAAGAAGGGTATTGAGGTCGACAAAATGAAGATTGAGGTGATTAAAAAAATTTCCTTCACCAGTTTCAGTGAAGAGAATTCAAAGCTTTTTGGGGCATGCTGGTTTCTATAGGAGGTTTATCAAGGACTTCTCCAAAATTGCTAATCCATTGTGCAAATTATTGGAGAAGGAGGTAAAGTTTGTGTTTGATGATGCATGTTTAAAGGCATTCGAGTGCCTTAAAGAAAAGTTGGTCTCAAAGCCATTCTTATTCCGTGTGTGTGCTAATACTATGATCCGGAGATGTATGCCTGAAGCTGAGATGATGGAGATACTAGAGGCTTGCCATTTATCCTCTGTTGGGGGTCATCAAAATGGTATCCGGACTACGCACAAGATTTTATAATGCGGCTACTATTGGTCGATTATTCACAAAGACGCCCATGAGTTTGCTAAGGCTTGTAGCAGATGTCAAAGGGAAGGATACATATCAAGGAGGCATGAGCTTCCTCTTAATCCTATCCTTGTGATTGAGCTATTTGACATTTGGGGTATAGACTTCATGGGTCCTTTTGTGATGTCCAATGGAAACTGGTACATATTGGTGGCTGTGGACTATGTATCTAATTGGGGTGGAGGCGGTTGCACTTCCCAGTAAAGAAGGCAAGTGTGTTACAGTGTTCTTGAAAAAGAACATCTTCTCCAGGTTTGGTACGCCAAGGGCAATAATTAGTGATAGAGGCTCTCACTTTTGCAACAAGCTATTTCGTGCTTTGCTTGAGAAATATGGAGTAAAACACAAAGTTATAACCCCATATCATCCTCATACGAGTGGGCAAGTGGAGGTTTCCAACAGAGAGATAAAGTCAATCCTTTCCAAGACTGTCAATGCCAATAGAAAGGATTGGTCGCGGTAGTTAGATAATGCTTTATGGGAGTACTAGACCGCATTCAAGACCCCAATAGGTATGTCACCATATCAACTTGTGTTTGGTAAGGCGTTCCATCTCCCTGTTGAGTTAGAGCATAAGGCCATGTGGGTGTTGAAGAAGCTGAACTTGGATTGGTCTGAGGCATCGTTGCAGCGGCTGAGGCAATTGAACGAGTTGGATAAGTTCTGTCTGAATGCTTATGAGAGTTCATCCTTGTATAAAGAGAAGATGAAATTGTATCATGACTGGAAGATAGAAAAGAGAAATTTCCAGTCGGGTGACTTGGTCCTGCTTTTCAATTCTAGACTTCGTTTGTTTCCTGGCAAGCTGAAGTCCAGTGGATTGGACCATTCAAAGTGGTACAAGTATTTCCTCATGGGGTCTTTGAACTTGAAAATCATGAAGGGAAGAGGTTCAAGGCTAATGGACAGCGAATCAAAGCTTATTTTGGCACAACAGAGGAGCTCAAAACAATAGAAGCCTGGACCCTTAATGAATTTGTCCCTCTCGAGGAGCTTGACGAAGTCTGAGTAATCAAGTAACCTGCGTCGTGCCGCGATGTTAAATCAGGCTCTGCATGGGAGGCAACCCATGGATTTTTTTTTTAATTCTTTTAAAGTGGTTTGGCCAAGACTGAGTAGCCAAAACACTCGCGTCGTGCCGCGACGTTAAATCAGGCGCTGCATGGGGGGCAACCCATGGACTAATGTATATTAAATTTGCAGGAAGTAGGGAGAAGATAAGAAAATTGCAAGAACTGTGGGAGATAGGGGCCCCACAAGTGCTGTGATGGGCTATAACAGGCACCACGCCCGTGGGACCAATACATTCAAATGGAAAAAATGCTAAGTGTTGGAAAAAGGTGGTCTGCCGCATTTCCACGCCCCACATGATGGGCCGTAATGGCTCCGAAGGGCGTGGGACTGGGCGTGATGCCACGAGCTAAGATGAGGAGCTGCTAGCTCACTCCCAAGTCCCACATGACGGCACGTTGTATCCTTGACGGGAGTGGGAGGCCAGTTTTTATACGTCCAAGTAAGTACGGCTTGATGAGTCGTTGCACACCCGACGGGCATGGCGTAGCCCATCGTCTGGGTCGGTCAAGGTGGTCAACACTTTAAATTGTTTTAAAACTTTTTGACCTGACTCAACCTGGAACCCCAATTCCCTTAATCCCCACATCGACTTAACTTTGACCTCAATCAATTTGAGGTCAAATTCTCTCCTAAACCTTACTCTCTCCCTCCATATTCACTCAAATCCCCACAACTTCTCCCCCATGATCCTCTCTACTCTCCTCACTTCCCATATACCCCTCACACTCTAAGATCATGGATTAGCAAGTTCAACAACCAAGACTCACGTTTTTGACAACTTCTTGTGAAAAATCAAGAGTAAGTTCTCGTTTTCCTAGTTTGATCTTTGTGTCTTGGTGTGCAAATATCTATGGGTTTGGAAATAAGTAAATCAACATGTGGTTAATCACAATTCTTACTCCAAACCTAGATTTGAACTTTGATTTTGTGATGATATGTATGAAATTAGGGTTGTTGTAACACCCCAGAACTTCTAAGCCTAGACTTAGCTCAGAAAACCAGAGGGAATAAAAAAATTCAACTGTCAGCAGAACCATGAGTCACTTCCATGAGTCATGGAACAGTCCACAAGTCATGGACTGGACTCGTGGAACACAGATCAGAGGACTGCTCCTCTAAAGTTCATCCCATTACTTGACTCAACAGACCGTAGAAGTTTCCACGGACCATAAAACTCGTCCGTGGAATCCTCCTAGCAGATGACTCCCAGGAACCATGATTGGGTTTCACGACTCGTAGAAGTTTCTATGAGTCATGAGCCTAACTCATGGAACCAGTTCCAGTAGCCAACACTAAGTTTGCAGGAACCACAAGTGATTTCCACGACCCGTGGAGGTTTGCACGAGTCGTGAACCCAACCCGTGAAACCAATCTTCAGAGACCCAAGGAATTCAGCTTTGGAACCAAGAGTGGGATTCCACGACCCGTGGAAGTTTCCACGAGTTGTGAACCTAACTCGTGGAGTTCATTCCAGTAGCTCAACTTTCAGGACCAGGAAACCACGACAGGGTTCCACAACCCGTGGAACTTTCCACGAGACGTAGAACTAAGTCGTGATCCCTGAGTCGCGAATTTCAGCCGGTTTTTCTAATTATTCTCCAGGGGTATTCCAGACTTTTCCTACCTCTTTTAATGCCTATGATACATTGTTTTGACTACTATAACACTATTTTATTAGTCAAAAACTACCTAAAACATTCATCCTCCTAAATTCATCGGACTTAGCAAGAAAAGAAACAAAAGAAGTGATAGTTTTCTCTCAAGAACAAGATGAGGTCTTCATCAAGTTCAGCCCAAGAATCCGAGGATTTCTTCGTAGTTTTCTTCACCAGGTATTTGGGATTTCACTAGTGGCTTCCTTTCACCCACTAGGTCCCTAGAACTCAGCCAGTTCCATCAGTTCTCCATGATTGATTAGACCTAGGGTTCATTAACTTTAGAATTCTCTTTGCTATTCAGATGCTGTAATTTATATGATTCTTAGTTCATGTTTCTTGGAGAATTACTATAGTTTATGTATAGAATTCAGAACCCTAGCCTGTGATAATTTTCAATACTTCATAGATTATGCTTGCTAGGAAGTTTAGACAGACAATTATGCTTCATAAATCGAATGCCATATCTTTCAGTATGAGTATGTTGCATTCTCAGTTAATTATCAGTACTTTGAGCTATCCATTATTTCAGTGCATTGTTGTTTATATTCAGTTGGGAGTAGACTTAGTACTGCGCGGACGAGGGGATGAAGGCTTAGCTGTCAGTTTAGGCTAAGACCTTTAGTAGCAGTCCCCAAGTCACAGAACTATGGTGCTACCGTAGGTATTAAAAGAGTCATCTGTCAGACTAGGCTGCACATCCTTGTCCCTTGAGGACATCAGTAGTGGAGCCACATCAGATTTTTTCTTACCCTTAGCAAGGTATGAACACCCTCCCATCCAGGGTTATAGGTTGGCCCCATAGTTAGCTCAACTTGGGGTATGTCGGTTAATAGTATCTCCCACAGTCAGATTCATGTTACATTGACCATGTACTCAGTATTTATTTCAATATTCAGTTCAGCATATTATATTCATAATTTGTACTTGGTTATTGTATTCAGTTTAGCTTTCAGTTATATTTCAGTATACCTATTTCTATGTTTAGTTCTTTATTGCCCAACTTAGTACATATCCTGCATGCTCAGTACATTCAAAGTACTGACGCATAACTTTGTGATACTTCATTTCATGATGTAGGTTCAAGCGCTTAGAATCCAGAGCATGCTTAGTCGACTTCTAGTCCGTACTCAGCAACTCAGTGGTGGGTCCTCATAGTTCGAGGACGATAGGCATGCTTTACCTTCAGTATTTACTTTTTAGTTTCAGTCCTGTTAGATTTAGCTGGGGGCATGTCCCTGCAACTCATATCAGTTAGAGGCTTTCAAATATAGACTAGATTTCAACAGTTGTTAGTGTTGTTTTCAGTCAACACTATACTATTTATATTTAATTCATATATTCATATTTTTGGGCTCTTCCCTGTTTTAGTTGTTAAATTATTTTTAGCTTCCGCACAGTACATCTTTTCTAATTTGAACTTATATAGATATGCCATGCCATGGGTTAGCTTGGCGTAACTTGTGACACTAAGAATCGTGTTGCATCCAGGGGGTAGCCTCAAAGCATGACAAACTTGGTATTAGAGCATCAGGTTTGAGAGACCTAGGATGTCTGAAAGCTGCATTAAGTAGAGCCTTCTTCATGGGTGTAAAGCAGGCCACACTTATGGGGGAGGAGCTATGAGATGTCATTAGGAATAACTTCCCTTCTTTCTTTTTCAGCTCGTGCTATAGAATATAAACTCTACTTAATATCTTTCTATTCTAACTCATGTTCTTCGCAGTTCAGAAAAATGCCTCCCAGAAGAGCTAACGCTAGGAATCAGCCAGCAGCTCCAGCAGATTAGTTGAATGAGCAAGTCACGCATGCTGAATTCAGGGCTGCTTTCCAAGTGCTTGCTATGGCCATGACCGCCCAGGTCAATTGGCAGGCTGCTACACCAGCTCCGCCTCAGATCAATACTACTGCAGCTAGGATCCAGGATTTCACACGGATGAACCCTCCAGATTTTTATGGGTCCAAGTCGGAAAAGGATCCCCAAGAGTTTTTAGATGATATTCAGAAGGTGACAGACATTATGGGTGTCACTCCAAGTGAGGGTGCATATTTGGATGCCTATCAGTTGAAGAGAGTGGCCTACACTTGGTACCAGCAATGGAAGGAATTCCGTTGTGCCAATGCAGGACCAGTGATTTGGAATCTTTTCAAGATAGCTTTTCTGGATCCATTCTTCCCACTAGAGCTCAGGGAAGCCAAGGTTCAGGAATTCATCAATCTAAAGCAGAATGACATGAGCGTGAAGGACTATCACTCAAGCTCACTCAGCTATCCAAGTAAGCTCCAGCGATAGTAGCTGACTCCAGAGCTCGTATGAGTAAGTTTGTATCTGGTGTGTCGGATGATGTAGTCAAGGAGTGCAAGACTGCGATGCTGATTAAGGAGATGGACTTCTCTAGATTGGTTACTTCTGCGCAGATTGAAGAGGAGAATATCAAGGAAAGGGGAGGAGATACTTAGAGGATAGGACAAGTGACTTTAGCTACTCTCAATAGAGGTCAGAGGGTGGAAATCGCTCTCAGTTCCTCCAGAACAATTCAGCTCCAGCTCCATCTTCTGTGAGTGCCCCAGTTCCTATGTTTAAGATGGATCAACGGGATAGAGCATCTGGCTCTATGTCCCAAGGTACGGTTACTAGTGGGCGCACAAATCCAGTGTATAAGAAGTGTGGTAGAAACCACCAAGGTGAGTGTATGACAGGTAGTGGAAATTGGTTTGGGTGTGGTAAGCCAGGCCACATGATGAGGGATTGTCCTACAGATTCTCAAAAAGGCAAGGATGTTCGCCTACAGACTCAGACTTGTTCTACAGCAGCTCTAGCAGGTCGCCCCACTCAACAGAGTGCCTCATCTAGAACAAGTGGTGGTCAGCGTCAGAACAGATTATATGCTCTTCAGACTCGACAGGACCAAGAGGATTCTCCCGATGTGGTCACGAGTACGTTGCAAGTCTTCCATTTAGATGCTTATGGACTATTAGACCCTGGTGCTACACTTTTCTTTATAACTCCGTATATAGCAGTAAATATTAGTGTCAGTCCAGAAATCCTCTTGGAACCCTTTTCAGTCTCTACTCTAGTTGGTGACCCAATTTTAGCTAGACGGGTATAGATAAATTACCGTGTCACAGTTTCCCAGAAAGTCACCTCAGCAGACCTTGTAGAGTTAGAAATGGTAGATTTTGATATCATTCTAGGCATGGATTGGTTATATTTCTATTATGCCTTAGTCGATTGTAGAACTAGGATCGTTCGATTTCAGTTTCCAAATGAGCCAGTCTTAGAATGGAAGGGAAATAACTCATGCCTTTAGGTCGTTTCATCTCCTACCTTAAGGCCAGAAAAATGATTTCCAAGGGGTATATCTATCATCTTGTTCGGGTTAAGGATTCAAACTCCGAAACCCCAACTCTTGAGTTAGTTCTAGTAGTAAGTGAGTTTTCAGAGGTGTTCCCAGAAGATCTTCCCAGAGTTTCTCCCGAAAGGGAAATCAACTTCGGAATAGACCTCCTTCCAGATACCTAGCCTATTTTGATTCCTCCTTACAGAATGTCTCCAGCTGAGCTCAAGGAATTGAAAGAACAACGAAAAGACCTTCCAGATAAGGGCTTCATCAGACCTAACATATCTCCATGGGGCACTCCAGTGTTATTTATGCGTAAGAAAGACGGTTCTCTCAGGATGTGCATTGACTACCGTCAGTTGAACAAGGTCACAATCAAGAATAAAAATCCCATCCCCCGGATTGATGACTTGTTCAACCAGCTTCAGGGTGCTAGTTTCTTTTCTAAGATAGACCTCAGGTCCGGCTATCATCAACTCAGAGTCAGAGGTAGTGACATCCCAAAGATAGCCTTCAGGACTTGGTATGGTCACTATGAATTTGTAGTTATGTATTTTGGACTAACCAATGCTCATGCAGTTTTCATGGACTTAATGAACAGGGTGTTCAAGCAGTATTTGGACTTGGTCATTATTGTCTTCATTGATGATATCCTCATTTATTCTCGAAATGAGAAAGAGCATGCGACTCATCTGAGGGTTGTCTTGCAAACTCTCAAGGACCACCAGTTATTTGCCAAGTTCAGTAAGTGTGAGTTCTGGTTGAAATGAGTCACTTTTCTTGGTCATGTGGTATCCAGCGATGGGATCTGAGTGGATTCTCAGAAGATTGAGGCAGTAAAACACTGGCCCAGACCCACCTCTCTGACAGATATCAGAAGTTTCTTGGGTTTGGTCGGTTACTACAGGAGGTTTGTTGAAGGATTTTCATCCATAGATGCCCCATTGACCAAGTTAACTCAGAAGAAGGTCAAGTTCCAGTGGTCAGATGAGTGTGAGACAAGTTTCTTAGAATTGAAGACCAGGTTGACTACAGCTCCTGTCTTGACTCTACCAGAGGGTTTGGATGGTTATGTGGTTTATTGCAATGCGTCCAGGATCGGCCTAGGTTGTGTTTTGATGCAGTAGGGTAAGGTCATAACTTATGCTTCCAGACAGCTTATGGTCCATCAGAAGAACTACCCAACTCATGACCTCGAGCTTGCAGCTGTTGTGTTTGCCTTAAAGATCTGAAGACACTACTTGTATGGTGTTCATGTTGATGTGTTCACAGATCATAAGAGCCTCCAATATGTGTTCACCCAGAAAGAGTTGAATCTTCGCCAGAGGAGACGGCTTGAGTTCCTCAAAGATTATGATATGAATATGCTCTACCATCCGGGTAAGGACAATGTAGTGGTTGATGCTTTCAACATACTATCTATGGGCAGCATGTCACATGTTGAGGAAGAGAAGAAAGAATTAGCCAGAGATGTTCATTGGCTTGCTGGCTTAGGAGTTTGCCTTATGGACACGTCAGATGGTGGTGTGATAGTCCAAAATGGATCAGAATCTTCATTGATAGTGGAGGTTAAGGAGAAATAGGATAGTGACCCTATATTGCTTAAGCTAAAGGGTGCAGTTCATCAACTAAGAGTAGAGGTTTTCTCCCAAAGGGGAGTTGGTGTACTTCGTTATCATGGTCGCTTATGTGTTCCTAAGGTGGGTGAGTTGAGGCAGCAGATCTTTATAGAAGCCCATAATTCCAGATATTCTATTCATCTCGATGCCACTACGATGTACTGTGATCTATGGGAAGTCTATTGGTGGAACGACATTAAGAGGGACATCACAAATTTTTTGGCTAAGTTTCTCAACTGTCAGAAGGTTAAAGTAGAACATCAGAAACCAAGAGGTGTGACTCAGGAGATTAGCATTCCTACTTGGAAGTGGGAAGTGGTTAACATGGATTTTATTATGGGATTGCCTCGTACTCGCAGACAGCATGACTCCATTTGGGTGATAGTGGAAAGAGTCACTAAGTCAGCTCACTTCTTGGCAGTCAAGACTACAGATTTGGCAGAGGATTATGCCAGATTCTATATTAGCGAGATAGTCAGATTGCATGGGGTTCCTTTGTCTATCATCTCAGATAGGGGTCCTCAGTTTGCATCTCATTTCTGGATGCTTTTCAGAAAGGTCTTGGTACTCAGGTGAATCTTAGCACAACATTTCATCTGCGGATAGATGTTCAGGTAGAGCGTACCATTCAGACCTTAGAAGATATGTTGAGGGTTTGTGTGATCGATTTCAAAGGTAGTTGGGATGATCACCTACCTCTCATCGAGTTCGCCTACAATAACAGTTTACTCTAGTATTCAGATGGCCCCATATGAGGCACTTTATGGGCGTAGATGCAGGTCACCGTTTGGTTAGTTTGAAGTAGGTGAAGCAGCCTTGATCGGGACAAACTCGGTTCACGAGGCTATGAAGAAAGTTCAGCTCATCAGAGATAGGCTAAAGATAGCTCAGAGTCATCAGAAGTCCTATGCAGATGTTAGGAGAAGAGATTTAGAGTTTGAGATAGATGATTGGGTTTCCCTGAAAGTGTCACCCATAAAGGGAGTGATGAGATTTCGCAAGAAAGGGAAGCTCAGTCCCAGGTATGTAGGTCCTTAACGAATCCTAAAAAGGGTTGGTAATGTGACTTATGAGTTAGAGTTTCCAGCAGAACTAGCAGCGGTTCATCCAGTCTTTCACATTTCCTTGCTGAAGAAGTGTGTGGGTGATCCGGCATCGATAGTACCCTTGGAGAGTGTGGCTGTGAAGGATAGCCTCACCTATGAGGAGGTTCCAGTCGAGATTCTTGACCGCCAGGTTCGTAGGTTGAGGAATAAGGAAGTCGTTTTTGGTAAAGGTGTTGTGGAGGAATCAGTCCGTTGAGGGAGCTACTTGGGAAGCAGAAGCATCCATGATGGCCAAGTACCCTCACCTCTTACCTTCTGATTCAGTTTCAGCTTGAGGTGATAGTTCCTATCCAGTGTCTCAGTTTAGACTTGCGTAATTCAATCTCATCTCAATACCTTATTCCATCAGTTATCCTTGTATTTCAGCATATTTTAATGTTCATGGAACTCAGTTCAGTTGGATATTAGTTTCTAGTACTTAGTTGGTAGGGATTGCAGCCCTTTCCCTCTGAACTCAACTTGTTTTGTCTTCATTTGAGGATGAATGATCCCAAGGGGGAGATATTATAACACCCCAGAACTTCCAAGGCCAGACTTAGCTCAGAAAACCAGAGGGAATTAAATTTTTCAACTGTCAGCAGAACCATAAGTCAATTCCACGAGCCGTGGAACAGTCCACGAGTCGTGGAACACAGATCAGAGGACTGCTCCTCTGAATTTCATCCCACGACTTGAGTCAATGGACCGTAGAAGTTTCCACGGACCGTAGAACTCGTCTGTGAAATCCTCCTAACAGATGACTCCCAGGAACCATGATTGGGTTTCACGACCCATGGAAGTTTCGATGAGTCGTGAGCCCAACTCGTGGGACCAGTTCTAGTAGCCAGCACTAAGTCCGCAA
Source organism: Jaltomata sinuosa (assembly GCA_003996215.1). Taxonomy (NCBI): domain Eukaryota; kingdom Viridiplantae; phylum Streptophyta; class Magnoliopsida; order Solanales; family Solanaceae; genus Jaltomata; species Jaltomata sinuosa. The sequence goes on along the minus strand of QJPP01000737.1, from coordinate 219,826 downwards.
GAACCACGAGTGATTTCCACGATCGGTGGAGGTTTGCACGAGTCGTGAACCCAACCCTTGGAACCAATCTTCAGAGACCTAAGGAATTCAGCTCAGGAACCACGAGTGGGATTTCATGACCCATGGAAGTTTCCACGAGTTGTGAACCCAACTCATGGAGTTTATTCCAGTAGCTCAACTTTCAGGACCAGGAAACCAAGACAGGGTTCCATGACCCGTGGAACTTTCCACGAGCCGTAGAACCAAGTCGTGATCCCTGAGTCGCGAATTTCAGCAGCTTTTTCTAATTATTCTCCAGGGGCATTCCAGACTTTTCCTACCTCTTTTAATGCCTAGGCTACGTCATTTTGACTACTCTAAGCCTATTTTATTAGTCCAAAACTACCTAAAACTTTCATCCTCCTAAATTCATCGGACTTAGCAAGAAAAGAAACAAAAAAAGCGATAGTTTTCTCTCAAGAACAAGCATAGGTATTCATCAAGTTCAGCCCAAGAATCCGAGGATTTCTTCGTAGTTTTCTTCACCAGGTATTTGGGATTTCACTAGTGGCTTCCTTTCACCCACTAGGTCCCTAGAACTCAGCCAGTTCCTTCAGTTCTCCATGATTGATTAGACCTAGGGTTCATAAACCTTAGAGTTCTCTTTGCTATTCAGATGCTATAATTTATATGATGCTTAGTTCATGTATCTTGGAGAATTACTACAGTTCATGTATAGAATTCAGAACCCTAGCCTATGATAAATTTTAGTACTTCATAGATTATGCTCGCTAGGCAGTTTAGACAGACAATTATGCTTCAGAAATTGAATGCCATATCTTTCAGTATGAGTATGTTGCATTCTCGGTTAATTATCAATTCTTTGAGCTATCCATTATTTCAGTGCATTATTGGTTATATTCAGTTGGGAGTAGACTTAGTATCGAGCGGACAAGGGGATAAAGGCTTAGCTGTCAGTTTAGGCTAAGACCTTTAGTAGCAGTCCCCAAGTCATAGAACTACGGTGCTACCATAGGTATTAAAGGAGTCAACTCTCAGACTAGGCTGCACATCCCTTGTCCCTTGAGGACATCAGTAGTGGATCCACATCATAATTTTTTGTAACCTTGGCAAGGTATGAACACCCTCTCATCCAGGGTTATAGGTTGGCCCCATAGTTAGCTCAACTTGGGGTATGTCGATTAATAGTATCTTCCACAGTCAGATTCATGTTGCATTGACCATGTACTCAGTATTTATTTTAGTATTCAGTTCAGCATGTTATATTCATGATTTGTACTTGGTTATTTTATTCAGTTCATCTTTCAGTTATATTTTAGTATACCTATTTCTATGTTTAGTTCTTTATTGCCCAACTTAGTACATATCCTGTATGCTCAGTACATTCAAAGTACTGACGCATACCTTTGTGTTATATCATTTCATGATGTAGGTTCAGGTGCTCAGGGTCCGAAATACCACATCGGACTATAAATATATATACATATGCAGAAAATAGTAATTCCTTATTTTTCCTTCTTAAAACCAAGGTGATACTCAAAATATCTCAATTTAGTTCAAAAAAATCATCATAAAAGCAATAGAGCCTCCTTTCAAACCAAAAACCTTTGAAAATCGTTTCCTTGTTATACCACTGATATGCCATGCGATATGAGTATGAATGTTCACAAATAGAGAAAAAAACCACACCATCAGATCAAACAGGGCAAGAATACCCTCCAAACCAGGAGAACTGACCTGAAACTCCATCCAAATCCTAGCCACGGCCTCAGGCCCACAGCTACACACAACGATAGAATAAAGCGATAAAGCAGAAATAAAAGCAGCAACCAATGGGAAAACTCTATTCTACATTTAAAGCCTCCTAAAAGTATGCTAAGGATTTTATACTAGTCACACAGAAGAAACAAACTCCTACGCTAAGGATAACATACAGTTCTAGGCTAAAAACCCGAAATGGCCAATTAAAATGATAAACAGGATTTAAGCCTAAGTCTATCTAAAATCCTACCTAGCGTTCCAGTAACATATAAATATATACTTTTTAACTAAACTCAGTCTAAAAGGTAAACCGTAACCTACCTCGGGGCCGAACTGTCACTCGTATGCCTTCTCCTTCTAAACAGCCTCAGAAAGATATCACGCTATCAAGAACATAAACTAGGTGTCAAGACGAGAAAAGTGACACCCATATTGCTATATGGAAAAACAGGCCGGAAATCGAGTCAGAAAATGACCCGCGGGGCCCGGGCAATAAAACAAAAAACAAAAATCACAACTATGCTTGTGGTGCGTTAAGGAACCCATGCCCAAGTTTGAGTGTGAATGGAGCTCGATTCGGGGCCCAAAACAGCCCCAAAGTGCTACTAATTCACGTAATTAAAATGGGAAAAACTCAGAATTGAAGGCAGGAACCTACCTCGACAAGAGGAATACGTCATGGATGTGAGTTGCATGAATTTAAGAACATGCAGTCCCCAAAAGATCAGATTTTTACAAGGATAACTCCAATTTCAAAATTAACAACAATGGAGTTTTAGCGGGGGAAATTACGAGGATAAACACGGAATGAGGAGAGGGGTGACGAGGGAACTTACCGGGGACAGAATACTGAGGCAGGGGAGCTTGAAATTGGAGTTTGGGAGCTTCAACAATGGAGTTTTCGGAATGAAAGAAAGAGAAATGGAGTTGAAGTTATATATAACTTCCAGGGGTCCTTCATCGCGATCGTGATAGGAACCCCGCATTCGTGGAGAACAGCTGGCCCAACCATCGCGATCGCGATGGTCCAGGCCGCGTTCACGAAGAGGAAGCCAAGCCGGGTCCCCAGCCGGCTACATCGCGAACGCGATACCCTTTGCAAATACGATGGTTAAGAAACCAGACCATTGCGAACGCGATGGGATCCTCGCGATCGCGAAGATCAAAAGGGTCTGCAACTTAATGCAGCAACCAACAATTTCCCCAAGTCCAAAAATCTTCCGATGGACCCTCGGGATTCATCCGGAATCCCGTGAACATAAACCAAACATGCTATCCTACCAGAAACGGCATTCCAGACTCAATGGAAATGACGAAACTCCCTAAAGAGATTGTTTTGATGAAAAGTGGGCTCCACACCCAAAACTAACTCGAAACACAAAACCCAAAAACAAATCCGGAAGCCTCGGGACCCAAACCAAAGGTCCCCCAAGCCTAAAGTTGACATTCCGGAGCTAACAACGCTGACGAAATTTCCATCTGAGGCTGTCTTCTCCGAATGTTGACCAAAGTCAACCTTACCAGCCTAACTGACTTGAAAACTCACAAAGCAACACAAAACCAAACTTAAAGCACTCAGACCCAGACCAATGGTCCCACTAGACCAAAATCCCCATTTTGGAGCCAACAAAACTGTCGGAATTCAATTCTGAGCATATTTACCAAGAAAATTGACTGAAGTAAAAGATTTTCCAACTTTAAGGGCTAAAACAGGGAAATGGTCATAATGACCTAACGAATGGCCCGGGTACCGAACCGTCAGTCCCGGCAAGTCATAAATTACCGGTAGCCACTGAGGGAAAGATCAAAATACAGAAAAAGCACGGAAAATGAAAAATGACATGGAGGGTCATTACAACATCCACTACTAAAATAACTTTCGCCTGAAGACTCAAAAAAATGAGGATAACGGGTCCGCATGTCGGTCTCAAGTAGCCTCCTTGACAGGACGATGCCGCCACTAAACCTTAACTGATAAAATCTCCTTGGACCTCAATTTCCTAACCTACCTGTCCAAAATAGCAACAGGCTCCTCCTCAAAAGCCAAAGACTCGTCCAACTGAACTGACTCCAATTGAAGCACGTGAGACTCATCTGGAATATACCGCCGCAGCATAGAAACATGAAACACCGGATGAACACCAGAAAGAGCAGGAGATAAGGCTAACTCATAAGCAACCCCTCCAATCCGAAGAAGGGTCTCAAATGGACCAATAAACCTCGGACTGAGCTTACCCTTCCTCCCTAACAACATCACGCCCTTTATGGGAGATCCCCAAAGGAACACACTATCACCAACGATGAAGTCAAGGTCTCAAACTCTCCGGTCAGCATAACTCTTCTGCCTACTATGGGCAGTACGAAGTCTCTCTTGAATAACCCGAACTCTATCCATAGAATCACGAAGAAAATCGGTACCCCACGGCCTAACCTCGAAAGCATCAAACCAACCTACCAGAGATATGTACCATCTACCATACAATGCCTCAAACGGAGCCATCTGAATGCTAGAATGGTAACTATTATTATATGCAAAATGTGTCAATGCTAAACACTGGTCCCACTGACCCTCAAAATCAATAACGCAAGCTCACAACATATCCTCCAGAACCTGAATAGTGCGCTCTGACTGACCTTTTATCTGCGGATGAAAAGCAGTGCTAAGCTCAACTCTAGTGCCCAACTCTCTCTGAATAGACTGCCAAAACTGCAAAGTGAACTGAGTACCACAGTAAGAAATGATAGAAACTGGAACCCCATGCAAATGGACAATCTCTCGAATATAGATCTGGGCCAACCTCTCGGAACTGTAGGAAGTCTGAACTGGCAGAAAGTGGGCAGACTTCGTGAACCTATCCACGATAACCCAAATAGCATCAAATCTCTGCAAAGTACATGGAAATCCGACTACAAAATCCATGGATATACGCTCCCATTTCCACTTCGGAATAGGTAGCCGCTGTGATAGACCACCTGGCCTCTAGTGCTCGAACTTCACCTGCTGACAGTTCAAGCACCTGGATACAAAAGACGAAATATCCCTCTTCATCCGACACCACCAGTAGTGCTTCCTCAAGTCACGATACATCTTAGCTACCCCGAGATGAATGAAATATCTAGAACAATGAGCCTCCTCCAGTATCAATTTGACCAAGTCACCAACTTTAGGAATGCAGATATGACCCTCGATCCTCAGAACACCCTCTGAATCTAAAGTCGCCTTCCTAGCCTCACCACTCAACACCTTGTCACAAATGATCCTCAACCTCGTATTATCAAACTGTTGTGCCCGAATCTGCTCCAACAAGGAAAACCTAGCCTCAACACAAGCATGAATACGGCCCAGCTCAGAAATGTCAGGTCGAACCAACCTATGAGCTAAGAAATGAATGTCCCAAGCTAAAGGTCACTCCTTTATAGATAAGAATGCCAGGCTACCCATACTCTCTGCCTTTCGGCTCAAGGCATCCGCTGCCACATTTTCCTTACCCGGATGATAGAGAATTGAGATGTCATAGTCCTTCAGTAACTCCAACCACCTACACTACCTCAAATTTAGATTCTTCTGGCTGAAAATGTACTGAAGACTACGATGGTCAGTAAAGATCTCACAATGCACGCCGTAGAGATAATGCCTCCATATCTTCAACGCAAAGACTACCGCTGCTAATTCTAAGTCATGTGTGGGGTAGTTCCTCTCGTGAACCTTCAACTGTCTGGAAGCATAAGCAATAACCCAACCCTTCTACATCAACACACAACCCATACCAATACCTGACGCATCACAATATATGATGAAACCCTGACCCTCGACCAAAAGAGTAAGAATCAGAGCTGAAGTCAACAAGGCCTTGAGCTTCAGAAAGCTCACCTCACACTCATCTGAACACTGGAAGGGAACATTCTTCTGAGTCAATCTAGTCAATGAAGCTGCTATCGAAGAAAATTCCTCCACAAACCATTTGTAATAACCTGCTAACCCGATGAAATTGTGAACCTCGGTAGGAAAATTAGGCCTAGGCCAATCACGAACTGTTGGAATCTTCACCGTATCTACCATAATCCCATCCTTGGATATCACGTACCCCAAGAATTCCACAGACTCAAGCCAAAACTCACACTTAGTGAATTTGGCATACAACTGGTGGTCTCATAAAGTCTGAAGTACAACTCTAAGATGCTGCTCATACTCCTCTCTACTCCTTGAATAAATCAGAATGTCATCGATGTACATAATCATGAACGAATCCAAGTAGGCACTGAACACACGGTTCATCAACTCCATAAATGTTGCTGGGACATTAGTCAACCCAAAAGACATGACTAGGAACTCATAATGGTCGTATCGAGTCCTAAATGAAGTATTTGGGATGTCCTCAGCCCTAATCCTCAGCTGGTGATAATCGGACCTCAAATCTATTTTAGAGAACACCGCTGCACCCTGTAGCTGGTCAAACAAGTCATCAATATGCGACATGAGATATCTATTCTTAACTGTCACCTTATTCAACTGCCTGTAGTTGATACACATACGCATAGACCCATCCTTCTTCTTCAGAAACAGAACCAAAGCACCCCACAGAGACACACTAGGCCGGATGAACCCTCTACTCAACAGATCCTGGAGCTGATCCTTAAGCTCCCTCAACTATGCAGGTGCCATCCAATATGGCGGAATAAAAATGGGCTTGGTGCCTGGCTCGATATCGATACCAAAATCAATGTCATGATCAGGAGGAAAACCCAGAAGATCATAAGGAAACACATCCTAATACTCGCAAACCATAGGAACAGATTCAAGAGGAGGTGTGGTGGCACTAGTATCACAAATGTAGGCAAGATAAGCTAAGCACCCCTTCCCAACCAGCCACTGGGCGCTCAAAAAGGATATCACTCCCCTCGGCATGTGGCTATCGGCTCCCTTCCATATGATAGGAGGGATACTGGGCATCCTAAGAGTAACAGTCTTAACAAAATAATCCAAGACCGCATGATAAGAAGACAACCAATCCATGCCCAAGATCACATCAAAATCGACCATATCAAGGAAAACCAAGTCTACCCACTTGTCATACCCCAAGATAGTCACCACACAAGCCTGATACACCTGATCCACTACTGAAGAATAACCTACAGGGGTAGATACACGCAAAGGCATAGGCAAGGACTCACAAGCAGACCCCAGACGAGTAGCATAATAAGTAGATACATACGAGAATATAGACCCCAGATCAAACAAAACAGAAGCAGACTGATGATAAATGGAGATCATACTTGTGATCACAGTATCTGATGCCTCGGCCTCTGTCCGGTCCAGAATTGCATACATGTTGCCCTGACTTCCATGACCACCTGATCTACCAGACTGAGGACCACCTCTAGTACCCTGGGGAACAGCTCTACTACCTTGTGAACCGCCTCTAGCTGGTGGTGCTGGAGCCCTGGGAGCCTTAACCAACTGATCCTGTAGACCCTAAATGACCACCTCGGGGAGCAGGAATAAGACTTCGGCTACTCTGACCCTCAGCAGTCTGTAATGCCACCTGAATAGGCTGGCTCAGCTAGAAATGTTGCTGGTTCTGACCTCTACCGTAGTAGCCTCTACCACGGCCTTGTGAACCACTGAAACTGCCCTGATGGCAGGGCCTCTTATCGCTGCCCCCTTGGGCCTAGCAAAGAACGCCCTCAATATTGCGGGCATGATCCACTACATCCAAATATGACTAATCTAATGCTACCATACCCTCTGTAGCCAAGCAAAGATGCAGAGTCAGACCTCGAATGAAATGGCATACCCTCTCATGCTCGGTGGACAGAATCATAGTGGCTTGTCTGGAAAACTGATGGAACCGAACCTCATACTCCAACACATTCATGGAGCCCTACTCCAAAACCCAGCAAACTGATTCATCAGATGAAGCCTTATGCTACGCGGTACATACTTTTCCAGAAAAGCTACAGAGAACTAATCCCAAGTAAGCGGAGGTGACCCATCTGGTCTACAAGCAACATATGACCTCCGCCACTGTTTCGCTGTACCATCCAGCAGAAACATGGTGTAATCAGCTCCACGTGACTCAACTAACCCCAAATTATGTAACCTCTCTTGGAAGCTAGTCAAAAACTCGTGCGCATCCTCTCTAGAAGCACCTGAAAACCTCAGAGGACCCAATCTCAAGAACCTACCAAGCATCTTCTGCTCCTCAGAAGACAACTGGCACGCCTGGAGGAGGGGGAGCAACTGCAGGGACTGATAGTACCTCAAATCTGGGAGCCGTAGATGCAGGCTATGCTCTTAAACCTTGTACGACTGCCTGGGCTGAAGTCTGACCCTCACCTCAAACCTGGGAACCAATCGGAGTGCTCGGTGAAGCTGCTGGTGGAGTCATACCCTCAAGAAACCCCAACAATCGAACTAAGATGTCCTACAATACTGGAGTATCCACAAAACCTGCCGGATGCTGGGCTGGATCCACGTGCTCTGACTCATACTGAACCTCATCCACTCTAACCTCAGGCTCTGGTGACGGTACTTTAGCCCGGGCTCGGGCTGGTGCCACAGCCCGTGCCCTACCTCGACCTCTGGGTTGACCTCTACCCCATCCCCCAACTGGGGCTTTAACTGCAGGGGGCAGGGGCCTCTCCCTTACCTACTGAAGATCTCGTCTGAACCATCTAAAAAGGAGTGAAACAAAGATACTTAGAAGTTTGACCAAATCAAGTAAGCACGATAAGGAATCAAACAAAATGAAGTCTTTCCTAGGGAATGTCCTATATCCTCTCGTAGATTGGATACGAACGTCATCGCATCGATTCACGAGACTCTACTAGACACCTTGCTCTTATACTGGCGAGACTGGTAAACCTAGAGCTCTGATACCACTCTGTCACGACCCAAAACAGGGCCATAATGGCGTTTACATAACCCTCCAGTAAACAAGCCTAACCCAAATATGCAAAAAATAATAAATAATAATTAAATTAAAGAAAAGCCGAAGATATAATGAAAAGATAGGGCCAATACCATATATATATACCATCATACAAAATATACATAAGAAGGCCCGAAAGTGACCAAAAATACAAAACAACACGAGAACCCACCTGGACCTGGTGTCACTAGTACACAAGCGACTAAAGTAAGGAGTAGCTATACAATAGATGTTGTCTATCTAAAATATAAAATATAGACAAATGTACAAGACGGAAAGCATGTAAAGTCTCCAAAACACCGGGAGCTCACAGCGATTTGAACAACAATGGGCCTCGAATGACAGGATATCAGCAAGGGTGGCTCGTACTAGGTGCTGTATCAGAAAGAGAGATGCAGAGTGTAGTATGAGTACCAAGGCAATGGGTACTCAGTAGGCAACATAGGCCGACCGAGTGCAAAAAAATAATATATATAAACAGATTATAGGAAAGCAGCTAACTATACAGGGATCCACCTAAATCTATTTATAAAGCCGGAGACATGCCAATAAACCAAAGAGAAAGGGAAGGGAAACAACATCAAGCCAACCAGAGTCAATCCACGTGCCAAAGCAAATGCAATGCGGTGCACAATGATGCATGTATAAATGCAATATAATATAAATACGGAATACCGTATCGGGTGCCCGGAATATCGCATCGGACTATGTATATGTATATGTGAAATAGTAAAATACTCGAAATAACGCACCAGGGGTTCAAAATATCGCATCGGCCTATAAATATATATACATATGTAGAAAATAGTAATTCCTCATTTTTCCTTCTAAAAACCAAGGTGATACTCAAAATAGCTCGATTTAGTCCAAAATATCATCATAACAGCAGTAGAGCCTCTTTTCAAACCAAAAACCTTTGAAAATTGTTTCCTTGTTATACCACTGATATGCCATGCGATATGAGTATAAATGTTCACAAACCAAGGAAAAACCATACCATCAGATCAAACAGGGCCAAGAATACCCTCCAAACCAAGAGAACTAACCTGAAACTCCATTCAAATCCTAGCCATGGCCTAGGGTCCACAGTTACACACAACGATATAATAAAGCAAAAATAAAAGCAGAAACCAACGGTAAAACTCTATTCTACCTCTAAAGACTCCTAAAAGCATGCTAAGGATTTTATACTAGTCACACAGAAGAAGCAAGCTCCTAGGCTAAGGATAACATACAGTTCTAGGCTAAAAACTCAAAATGGCCAATTAACATGATAAACAGGATTTAAGCCTAAGTATATCTAAAGTCCTACCTAGCATTCCAGTAATATGTTAATATATACTATCTAACTAAACTCAATCTAAAAGGTAAGCTGCAACCTACCTCGGAGCCGAACTACAAGTACGAACCGTCACTCGTGTGCCTTCCCCTTCCGAACAGTCTCAGAAAGCTACCATGCCCTTTAGAACAGTCTCAGAATGACAACCATATTGCTATATGAAAAAATGGGAAGGAAATCGGGTCGGAAAAATAACCCTCGAGGACTGGGCAACAAAACAGAAAACAAAAAATCACAACTATGCTCGTGGTGGGTTAAGGAACCCATGCCCAAAGTTTGGGCGCGAACGAAGCTCGATTCAGGGCCCAAAGCAGCCCCTGAAGTGCTACTAATTCACAGAATTAAAATGGGGAAAACTCGAAATTAAAGGCGGAACCTACCTCGACAAGAGGTATACGTCATGGAGGTGAGTTGCACAAATTTAAGAACATGCAGTCCCCAAAAGATCAGATTTCTACAAGGATCACCCCAATTTCAAAATTAACAACAATGGAGTTTTAGCGGGGGAAATTACGAGGATAAACATGGAAGGAGGAGAGGGGTGACGAGGGAACTTATCGAGTGCAGAATACTGAAGCAAGGGAGCTGGAAATTGGAGCTTGGGAGCTTCAACAATGTAGGTTTTGGAATGAAAGAAAGAGAAACGGAGTTGAAGTTTTATATAACTTCCAGGGGTCCTTCATCGCTATTGCGACAGGACCCCCACATTCACAGAGAACAACTGGCCCAACCATCGCGATCGCGATGGTCCAGGCCGTGTTCACGAAGAGGAAGCCAAACTGGGTCCCCAGCCGGCTACATCGCGAATGCGATGGACACCCTTCACGAATGCGATGGTCAAGAAACCAGACCATCGCGAACGCTATGGGATCCTCGCGATCGCGAAGAGCAAAAGGATCTGCAACTTAATGCAGCAACCATCAATTTCCCCAAATTAAAAAATCTTCCGACGGACCCTCGAGATTTATTCAAAACCCCGTGAACATAAACCAACCATGAAACCCTACCAGAAATGGCATTTCAGACTCAATGAAAATGATGAAACTCCCAACGGAGATCGTTGTGACCAAAAATAGGCCCCACGCCCAAAAACCAACTCTAAACTCAAAACCCAAAAACAAGTCTAGAAGCCTCAGGACCCGAACTAAAGGTCCTTCTAAACCAAAGTCGACATTTCAAAGCTAACAGCGCTAACAGAATTTCCACCCGAGGCCATCTTCTCCAAATATTGACCAAAGTCAACCTTACCAGCCAAACTGACTTGAAAACTCACAAAGCAACATAAAACCAAACAAAAAGCACTCAGACCTAGACCAATGGTCCCACTAGACCAAAATCCCCGTTCCAGAGCCAACGAAACTGTTAGAATTCAATTCTGAGCATTTTTACCAAGAAAGTTGACTGAAGTCAAAGATTTTCCAACTTTAAGGGCTTAAATAGGGAGATGGTCATAACGACCTAATGAATGGCCCGGGCACCAAACTGTCAGTCTTGACAAGTCATAAATGATCGGTAGCCGCTGAGAGAAAGCTCAAAATACAGTAAAAGCACAGAAAAAAGAAAATGACCTGGAGGTTCATTACAACAGTTTAGGCTAAGACCTTTAGTAGCAGTCCCCAAGTCACAGAACTACGGTGCCATCGTAGGTATTAAAGGAGTCAGCTGTTAGACTAGGCTGCATATCGTTGTCCCTTGAGGACATCAGAAGTGGATCCACGTCAGACTTGTTCATACCCTTTGCTTGGTATGAACACCCTCCCATCCACAGTTACAGGTTGGCCCATAGTTAGCTCAACTTGGGGTATGTTAGTTAATAGTATCTTCCACAGTCAGATTCATATTGCATTGACCATGTACTCAGTATTTATTTCAGTATTCAGTTCAGCATGTTATATTCATGATTTGTACTTGGTTATTGTATTCAGTTCAACTTTTAGTTATATTTCAGTATACCTATTTCTATGTTTAGTTCTTTATTGCCCAGCTTAGTACATATCCTGTACGCTCAGTACATTCAAAGTACTGATGCATACCTTTGTGCTACATCATTTCATGAAGTAGGTTCAGGCACTTAGCATAGAGACCACGCTTAGTCAACTTCCAGTCCGTACTCAGCAGCTCAGTGGTGAGTCCTCATAGTTCGAGGACAATAGGCATGCTTTACCTTTAGTATTTACTTTTCAATTTTAGTCCTGTTAGAGTTAGCTGGGGGCATGTCCCAGTAACTCATATCAGTTAGAGGCTTTCAGACATAGACTAGATTTCAGCAGTTGTTAGTGTTGTTTTCAGTCAGCACTATACTATTTATATTTAATTCATATATTGAGATTTTTGGGTTCTTCCCCATTTCAGTTGTTAAATTGTTTTTAGCTTCCGCACAGTACATGTTTTCAAATTTGAACTTGTATAGATATGCCATGCCATGGGTTAGCTGGGGGTCACTTGTGATACTAAACACCATGTTGCGTCCAGGGTGTAGCCTCGGGGCATGACAGTTATGATACTAATTTGGGTTGTAGGTTGAGTTAGGGTATAATGGTTATTGTTTCGGTGGGGGAAAGGAAGGATAAGTAACCAAATGAAGGGAACAAGATATTGTGTGCCTGACTTGATCCCACAGGCTAGCAGATGGGATGTCTGAGGCATGACGAGCATCAGTCAGGGCATTGGAAATGGCTCAGGGCTTTAAAAGCTTCTGGCCAGATCCGACGCCCAAATCTGATGGGACGTCAGACCTCCCACGCTTGTGGCCGGTGCCCGTAGGAGGACATTTGTCCTGAAAACCCCTATTTCACTTGCTCCAACGCTCTGTCCCATGGGATGTCAGACCTCTCACGCCCGTGGCACAGGGTCATGAGAGGATAGATTAATCTACAAAAACTCACTGGACCATTTTGACGCCCTGTGCTATGGGCCGTCGGACCACCCACGCCGTGGGAGGCAAATTTGTCTGAGACTTTTTCTAAGTGTAAATTTTTTCTGGTTTTGTATTGTTGGTTTCGGTTGCTAACGCTTGTTACCCATAGGTACTTGATGGCTCCAAAAGTACCACTACAATGAGAGGGTCCCCAGAAAGCAAAGGATACTTCAGTCTAGTCTCGACTAAAGGATCAATCTGATTCTGAAGTTGAAAAGAGTGACTCAGACAACATTCCCCTCACCTGGAAAACCCAAAGAAAGCTGATAGTCACTCCTTCCCAGTCTGAAGAGGAGGGAGATGATGCACCTTCAAAAAAGGAAGATCCCTCTTTCGGCTCGACTGAGTCCAATACAGGAAGCGACCATTCCCCCTATCAGAAAAAGGGGGGAAGGAAATAGTCACCCAGGTTTCTAGTGGCTTGGAAACTGGGACCGAGTCGAGAGATAAAGATGATGCTGACAACGACAGAGAAACCACTACTCCAGAAAGGGAGACTCCTTCACCCACTCCATCTGGCCCTGGCGCAACACTGGTACTTACTAGAGATAAAGCTAGATGGAATGTCGAAGGGTCAAAGAAGATCTATGACTATGGCCTCAAGGTAACAACAAGAGGAAATCTGAGAAGACCTATCTCTGAGGAATGAAGGATAGATCCATTCAAGCTTTAAAATTTCCCCAAGATGGATGAATACTTTCGGTACTACAAGTTAGACTTGACTAGTAAGCCACTTCCAGATTTACAGCCGACTCTCGTGAGAGAGTTTTATGCAAACTATCATGCTATCCAGGAAGGTTTATGTAAAATGGGCCAGAGAATTGCAGACTTGCCCTCTCTTGAGAGCGTACCAATAAGAGGTGTCCTGATCAACATCTCAGCCAAAACCCTAAATATATTTCTCTTTGGTACTAAGTATGTGGTGACCACGGACACCTTTGATTATGACTATCGGGTGAAGAATGAGCTGAAATGGACAAAGTGGTTGGCCAAGTGCTTGACAATGACTAGGACACCGAAATGGCTCGACCAAGACAAGCCACAGATCAGTAAAGCTTCTCTATCTTTTGAGGCAAAAATTCTGGTGGGCACTAGTGCGACTCTGGCTCATGCCGATAGGTGCTGATAATCAGTTGACTCTTAAACAGTCCATCCTAGTGGCTAGTCTAATATCCAAGTACAATTTGAACTTTGGGAAAATTATCACCAAAGAAATTCAGGACAGAGTCACCAAGATCAGTTCATCCTACCCCTTCCCCTGCCTCATAACTGAATTGTGTGAGGAAGCAAATGTCCCAAAGTATGCAAGGATTGATTGTGCTGAACGAGTTGCAAGGACATACCATATGGAGAGGTCCAAAGATGAGACTAGAGTGCTAGGTTTGAGCGGTACGTCTAAACCACTAGCTCTGACCCTAGAAGCATATGTACCGACTCTGGAGGTGACAGCGTCCCCTACGGCTATGCCCACACCACAAGTTAAACAGTTCAAGCACACCGCAGTTGGTACATATTCTTCTACAACACGTCCAATGGATGAATCTAACTGCATCTTGATTTTCATCTGGCAAATTTTGCAATCACAGTCCAAAGGACTATTGAGCTGAAAGGACAAATAAAGGCGTTTGCAGAGCAGTTTTAGCCGATTGGTAATGCATCAATTCAGAGGGCCTTAGCACCTTTTCTCAATGTAAATGCCCGGATTGATGCACTGGAAGATAGGGTGGATGAGAAATTGAAAGAAATAGGAGTTGTAGAGCTGACAAAACTCAAAAGGGAAATAGTGGAGCTTAGGGCCGATCAACTGAAGAACCCCTTACCTTCTAAGGTTAGGACTCCAGTAGTCTTACCACAGATCACTATGGAGCCTATACTCGACCTATGGGACTTTTTAGATCCTGAGATTCTGCCAGTTAGACCGTACAAGGAAGGAGAAGCTGCAAAGGGACCAGAAAAAAGGGTTGACAAAGAGTCATCTGAGCCTCACAAAAAAAGGAAAAGAAAAGATAAGCATGTTCAATAAGGTGATGCCCCTTTGAGTCCCAAATCATAGAAAAATAAGGAGTATTGTAAGGCTAAGAAGTCGAAGAAAGAGAGGAGGCAAGCACAGAAAGAGTCCCTTGCTACACAGCAAATTCGGTTGGATACCATTGGGACTGGTGGCTCGGCTAGTGGTATTGCCGATGTGATAGATGCAACTTCTTTAGACCCCATTGTAGGAGTAAGTGATGTTGATGTTGCTCAGGCAGCTGATGATATTGTTGCAACGTCTGTGGAGGCAACCTATGTTGGAGATACTACGACAGACATTGATTCAACAGGCTCGGTTACTACTACACTTGATGACTGCACTTAGGCACCACAAGTATGCCTTATATCCCTCATTTTACTATTGTTTTAGTGTATTAGGGACAATGCATAGCTTTTTAGATGGGGTGAGGGCAGCTGTGGTCATCTAGGCTTTTTGTAGAGTGTTTTGGCGAAGTCTGAGTAGCCAAAACACTCGCATCGTGCCGCAATGTTAAATCAAGCGTTGCATGAGAGGCAACCCATGAGGGTATCTATATGGTATCCGCGTCCTTGGGGTTTTCTTACATGTGTTCTTTCCCTAAGGACTTTTTAATTTCTGTTGAACCGGCATGTTTAGTATAGGATGTGTGTTTGTAGAAGTGAATTAGAAACTGAATGCAGCCATGGTTTGAGTTTTTTTTTGAGAAAATGGAGACCCCTCCAAATTTTTGTGCAATAAAGTGTTAGAACTGACCTTGATGGATCTATAAAAGACAGCATGTATATAACTAAGATAAGTAGCTTAAGCTAAAATATGAACCGGTAGTTAGCTAATCTGTAGTCTAAACTCTGTGCCATGTGTGAAGTGAGCTGCTTAGTATGTGCTCTTGTTGTACTGTGCAATCTAGAACTTGCCTGGTTGGTCGTACTGTGGTTGTAGAATGGGTTAGTTAGGATATGATAATAGGCTGTTTTTGAATTATTCCACATCAGCCAAAAGACCTACCAAATGAAAAGTAATCCCTTTGATCCCTGAATTTGAGCCTAAAAGTTAAACCTTTTTGTTGATAGCCTATTCACCTTCCTTGTTTCCTATAAATCTCTATTTTGGCCCTGGTCCTTCATTGGACATTGTGCACCTCAACTCAAGCTAAAAGCCTAAGTGTAGGGTGGCTACTGTGGGGGTAAGTAGGAAGTGTTGGGTATGAAAAGAGTGGGTTAGTTATAGAAAGAAAGAAGCTGGGTGTGGTTTGTGTGTTAAAAAGAAAAAGAAAAGAAAAAAAGATAGGAATGAAAAGAAGCATGCAAAAATGCAATAGAAGCCAAACCCAAAGGTTGATAAAAGTAAAAAAGGCTTGAAAGAAAGGAGAATAAGGGAGGAAAAATGTAAGGCCTAAAAAGGGGAGAAAATAAAGAAGTAATTATAGTCTCAAGGTATCATTCCTGTCCCTAAGCCTACATTACAAGCCTAATAAAGTCCTATAGTGATCCTAACCAAACTGTTTGAAAGCCTAAGCATAGAAAATAAGGGCAAGCCTATGGTATTGTACATGTGTAGCTTGAACTTCTTTGTGAGAGTGAGCGGTTTCCCAGTCCCTGTTTGTTAAATTGATATTCTGTGTGATTCAGGACTTCTTTATTGTGAGGGCACTAGAGAAGACTGCAATTGCTAATTACTTGGTTTGAGTGTCTGCTGTGTATGCTAGCTTACTCACAAATATCGTGGTGTCACTCATGTATCCATTTTGTGTTGTTTTGATAACTTGATAAAATGCACTGGGATTTGAGCTGTTAAGGAGTGGGTACTATTTTAAGGTTTGAAAGTGAATGAATCAGGTTGTTGTATAGTTTTTGGTTCTTCTACTTAAGCATCGTTTAGTTTTGTTTTCTCTTATTGCTTGAGGATAAGCAAACATTCTAAGTTGAGGGTGTTGATGTGCCGAGATTTGACGGCGCTTACGATGCTTATAACTAAGGATTTTTGGGAGTTCTTAAGTACATTTTGTTAGATTTGATGTCATTTGTTACATGTGCAGGGAAAAGTATTTAAAAGATGAAAATGCCAAAGTATTGCAGTTTTTCTAGGCAAAAGGGCATGCCACTACGGGTGTCACACCTACGATGGCCCGTGGGACAAGCCATCGGAACTTGGCAGCAGGAGAGGCTAAGGCTTTGGAGCATGATGGGCTGCCACGACACCCGTGACAGACATGATGGGACATCGCAGGGCCCATCAATATGATCCAGGGAATGTGTAAAGAGCCAAGGCAGGGCGACTGGCGTCCACGACGCCCGTGACAACCGCAACGTCCCGTCGATGCTACCCGTGGAAACAAGGTAGGAAGGCATGCATGAGCTAAGGGCAGCTAATGAGGGGGACACGACGGGCGTCATAGCCATGATGTCCCATCACCTCAGCCTATAAGATCGAGGCAGGGAGCTGGAGCCAAGACTCGAAGATGCCCGACGGGTACCCACGATGCTCATCGCATCCACGACGACCCATGGGGCATCCCATCGGTCGTGCCGCATCCAGCTTCTCCTAGATTTGTTAGGATTTGATTTCTTTGTCTATAAATACTTCCCCTTAGGTTTTATTTTCAGGAGTTACTGATTATTTTCGTACAAGCACTACATTGTTAAGTTTGTTTTGACTTTATTACACAAGTTCTTGAGATCAAAGATTGTTTTTGATTAATTGAAGTGTTCTTGAGATTTTCTTCAAGATTTCAGGTTTCTTTACATCTCATTATAAGTATCTACTGATGATTGTCCCAACAACCATTAATTATTTACTTATGAACATGAGTAGCTAAATCCACAACTAGGGTTGTGGGAACCATGAAGGATTAACAAAGTAGGCCAAGTAATTGGTAATTCTAGGGCGGTGTTTATACATGTATTGTTCTTCCCTTCATTTTTATTGCTTTTTAACGGTGGCAAATGTTAGAACTCGCCTTATACTTACTTGCTGGGCCAATAAGGTAACGAATGGGAAAAGGGTTGTTCAACAACAGAGATTTGAGGCTACCGACCCTCATCTAATAGCTTGACCTTGTCCAGGAATAGCTAATCTGGAATCCAGGGTAAGGGTTAGTATAACATACACCCATGGTTGGACAAAGGTGTGTGGTGAAATTCATCTATCTGCCGGACCAAGGATTTAGGTGACCTAACTTACTGATTCTGCATGCTAAGCACCAATCTAGTTTACTAACTACAAACGCCTTACTAAGTTATGATCTCATGGGGAACACTACCCTAGTCGCTTCCCGTATTGATAACAACTGTTGAAAATAATAACTATTACTTGTTACAAATCTAAGTTACTATTAATCTTATTACTTAAAACCCCCCTTTCAAGGGAAATAAATGGCTAACAGAGCAAGTAAACACTAATCGACCATAGTCCTACCATATTCCCTATGGGATCGACACCAACCTTCATTGGGTTCTATATTTGAACAGTGACCGCTTACGCTTGTAAAAGAAGGTGTAATTTGGGTGCATCAGTAGTCTATGCATATACGTAAACTACCATTTTTCTTCTTAACAAATAACACTAGAGCACCCTATGGGGAGGCACTCGGACGGATGAACCCCTTACTAACTAACTCCTGTATTGAGCCTTAAGATCTCTCAACCCAGTCAGTTCCATCCTATAGGGATGAATAGAGATAGGACGCATATTTGGCTCTAGGTTAATATAGAAGTCAATATCTTTGTTAGGTGGCATGCCAGACAAATCTATGGGAGAAACTTCTCAAAATTCACACACCACCAGAACTCATTCGATAGCTGGGATATCGGAACTAGTGTCCCAAAGTTGAGCTAGGAAGGCTAAACATCCCCTCTCTATTAGACTAAGCATGAAGGAAGGACACAAATTTCAGTGGAAAAGGGTTATAATTACCCTCCAATGCTAACCTATCCAACCTAGGTATAGCCATAGTCACTGTCTTAGCATGACAGTCCAAGAGAACATCGTGCGGAGATAACCAACTCATCCCCAGGACAACCAACTAAGTCTGCAAAGGTTTCTCTCCATACAAATATAATAGGGAAAGCCCAGAAGACCCTATCCATAATCAACAAATCCCCTATTAGAGTAGACACAATAACAGGGAAATCAAGGGATTGACATATCATATCAAACAATTTAGCAAATTTAGCAGATATATAAGAAAAATTAGACCCAGGGTTAAATAGTACTGAAGCCATGCAGTCACATACAAGAATAGTACCTGTAATCATCGCATCCGATGCCTTTGCTTCAGGTCTACTCGGGAAAACATAAAAGTGGTTCTTACCACCTGCCTGCACCGATCTTGTTGGGCCGATCACCTCCTCTGCCATTTCCACTGCCCCGATTGGGCTGGGTGATGATGTTCAAAATCACTCTCCCATAGGAGGTGGTAATGGTCGTCGTATAAATTAATAAATAAATCCAACAGATGTTAGGGTCTTATCCATAGAGAATGGAGTAATGATTCGCTAATAAATTGTCGAATAACAATCACTAAAGAGAGTAAATGTTCAAGCAACAAAAGTTAAAGTTGGGGGAAAAAGGATTGGAAGTTAACAATATCGCAATTTCAACACGAGAACAATCATAAACATAATTTGATAATCAAGAGATGGAAGACTAGGGTTATGCTTTCGATGGGGTTCTACAATGGGTTAGGAAATTGATTAATCATGTAAACTTTTGATTATAGGTATGGGTAGCTTAGTTCTAGCTATATTTGGTAGTCTTTCGACCCCCCAAATATATGTACCATGGCCTTTGCTCAAGCACCACAGCTTTACAATAAAACAACCAATTAACACTTGGCTAAATCACATTATTTCTAGCTTAGATTCTTAGATGAGAATTTCCTTTGATCAAGCTATTTCTAGCCTTAATCTATGGTGGAAATTCCAAATCCCCACTATTGAATTATTACCCAATTTATGAACTCCTCTTTCAAGCAAGAACAAAATTAGAAAACTTAACCAATGTTTGCAACGATCAATTTTATAATTAAACCTTGAATAATTCAATAGACCCATACTAAATAATCAATTATAAGCACAATTTAATCAATAGTCATATCCAAATTCAAATACCCATCATGCACATACCCCTAAAAAAGAATTTAGCTACTCATATTAAGGGAACAAGAGAATATACCAAATGGGTTACCTAAAATTCCATTCATATTAAAAGCTAAGCTCCAAATCCATGCTCAAAATCCTTATAAAATGGTGTTTTCAATTGGGGAAGAAGAAGAGAGAAGAGTGTACTCTCTACATCTTCCTTGGGAAAGTAAAAACTAAATTGTCTATCAGGTACATACCCCAAAATGGGTTTTAGAACCTTCCTAAATATGTCACATGACTTTGGACAAAAATGTGCTTCGGAGGTAGTGCGATTGACATGCGATCTGATAAGTTGATAATCTACCAACTTATTGAGCCTTTATTAATGAATTATTGCAATGGTTTGATAAGAATTAGAGGTACTTATTGCCTTTATTTATTAAAATATAGGTACTCTTGATCAAAAGTAGGAAATAAAGAAATTGGACCCAAAGAGCTCAAAAAAAACTAAAGTTTGAAGGTGATAAAAAATAAGGAAGAATCTGCCTAGATACGCGACTGACATACGAGCCACATAATGCGGTGTGAAGTCCGCACCTCTCTTTGCACATCACCATTAAGGCACTAGCATCATTGGCTGACAAAGAGGCATACGATGCACATAATATGTGGTGCGATTGCATATCATGTTGCACGTTGCATCGCACCACTCTGGAAGGGCATTTTTATCCTTTGCCGAGTGACATTTTGGGAAGCTTCTAAAACCCATTTTGGGTTGTGTACCAGATATAGTTTATAGTTCATAGTTTTGAATAGATTAGTACCAAAGAAAGATATCGAGAGTACTCTTTATCTTCATCTTCTACACTTGAATTCACCATTTTTATACTAAATTGAGCTTGGATTTGGATTTTGGCTTAATTATGAATAGAAGTATGAGTTACCTAATTGGTATATTCTTTTATTTACTTAGTATGAATAGCTAATTTTGTAACACCCCGTACACGTATCCAGTTATCTAAGTTAAAAATCTCAGAAAATTTCAAGTTTCTAGAGACGATGGCTCAGACGATGATCTGTCATTTGGAAGCATGGGCCCGTCCTGTGCTCCCATCATCCCATCTCCAGAAGACCCCTCAGAGTGTCCCAGAAATGATGAGTCCAAGAACAGTCTGTCCTTCTGGATGACGGACCGTCTTCTCAGCTTTCTTGGTACTCGTTGTCCTAAGTTCAGAAACCTATCTTCCAAGTGCCAGAAATGATGAGTCAAAGGATGGCCCGTCCTTCTGGATGATGGGTCGCCGTTCCAATCGTAATCCTTAAGGTCCAGTAGCCCCAGACTCTTTTAGTCAAACCACGGTTCCCTTAGACGGACCGTCCTTCTGGATGACGGACCGTCATCCAACCCGTGGTCACTGACTTCGACAATTTTTCCAGCTTTTTTTAAATTATGTCTAGGGGCATTTTGGTCATTTCCCATCCTATTATATATTAAGTGAAGTTGTTTTGACTACTTTTAGAAGGGTTTTCACCCATATTACCCTAAGTCCCTCTTAAGTTCATCATTCTTCACTCAAAAAGGAAAGTTGCTCTCAATCTCCAAGTCAAGTCTCCTTATTCTTTTTCAATCAAGTGGGTAATCTTCCACCAAGGTATGTGGGTTTTTTAACAAAGGGTTCCTTTCACCCTTGTGCCCAAAATCCCCAATACTTATGTTGAAATATAAACTTATGAAATTAGGGTTTTGATCTAAATTGGGGAAAATATATGAAATTAGTTTCTATGTTTAAATTCATGGTTTCCTCTTGATTACTCATGATTTAAGTATGATTCTCTTGTTGGTTTTAAAATCCCAAGCATGAAAGTTGATTTTTAGCATGAAACTATGAAATTGCATGTTTTCAAGAGAAACTTGGCATGATTAGACATTATGGCCTTTATGTATTTATGAAATTGCATGTCAAATTCTTCAAGTATGAATTTTGAAAGAAAATCATGTTTTTGAATTATGGCTATGCTAAGCTTAAGAACTATGATATGAAAGTTGCATGATACCTGATGTATTTTCATGCTTTATGTATAAGATTTGGCATGAGAGTATGCCCTTATGAATAAGATTTGGCATGAGAGTATGCCTTCATGATTATGAGCCATATGTATTCATGTTTTGGGAGTAGTATTTAGCACCGAGAGGACGGGGTGAGAGTACCCTTAGTTTCATAAACTATGTTACCAGCGTAGGTCATGATATGATAGGATATGTGCCTTAAAGGCTTATGAGAGTGGATCCATGTCTTTATGTATGGTGTCCTTGCCTTAGCGGGGCATAGGACAGCTTTGCCAACTAGGGTTATATAGTTGGGTATGGTGACTTGTTCCTTGGCAGGGTTTAAAGTCAGCTTTGCTAACTGGGGTTATACAGTTAGATTCCATGTAGCTCACGTGGTCTCATGTCGGTTATAAGAAACTCTTGTATGTTATGTTTTCAAGTTTTCTAAGCTTTATGAACCTTCTTATGAAACATCATCTTGAAGTTGGGTTTTGCCTAATGATTTAGCTTTTCATGTTGATATTTTTTCATGATACTCTACTATGTATGAATTATGTTTAAGTACCCTTTTAAAGCATGTTTTCCTTACTTATGCATCGCTCACATACTTAGTACATTCCATAGTACTAACGCATATTGCGCTACATCTTTTTATGATGCAGACTCAGGTACCCCTTCTCATCTTCGTGGCTAAAGTCTCAGGCTACTTCTTTAGTCAGTTGTGGTGAGTCATCATGGTTCGAGGACTAGTTATGCTTTTCCTTATGTTAGCTTTACTTCTATACTCTGAGTTAGCTAGGGTCTTGTCCTAGCAACTCTTATGTTATGACTAGAGGCTTTCAGACATAGTTTGTATCTGAGTTCCCTTTTTTGATATTGTATGTTATGTGGCCCTTAGACCTTTATTGATGTTTCCTTATTGGGTTTCCATATTATGCTTCCACTTATCATTTGTTATGCTTGAGAAAGCTACGACCAAGGGTTAGCTTGGGGCACTTGTGGTCCCAAGTCCCGTGTTATGTCTAGGTGGTAACCTCGGGGCGTGAAAAACTTGGTATCAGAGCCTCAGGTTCAAGAGTCCTAGGATGTCTAAAAGCCGCATCGAGTAGAGTCCTTCTCATGTGTGTGAAGCGCGCCACACATATGAAGAGGAAGCTGTGAGGTGTCTTAGAAAAACTTCACTTCTTTCATGATCACATCGTGCGATAGAGCTTAAGTCTAATATTCCTCTAATCCTTATCTTATGCATTTCAGATTATGCCTCCTCGACGTGCTATGCCTCCCCGAGCCGCTCGAAATGCCGCTCCTCAAGTTTTGGTTCTCGATATCACGAATGATGAGCTTAGGAATGCTATTCACCTACTAGCTCAGACTGTGGCAAATCAATAGGCTCCTTCCCCCGCTCATCCTCAAGGTGGGGTAGCATCCCAAGTTCATGACTTTATCCGTATGAACCCACTTGAGTTTTGGGGTTCAAAAGTGGGAGAGGACCCGCTCAACTTTGTTGATGAAGTGAAGAAGATCTTTTAGGTGATGCAAGTAGCGAGTGTTGATTGTGTTGAGCTTGCATCCTATCAACTCAAGGATGTGGCTCATATTTGGTTCACGCAATGGAAGGAGGTTAGAGTGAGGGATGCGATACCCATGACTTGGGATTGTTTTGAGAGAGACTTTCTTGATAGGTTCTTTCCCTGTTAGTTGAGGCAAGCGAAGGTGGAAGAATTTGTGAACTTGAGGCAAGGTTCAATATCGGTGCAAGAGTATAGTTTGAAGTTCACTCAGTTGTCTAGATATTCCCCCTCTATGGTAGTGGACCCGCATGATCAAATGAGCAAGTTCATCTATGGTGTTTCTGATATAGTGAAGAAGGAATGTAGGTCTGCCTTATTGTTGAGTGACAAGAACATCTCTCGTCTCATGACTCATGCACATAAGATTGAGGGTAATAAGCTTAAGGATATGGCTAGGGAGAACAAGAGGGTTAGATCCGAGGGATCAAGTTTTGGTAATCACAGGTTCGGAGGTGGACATTGCTCTTCTTTCCAAAAGAATTCATCAGGTCCGGTTCACTCTTCTGGTAGTGCTCCTACCCAGGCTTTGAAGCCTCATCATGATCAGGGTGGTAGAGGATATGGTTCTTATTCCCAGTCTCAGGGTAGTGTTACTAAGGGACCCTCCTACCCATCTTATGCTAAGTGTGGGAAGAATCATGTTGGAGAGTGTTTTGCCGGTTCAGGTGGTTGCTTTGGTTGTGGTCAGGTTGGGTATCATATCAAGGATTACCCTTTAGCTAAGAAGGGGTAGGGAGGTGGTAGGACTCAGTCTACCCCAGCAGCTTCAAGTGGTAGACCAGCCCCACAGGGCGCAGCTTCTAGTTTTGGTGGTCAGCACCAAAACTGTCTTTATGCTATGTCCTCCTGTCAAGACTAGGAGAGTTCACCAGATGTGGTTACCGGTATGTTAAAAGTCTTCTCTCTTGATGTGTATGCCTTGTTGTATCCCGGTGCATCCTTATCCTTTATAACCCCTTACGTGGCTTGAAAGTTCGAGATTCGTCCTGAATTGCTTTTGGAACCCTTTTATGTTTCTACTCCTGTTGGTGAGTTAGTCCTAGCCGAAAGAGTCTATCGAAATTTCCCTATCTCAGTCCTTCATAGAGTCACTTCAGCGGATTTAGTAGAGTTGGAGATGACTGATTTTGATGTCATTCTCGGTATGGATTGGTTGTATGCATGTTATGCCTCAGTTGATTGCCGCACTCGTGTGGTTAGTTTCAAGTTTCCTAATGAACCTATCCTAGAATGGTAAGAAAATTCCTCTTCTTCGAAGGGTCATTTCATATCTTATCTTGAGGCTTGGAAGATGATTTCTAAGGGTTATGTCTATCATATATTTTGGGTTATAGACATGGAGTTTGAGACCTCGACTATTCAATCTGTTACTATTGTGAATGAATTCCTAGAAGTGTTCCCCGATGATTTGCCCAGAGTCCCTCCTGAGTGGGAAATTGACTTTGGGATAGATCTTCTTCCGAATACAAATCCTATCTCTATTCCTCCCTATAGAATGGCCCCCGTGGAACTCAGGGAGTTGAAAGATCAGCTGAAAGACTTGCTTGATAAGGGTTTTATCAGGCCTAGTATTTCACTTTGGGGTGCCCCAGTGTTGTTTGTTTGGAAGAAATATGGTTGTCTTAGAATGTGTATTGACTACTGTCAATTGAACAAGGTCACAATCAAGAATAAGTATCCCATTCCTAGGATTGATGACTTGTTTGATCAGCTTCAGAGTGCTAGTTTCTTCTCCAAAATTGACCTTAGATCTGGTTATCATCAGCATCGGGTTTGGGAATGTGATATCCTGAAGACAGCCTTCAGGACTCGGTATGATCATTATGAGTTTGTCGTCATGTCCTTTGGTCTAATGAATGCTCCTGCAAGGCTTTTATGGATTTGATGAACCGTGTGTTCAAACAGTATTTGGATATGTTTGTGATTGTTTTCATTGATGATATCCTCATATACTCTTGGAGTGAGTAGGAACATGCGAATCATTTGAAGGTTGTGTTGCAAACTCTCAAGGATAGATAGTTGTTTGCAAAGTTTAGCAAGTGCGAGATTTGGATGCAGTCTCTCACTTTTCTGGGTCATATTGTGACTAAAGATGGTATTCAGGTTGACTCTCAAAAGATCGAGGGGTAAAGAACTGGCCTAGACCCACTTCCCCATCAGATATTAGGAGTTTCTTGGGTTTGGCTTATTACTAATGGAGATTTGTGGAAGGGTTTTCCTCCCTGGCTTCCCCATTGACCCGATTGACTCAGAAAAAGGTTAAGTTTTAGTGGTCCGACTCTTGTGAGAAAAGTTTTCAGGAATTGAAGACTTGATTGACTACAGCTCCAGTATTGGCTCTACCCGGGGGCCTTGATGATTTTGTTGTGTATTGTGATGCCTCCAGAATTGGTTTGGGTTTCTTTTTAATGCAATGGGTCAAGGTGTTTGCTTATGTCTCGAGACAGCTTAAGGTGCATGAGAAGAACTACCCTACTCATGATCTTGAGCTAGTGACCGTGGTTTTTGCTTTGAAGATTTGGAGACATTATTTGTATGGTGTGTATGTGGATGTTTTCACTGATCATAAGAGTCTTCAATACGTGTTCACTCAAAAGGAGTTGAATTTATGACAAAGGAGATGGCTTGAGCTCCTTAAGGATTATAATATGAGTGTGCTTTACCACCCGGGTAAAGCCAATATTGTGGCGGATGCTTTGAGTAGATTGTATATGGGTAGTGTGGCCTTAATTGAAGATGGAAAGAAGGAATTGGTTAAAGAAGTGCATAGGCTTGCTCAGTTGGGAGTTCTCCTTATGGACTCGACCAAATGTGGTGTGATTGTGACTAATGGTGTCGAATCATCCTTGGTGGGTAAGGTGAAAGCCAAGAAAGACCAAGATCCCATTCTACTTCAGCTTAAGTATGCAGTGAGTCAGCAAAAGGTTGAGGTTTTCTCCCAAGGGGGAGATGGTGTGCTTTATTACCAGGGTCAGTTATGTTTGCCAGATGTAGATGGATTGAGATAGCAGATTTTGTCCGACGCTCACAGTTTTAGATACTCCATTCATCCGGGTGCCAATAAGATGTACCGTGATCTACGGGAAGTCTTTTGATGGAATGGTATAAAGAAGGACATAGCCGGGTTTATGGCTAAGTGTCCCAACTGTCAATAGGTAAAGGTGGAACATCAAAGGCCAGGTGGTATGCTTCAGAATGTTGATCTTCCCACTTGGAAATGGGAAGCAATCTATATGGACTTTATTACGGGTTTGCCTCGTACTCGAAGGTAGCATGATTCCATTTGGGTGATTGTCAACCGAATGACCAAGTCATCCCATTTCTTGGCTGTTAAGACTACAGATACAGTGTATGATTATGCTAGACTCTACATTTGGGAGATAGTCCGATTGTATGGTGTCCCCTTGTCTATCATTTTGGATAGAGGTCCCCTGTTTACATTTCAGTTTTGGAGATCGTTTCAGAAAGGTCTTGGTACTAAGGTGAAGCTTAGCATAGCTTTTCACCCTCAGACATATGTCCAGGCCAAGCGTACTATACATACTTTGGAGGATATGTTGAGGGCTTGTGTTATTGACTTCAAAGGAAATTGGGATGATCACTTACCTCTTATCGAGTTTGCCTACAACAACAGTTTCCACTCTAGCATCCAGATGGCTCCATATGAGGCACTTTATGGCCGAAGGTGTAGGTATCATATTGGTTGGTTTGAGGTTGGTGAGGCAGCCTTGATTGGTCCAGATTCTGTGCACGAGACCATGGAGAAAGTTCAGCTTATTCGGGAAAGGTTGAAGACCGCTCAGAGTCGACAAAAATCTTATACGAATGTGAGGAGAAGGGAGTTAGAATTTGAAGTTGATGATTGGGTTTTCCTTAAGGTGTCACCCATGAAGAGTGTGATGAGGTTTGGCAAGAAAGGAAAGCTCAGTCCCCATTTTGTAGGTCCTTATCGAATTTCGAGGAGAGTTGGTAGTGTTGCTTATGAGTTGGAGTTGCCAGCGGAGTTGGAAGCAGTTCACCCAGTTTTCCATGTTTCCTTGTTGAAGAAGTGTGTTGGCGACCCGAGCTTGATTGTTCCTTTGGAAGATATGGGTGTGAAGGATAGTCTCACTTATAAGGAGGTTCCCGTGGAGATTCTTGATTGTCAGATTCGGAGGTTACGGAACAAAGAAGTCACTTCGGTAAAAGTCCTTTGGAGGAATCAGCTTGTTGAAGGTGCTACTTGGGAAGCGGAAGGGGCCATGAAGGCAAAATATCCTCATCTCTTTCCTTCCGATTCAGTTCCAGCTTGAGGTACTAGTTTCCTCCTTAATATGTCCCTCCGATTCTACTCCGTCAGTTCCTCTCATGATTTTAGCATGCATCCATGTTTTACGGAGTTAGTTTATCATGTTTTCAAGGTGAAAAGTTGTGGTTTCATGATTACCCCTTGATTTTTATGTTATGATGTTGGTTGGGCTGTTTTCTTCTCAGTTTCCCTTGTTTATCCTTCATTCAAGGATGAATGATCCCAAGGGGGAGATATGGTAACACCCCATATACGTATCCATCTATCTAAGTTAAAAATCTCAGAAAATTTCAAGTTTCCAGAGATGACGGCTCAGACGATGATCCATCATTTGGAAGCATGGGGCTATCCTATGCTCTCGTCATCCCATCTCCAGAAGACGCCTCAGAGTGTCCCAGAAATGACGAGTCCAAGAACGGTCTGTCCTTCTGGACGACGGACCTTCTTCTCAGCTTTCCTGGTACTCATCGTCCTAAGTTCAGAAACCTATCTTCCAAGTGCCAGAAATGATGAGTAGGAGGATGGCCCATCCTTCTGGATGATGGGTCACCGTTCCAGACGTAATCCCTGAGGTCTAGTCGCCCCAGACTCTTTCTGTCAAACCCCATGGTTCCTTTAAACGATCCATCCTTCTGGACGATGGACCGTCATCCAACCCGTGGTCACTGACTTCGACAAGTTTTCCAGCCTTTCTTAAATTAAGTCCAGGGGAATTTTGGTCATTTCCTACCCTATTATGTATTAAGTGTAGTTGTTTTGACTACTTTTAGAAGGGTTTTCACCCATATTACCCTAAGTCCCTCTTAAGTTCATCATTCTTCACTCAAAAAGGAAAGTTGCTCTCAAGCTCAAGTCTCCAAGCTCCAAGTCAAGTCTCCTTATTCTTTTCCAATCAAGTGGGTAATCTTCCACCAAGGTATGTGGGTTTTTTAACAAAGGGTTCCTTTCACCCTTGTGCCTAAAATTCCCAATTCTTATATTGAAATATGAACTTATGAAATTAGGTTTTTGATCTAAATTGGGGAAAATTTATAAAATCAGATTCTATGTTTAAATTCATGGTTTTCTCTTGAGTACTAATGATTTAAGTATGATTCTCTTGTTGGTTTTAAAAGCCCAAGCATGAAAGTTGATTTTTAGCATGAAACTATGAAATTACATGTTTTCAAGAGAAACTTGGCATGATTAGACATCATGGCCTTTATGTATTTATGAAATTGCATGCCAAATTCTTCAAGTATGAATTTTGAAAGAAAAGCATGTTTTTGAATTATGGCTATTCTAAGCTTATGAACTATGATATGAAAGTTGCATGATACCCGATGTGTTTTCATGCTTTATGTATAAGATTTGGCATGAGAGTATGCCCTTATGAATAAGATTTGGCATGAGAGTATGCCTTCATGATTATGAGCCATATGTATGCATGTTTTGGGAGTAGTATTTAGCACCGAGAGGACGGGGTGAGAGTACCCTTAGTCCCATAAACTACATTGCCAACGTAGGTCATGATATGATATGATATGATATGATATGTGCCTTAAAGGCTTATGAGACTGGATCCACATCTTTATGTATGGTGTCCTTGCCTTAGCGGGGCATAGGACAGCTTTGCCAACTAAGGTTATATAGTTGGGTATGGTGACTTATTCCTTAGCAGGGTTCAAAGTCAGCTTTGCTAACTGGGGTTATACAGTTAGATTCCATGTAGCTCACGTGGTCTCATGTCGGTTATAAGAAACTCTCGTATGTTATGTTTTCAAGTTTTCTAAGCTTTATGAACCTTCTTATGAAACATAATCTTGAAGTTGGGTTTTGCCTTATGATTTAGCTTTTCATGTTGATCTCTTTTCATGATACTCTACTACGTATGAATTATGTTTAAGTACCCTTTTAAAGCATGTTTTCCTTACTTATGCATCGCTCACATACTTAGTACATTCCATAGTACTAACTCATATTGCGATGCATCTTTTTATGATGCAGACTCAGGTACTCCTTCTCAGCTTCGTGGCTAGAGTCTCATGACACTTCCTTAGTCAGCTGTGGTGATCCTCATGGTTCGAGGACTAGTTATGCTTTTTCTTATGTTAGCTTTACTTCTATACTCCAAGTTAGCTAGGGTCTTGTACTAGTAACTCTTATGTTATGACTAAAGGCTTTCAGACGTAGTTTGTATTCGAGTTCCCCTTTTTGATATTGTATGTTATGTGGCCCTTAGACCCTTATTGATGTTTCCTTATTGGATTTTCGTATTATGCTTCCGCTTATCATTTGTTATGCTTGAGAATGCTATGACCAAGGGTTAGCTTGGGTCACTTGTGGTCCCAAGTCCCGTGTTACATCCAGGGGATAACCTCGGGGCGTGACAAACTTCCTTTTCTTGAGGTATGTGTATGATGGGTATTTGAATTTGGGTATGGATCTTATTTAATTGAGATTATAATTGATGAATTGATATAGGTCTATTGAATTCTTCAAGTTTTAATCATAAAATTTATGGTTGCAAACATTAATTGAGTTTTCTTAATTGTGTTCTTTCTTGAAAGAGGGGTTCATAATTCGGATAGGAATTCAATAGTGGGAATTTGAGGTTTCCACCTTAGATTGAGGCTAGAAATAGCTTAATCGATGAAAACTCTCATCTAAGAGTCTAAGCTAGAAATAGTATGACTTTCCCAAGTAATTGAATTGATTGGTTTGTGTTAAAACCTATAGTGCTTGAACAAATACCATAGGATATATATTTGGAGGATCGAGAGATTATCGAATATGACTAAAACCAATGCTACCCATATCATTAATCGAGAATTTGCTTAATTAATCTAGTACCCTAACCCTTTGAATGATTTTATTGAAACCATACCCCTAGTCTTCCTCTCAGTGATTACAAGTATCGTGTTTACATATGCTTTGGTGTTGATATCGAAGTTGATACGTAAATTTCCCTTTCCAATTCCCCCAATCTTTAATTTTAAGTTTTTTGAAAATTTGCTCTCTCAGTGATTATTTCTTGATGATATTTTAACAAATCACTACTCCACTCTTTGTGGGTTGACCCCGACACTCATTAGGTTACTTTTGTTTTTCTCCAATGATCGCTACCCCCTCCTTCGGGAGAGTGCTTTTAAGCATCATAAAAAATGACATCGCTATTAGGGAGTGGTTTTTGAATCACCAATTGATTGTCGTTTGAGTTCACTTTGTAAAGTGTTTGTTTGTTTTACTTTTTTATTATTTGTGATTGTTTGACAGGGTGACCATAAGTGAAGTAGGCGACCAAGAAATTGTAGATAGATATATGGACGCGAATCATGAGCCCATGGTCCATGGTGGCGTAGGTGAAATCTGCCTACCACCTATTATTAAAAATGTCGTATTTCATGTTACGAGCACCATGCTCCACTTAATTTAGATTAAGGGTCTATTTAGAGGGTTGGCACATGAGGACATCAATCTACATAGTTAGAACTTCATAGAGATATTCCAACCCTTCAACATCAACCATATCTCGCAAGAGTCCATCTGGCTCTGCTTAATCCCCTTCTCCCTCACAGGGGAAGAATTGGCTTGACTTGAAGAGCTCTTGGAGGGCTTAATTACTTCATGGAACGGATTGGTTGAGGCATTTTTGGTGCAATTATTTCCACTCTCGTGAATGATGCAATTGAGGGATGACATTACCAACTTTTGCCAACTATCAGATGAGTCATTGCATGAAGCATGGATAAGGTTCAAAGAGAAGCTCTTCTTATGTCCTAATCATGGCTTACCTGACAATGTCCTACTCTAAAGTTTCTATCGGGCCTTAAATTCAGTGAACAAATCTGTGGCAAATAACCTCGCGGGCGGAATATTCATGGACCAACAATTTGGTATTGCCTCGACTTTTCTTGAGCAAATGCCAAAGACAAATCGTGCATGGCATACTAGAGAGGTCGATGTTTCTTTAGGGGTGACTTCATCTATTATGACAAGTAAAATGAGGCAAAAATAGGAGGAGAGAGATGAAACAATAGCCAAGATGTTGACACAAATCGATCTATTGGCTAAGCATATGATAGGGGCTTGAAATAAAAGTGTGAATGTTGTGGGGACTTATGGTCTTAGAGCTCATGAGAAAGGTGTGTATTTCCCTATGGATGAGGAGGCATGTTATCTTGTGGTGGGTTCTCGACCCGGATACCAAGGTACAACCTAAGGTCCTTAGCATCCGAGAGACAAGAACCAAGGTTGGAATAGGGACAAAGGAAATCAATAGAGAGATAGAGAGCCGATTAGAGGCCGTGAGGGTCCATGGCGTGATCGTGAAATAGATGGTGATCATTATAATCACCAAAGTACAAATCTAAAAGTGCCTCCACAAAGGCCGATGCTCCTTCATATCAGCCTACCTGAGCAATCCCGAACATTTGAAAATCAAAGATATGTTATCTCTAGTCATAAAAAGATTGAGTCAACAGATAGTGGGGTGAAGGAATTAAAGAGTGAGCTGTTGACTCTTTACCAAATGATGAACTCACACTCGGCTTTTATCAAGCACCTTGAGGCACAAATGAATCACCTATCGTCATAAATAAATCCTTGGATGAAGGGGACAATTCCAAGTGACACAGCGACGAACTCGAAGAACGATGGCCATGTGATGGAAATAGTCACTAGGAGTAGACGAATGTGTAATAGGGTGAAGAAGCCAACTATTGAGATTGTTATTTATCTAACTCGGGTCTAACAATACATGAAGAATGGTTCAAATTTGGCATAGAATTTCTGGGGTGTTACATATTCGGGTGTTTTAAAGGTGTATTAGATATGAATTAGGGTCATAAAGAACCTCTAGCTCAAAGTTGAGTTGAAAGCTTCCTTACCGATTGAGTTTTAGTGTAAGATTTTTCAAGGGTCAACTTCAAATGATCATAGCTCCTAGAATGTAAAGAGTTAGGTGGCCTAGTAACTATCAAATATAATGGTCTTTGAATCTTCTTTCCAACGCCACTGACCGTGTCTTAATACGAGTTCAGAGTACAAAGTTAACAGTGTTTTACTAAAGGGTGTCTGTCTGTCAAAAGGACAGACAGCAACCACGAGAAGGTTCCACGGGTCGTGAAACCAACTCGTGGAAATTAGTTTTTTACCTGAAAATCACGAGAAGGTTCCACGGGTCATGAAACCAACGCATGGAAATCAGTCCAGAGCCCTGAAAAGTCCCTTGGAACCACGACTTCCATTCCACGGACCGTGATTCATTCCACGGGCCGTGATTTGTGTCCGTGGAAGCCTTTGATGAAATTTTTTGAAGTTTTTAAATTTTTTTCCCAGGGTATTTTGGTAATTTCCCACTCTTTTAACTCCTAAGTTAAGTCATTTTAGGCAAATTAGAAGGGGTTTTATTACCACTTAGCCTAGGTTCTCTTCCATTCTCTCAATCAAGTTCCAAGAGAAGAAAAGGGTCTCCATTATCCAAGATTCAAGGTAAGGATTCCATCTTCAAGTCTCCATCCTCAAGTCCCAAGTTAGGAAAGCTTCAATCAAGGAATGTGGGTATTCAATAAGGGAATTCCTTCACCCTTATGCCCAAAACCCTAATCTTCTAAATTGATTTTACGAATTTGTAAATTAGGGTTCTTACCAATTCTCATGTGTTCTATAAATTATTTTCTCATGATTCTTCTATGGATTCTAACACTAAATTGCATGATTTTTCATGGGTTTTTATAAGTGGTTTCCTATTCATGATTTTAAGGCTAATCCTTATCGAATTTATAAAACTTGGGTTCTTACCCAAATTGGGGAAAACTTATGGGTTCAGTTTTAAAGCATAAGTTCATGGTTTCTCATTACGTATCTATGATTTAATTGAAGTTCCTTAGTTGATTTCAAAAGCCCATATGTTGATGGTGAATTTTAGCATGAACCCATGAAATTGCATATTTTCAAGAGAAACTTGGCATGATTAGATATCATGGCCTTTATGTATTTATGAAATTGCATGCCTAATTCTTCAAGTATGAATTTAGAAAGAAAAACATATTTTGAATTATGGCTATACCTAGATTTATGAACTATGATATGAAAATTTGCATGATGGCTGATGTGTTTTCATGCTTTATGAATAAGATTTGGCATGAGATGGTGCCACTATGAAATGATGAGCTATATGTGCATGTTTTGGGAGTAGTATTTAGCACCGAGCGATGAGGGTTCAATTACCCAAATCCAGAAACTACGTTGCCAGCGTAGGTTATAAAATGATATGTGCCTTATAAGCTTATAAAAGTGGATCCACATCTTTAAGAATGGTGTCATGTGTCCTAACAAGCATTAGGGCAGCTTTGCCAACTAGGGTTATATAGTTGGATATGGTGACTCGTTCCTTGGCACGGTTCAAGTCAGCTTTGCTAACTAGGGTTATATAGTTAGATTCCATGTAGCTCGCATGGTCTATTGTTGGTTATAAGAAACTCCTGTAATAAAGTTTTATGCATCAAGTTATCTATTCCATGACTTAAGCTTTACTTATGGTATTTTCCCACAGAAGCTAGTTTTCATGAAAAGATTATATTGACTCTTTGCTTTTAGATTTCAGACTTACTGCTTATGACTTATGATTTGATTATGTTTACAGATTATGATATTGCATTGAGTCGTTACATTACAGATTTTACTATTATCATATGATTTCAGCTTCAAGGATATTTTAAGCATGTTTTATCACAAATTATGCATGATCTCAGTTTCAGGCATGCTTCTAAGTATATTTCATCATATCACATGCATATCTCACATACTCGGTACATCCTATAGTACTGACGCATATTTTGCACTGCATCCTCTTGATGATGCAGACTCAGGTTCCCTCTCCTTAGGCACATGGTTAGAGACCGCAAACCATTCCAGTCAGTGTTTGTGAGTCCTCATTATTCGAGGGCTAGTTATGATCTTAGTATTTTGTATGGCTTTTTACTTTCGTACTTTAAGTTAACTAGGGTCTTGTCCTAGCAACTCCTTATGTCATATAGAGGCTTTTCAGACATAGACAGTATTTGAGTCTCCCTTTTTGGATTACGTTTCTTATTGACTTCAATATTTTTTTGATGTTGATTATGATATCACTGACCACAAACTCAATCTCATCTTAAGTATAGGCGAGGTTCACTCAATAAGGGTTTGAACTTATCAACGTAACCCTAATCTTCCTTCTTTGCCTCATCTTCTTCTCTTTCTCTTATTTATGATATTTCCTGATTTTCTCACTAAGCCCATGTGCTCTGGAATGATACGTTCATACCATACTACCCTCCTTCTATTAAGTTGAATACTCACACTGGAAATAATAAGAGAATATCAGGGATTAGCTGCTATTCTTTCCTGGTGGAACCAAAACCAAGAAATCTGTGTAATGGCCCTCTTCTATAAATGTTAATTTGTTTTCCATTCCTGTCTAGATACTCCAACAAGAGAATACTCTGCATAGAACTCGTGCTCTATCATTTGTGAAGGGGGATTCCATCTGCCATCTTCTTACTTATTATAGGATGAATCTGATTAACTTCCTGAACCACCAGCAGTTGACTCTGGGCATTGAGTCCTTACTCCTTTCGACAATAACACTTCTATGACACCACCACCGGTACCGGTTAGGAGAGCAGCTTGCCCACTTCTCTTACTGATGTGGCATTTTGCCTTCAAAGAGATGATTCAATAGCAGTAGGACCAGTCATGAACTCAAGAGCTCCAACGCGTACTCATAGTTAAGCAGCGGAAAACTAAGTACGGTAGCAAGTCAAATCAATCTCCTCCAACAGAAGGCCCTGACCCCGCCAACCAAGTATCAAAAAGAAAGAGAGAAAAATCGGATATGAATAAGGGATAGGCAAGTCCCATTCAATCGATTCCTAAGAACTTACCTTACCTCTCGAAAGGAACTTCACTATCGTATAGTTGACTCAACTCGAATGCCCTCTTATAAGGAAGAATTAGATGTGCGCAGAGGCTCGATGGAATTGAGTCTTTCAACAGCATTTCCGACATTCACCATCAAAAGGGGGATATGACACTAGCACTAGGATCTGTCTATGCTTGGACTGATTGGACGAGCATCCGCTTTTCGGCATATCGATACTTCATACTTCTTCTTCCTCAGCGACTTGGATTGATGCCTATCGGTAAGAGGAAACTCGGGATTCGTGCCATGTATGTGGCACACAACAGCTTTTATCGATGTGAATCAACAAATCACTGGAAAATTAGGTCACATAGATCTTCTTTCCTACAGTAGCAGATTCGGCTAGTGATCAGTACCCTATCTTTCTCTTTATTCCCATAGAAAGATTCTTCTATGAAAAAACTCTCTGATTGGTTGATCTTTCAAAGGGAGTGAACTAATTGGATTTAGGATGTCACTAGGCGACTAACCCACCTTTCCGATACAACTTCTTTCTACTTCCGGATCTCGTAATAAAGGAAGAAAAGAAGAGCTTGATCCGCTCGATGGGAGAATGAAACCATTAGTGGAAAGATCTGTTGTTCGATCTACTGGGGGCGATGAAACCAATATAGTATCGTTAATCCTCCTGGCCTGCCTTTCGAATGAAACAATTATGAAATATCCGGGCCGGGTCTTGGGTCCAATAGCCGGATCGATTACAAGTCATCTCCTAGCCTTCTTTCCTTGTTTTGTTGCACTCATTCACTCCGAAATTCCATGCCCTAAAGTAAAGGGCAGGAGAGAGGGCAAAAGAAGGAAAGTTGCTTGCCCGAAGGGGAAGGAAGAGGTTTCTTTGCTGGCCTTTTCATCGAGAGATGCGGCCGTTGTTGTCTCTATGCCTTTTTGCCTATCTTACTCTTTCTCAAGGGACAGATGTCGACAATGCTATCATTAACATCTGATCTTTTTTATCTTCTCGAGAGAAGCCCAAGAATTCCGGCTCGGAACTTGACTCATGCTTTTGTTAAAAAGTCCATACTTAACTTCATTTCATGTCCGAGTTCGTCATTGTCTTACCTGCTTTCCTGCAGCCTACTTAAGCCCGGGGGAGAATGCTTGCTGTCAGGTTCTATTCTCTATTCCTAAGGAAACCTCTAACAATAAAGAAGATGTACTACAACCGCATACACATACCCTCGATACAAAGCAAGAAAGAAAGCAGTCCTCGCCTCGGCCAGAAGTCAAGCAAGAATCGACTTCACACACTAAGAATATCATCATTATCTGAGAAAGAGCTTAAAAGATCAAATAAGATGAAGGATTTTGCTTTTTTCATACTACGACACTTTCCGAGGTGCCCCATCTTACTTGTAGGCTCGTTAGCCAGCTCTTAAGGCCTTGGTTTAAGCTCCCGGAAGTGATCGACTTATTTTCCCTTTTATTTAGGGCCTTACTAGAACAAGTGTAAGCTTCGCTGCCCGACAGTATGGAGTACTGACCACACCGAGGGACAGGCCCTGAAGCGAAGGACGGGAACTCTTTCTAAGGCAAAGGGCCAAGTGTGTGCCACGAGTGCTCTGTCTTCGAAAAGGCAGAATGCTGTTATAGAATCCGCTATTTTTGGAATAGAATAAGCTTTGTGTCCTAACCAGATGCCGTGGGGCGATAAGGGGTGCTTTATCTAAACTAGGCAGGAGAACTTGGCTAACTTTCCTACTCTGATAGCATCTCTGAACGGCAGGTACCCACAACCGCCGTAATGAAGGAATGAATCTATTAAGTGGGAAAGAGCCCTCGTAAGGCCTCTCTCATCCCTTGCTTATGCTGAATCGAGATTTTATTGGTCTTCTTTGACCCGCGGGTGCGAATCGGTAGCTGTGAAACTAGCTCTGGCTTGATGACTGCTTTACTTTTAGCTTTTTCCTGGGGCATAGAAGGAGTTGATCCTGGTCGAGGTAAATGGATTTAGGAATTCATACCCGGTGAGAGGGGTAATTCAGCTCGAACGAAGTGAGAGGGGTAATTCAGCTCGAACGAAGTGAGAGGGCTGAAAAGGAAGCTCGACCGTCAGGGAGAGGGAAATTCTTTTTATTGCGTTCCCGGCTCTCGGCTCTCTCTTTCCCTTTATCCCGTGCCTGGGGAATATATGAATGTCTTTCTCCCGGCTTACTACGATTTCCGGGTGGGAAGAAAGTCATTGCCAGCTCTTTGAACGAATACGCTCTTGGGCCGCAGGAAGAGCATCTCTCTCTGTCTATTCAAAGATCCGAGACTGCTAGTTAAGTTGGTGACATTGGTTCC
The DNA here is from genome assembly GCA_003996215.1 of Jaltomata sinuosa. Classification (NCBI taxonomy): domain Eukaryota; kingdom Viridiplantae; phylum Streptophyta; class Magnoliopsida; order Solanales; family Solanaceae; genus Jaltomata; species Jaltomata sinuosa. Next base: position 181,648 of record QJPP01000737.1, on the reverse strand, counting down.
CCGTCCCTACTCTCCTATCTCTCTCACCCTGGTTGGGCTCTGGCTTAGTGTGATTAAACTGTGAATCGAGTCAGGAAAAAGAAGTCCAGCTCCAGGCTTTAAAGAAGAGAAGAAAGACCTGGCTTCAAGGGAAATGCTTTAGGAAAGAAAGATCCCAAGCTTATGCTGAATTGAGAGTGGACTTGCCTTGGTCTTCTGTGAGTTCCAGAGATTCAGATCAAGGTAGTTCAGTTCTCCGAGGCTAATTCAATTCTTTCTTGCTGTGAAAGAAAGCACTGCTGAAGAGGGACCTACTTTCAATGCTAGTTTTGAGTCATTTAGTCTTAGTCCTACTTTTATCTCTACGACTTCTGTTACATCTCATGAAATTCCGTCTTCTAAGCCAGAGCCAGGTCAGTCTAAATGGAAGTAGACCAACATAGGAAGAAATGTTCAAGTAGGGGCTGCTAAGCGCCCAGACCCAGAATTCAGTGAAAATGGAGTTCTTGGTACCGGTCAAGCAGAAATAATATGAATAGCGAGCCAGTACTATATTTATAGATTGGAAAGAAGGGACTCTCCAAAGAGAGGCCCGAGCGGAATGAAGTTGTGCTAAATGAACGAGTTGTCCTAAATGCCCCTTGTTAGCTGTCGCAGGAAGTGGTGAGGGCTCAGGAAGTGAAGCAAACTCGACCAAAGGACAAGTCTGTTCCTGCTTCGTTTTCGGTTCCCGATTCAATCTTCACCTTTCCTGAATGAAGAAAGAGAGTGAAAGAGAAGATATCAGTGCAATAGAGAGGTACGAGAAACTGTCTTCGTTCGGTTCGGCAGAAGAAGAGAAAACAAACAAATAGGAAGAGCACTATGCAAGCTTATAATTAAGCAAATATATAAAAGCTATCACCACCTCAAGCAGTAAAACAAAGTCGTTATGGCTATGTTACTAACATAGACAACTATGAATGGTATTCATTGACAGGAGTGACCGCTTTCTAGTCGTAGTTGGTACCGCCCCTGTTCACTTCAGCATGCAAGGAACACCTTCGGGAAGAATCAAAGTTTTTCTCCTCCGCAAAGCTATCAATGCTTTATTCAAGATCTTTAGCAGTCGATCGTTCATTCTCCCTCCCCAGTTTCGAAAGCTCGACATGAAAGAATAAAGAAAATAGGAAAAGAAAAAAGGGGGATATTTAGCTATTTAGCCTTAGAGAAAGGTGACTTGGTAAGACCAGAATCTGGAACAGAGATTGGATGAAGAATTTTTCTTTAGCGGGAATGGAGCCACCTTTTTATTTAGCAACTGCCGCCCCGCTTAATAGGAATAGGATGCACTTACCGACCGGTGAAAGGAAAGAGCTGGGTCAGCCATCGACAAAGGAATACCGAACTCTACCCGTGTGAGGCCTCGTAGCCAGGGAGAACCATAGAATCGGAGGGTTATATTATAACATCGGTGGAAAGGTCGAGAGGGCACCTAAAAATAGCTTTAGAAGCCAGATTAGGAAAGTGTTTCCCGAGTTCGAGCAAATGCAATGCGACATCCAGGCAAAAAAGGGCTGGGGTCCGATCTGCGCATACATCACTAAAGAAGATAAGAATCCACATATATGGGGGAACACGTCAAAGGCCCATGTTATGGAAGTAGCAGAGGCTTATGAGGGAAAGAAAA